>CM076575.1:1574264515-1574864515 GCA_034641835.2 Pinus albicaulis | reverse complement strand
GATATTGGAGAACCGCAATTACAGAGAGAATTCAGTTTCAATATCGAGCTCCTCAAAAGCAAGAAAAAAGTGTGTATTTTTTTTCAAATTGCATAAGTCTTGTTTGAAAAATCAATTTTAACTGATTCCAAGGGCCTATTGAGCATTATATTGGGTTCTAAAATTCCCCCTAAAAATAATTCAACACCCATTAACCCCTCATAATACTATACTATGACTCATAAAGATGAAGAATTGCAACATGATCTATCAAAATTACAAGAGAATGTGCACCAAATTTTGCTCTCGCAAAGAGCAACAAAAAATGAAATGGAAGTTTTGAAGAAAGGCATGGAAGCAAAGATGGATGGTTTGAAGAATAATATGGATGGTTTGAGGAAAGGCATGGAAGCTAAGATGGATGGCATGGAAGATAATATGGATGGCATGGAAGCTGGCATGGAAGCTAAGATGGATGACATGGAAGAAAAAATGAAAGACAACATGGAAAACATGAAGAATGATATAAAAGAAGACATGGAAGGTTTGACAAATTTGATACAAGAAATGTTTCCTAATGCCGAAAAGATAATAGAGGAAACTCATGATGAGAACAAAATAAATTTTAATAGTGATTTCATAAACTCTAATGTTGAATGGAAGAACCACCATATTCCAAAGATGGATATGAGGAATTTTGATGGCAACGATCCCGTAACATGGATACTACAAATGGAACAATATTTTGATCTCAATAATGTGAAAAGCACAAAAAGGGTAGGCATTGCAACTTTACATTTAGAAAAAAATAAATTTGTATGGTATCTATGGATTTGCTCCTGTAAAAAAAATGTCGCTTGGTTAATTTTTATGCAGGAAATGATAGCACATTATGAGGATACAAAGAGCAACACCTTCTTTAGCCAATTGATAAATATCAAACAAAAGGGTTCAGTGGTGGAGCACATTGAGGACTTCCAAAAATTGAATATTAGGGTAACTGATATTCTAGAGGAACACAAGGTTGATGTCTTCATAGGGACTTTAAAGAACAACATCCAACATGAAGTCCACGTTTGGGAACCTGATTCATTGGAGAATGAATTCAGGTTGGCAAGAAAAGTTGAATGTAAAATTATAACGAGAAGAAAGCCTACCACTCACAACAATTGGAAGGAAAAATAGCAAAAGGGCTTTGGTACAATTGTGATAGAAAATACACTAAAGGTCATAAGTGTGTTGAGAAGAAATTATTTTACATAGATTGTGAAGAGGAGGAAGAAAATGAACAAGAAACTTCAAAGTAAGAGGATATAAACCAAGAACCAACCCTAGAAGAAGAAGAAACGAGTTCGACCATATCGTGTAATGCATTGGTAGGGATTACCACTCCTAAAACTCTCAAGATAGAAGGAAATATCAAGAAGAAAAAGGTAATAGTGTTTATTGATTCAGGTAGTACCCATAATTTTATTCATTGTAAGGTAGCCAAGGAATTGAATTGTTTCCTATACCCAGCACCAGAATGTCAAGTGATGGTTGCAAATGGAGGATCTAGAAATTTCTCTGGAAAATGCCATAATATGAAGCTATCCATGGGGGAATATGTATTAAATAGTCGAATTATTTCCCTTCCAATGGGAGTTGTTGATGTTGTACTAGGAGTACAATGGTTACAATCTTTGGGGATGGTAGCTTTTAATTTTCAGGAACTTTTCTTGAATATTTTTCAGAAGGAAAGGAAATCAAATTACGTGGTATCAAAGGGAAGCCAATAAAGATAGTAAGCTCTAATTTCATGACAAAGCTTCTGAAGAAAGAACAACAAGGTGTAATTGCACAATTATGCTCACTAGAATTTCCAACATCAAAATCATCTATTTCTCTAGATCTCCAAAAAGTCTTGGAGAATCATTCCAAGGTGTTTGAAACTCCCAAAGGAATCCCACCTATTCATGATCATGATCATGCTATTCATTTTATTCTAGGAAGTGTTCCTACAAACATCAGGCCTTACAGATATCCTTATGTCCAAAATAGGGAAATTGAATGTATGATTGCAGAAATCTTAAAGGCTGGTATAATTCAACCTAGTCCAATTTCTTTCTCTGCTCTAGTATTATTGGTGCACAAGAAGGATGGGTCATGGCACATGTGTCTAGTTTATAGGGAGCTAAATAAGTTCACTATTAAAGATAAATTTCCCATTCATGTGATTGAAGAATTATTGGATGAATTACATGGCACAATTTATTTTACAAAGTTGGATCTTCGTTTAGTATATCATCAAATTAGAATGAAGACTGAAGATATTTCGAAAACAACATTTCGAACTCATGAGGGTCATTATGAATTTTTTATCATGCCTTTTGGCCTTACTAATGCACCTTCCACATTTCAAGGGTTGATGAATTCCATTTTCAAACCTTTCCTTAGAAAATGTGTGCTAGTATTTTTTGATGACATACTAATCTATAGCAGGTCTTGGATGGATCATGTTCAACATGTTGACAGGGTGCTCAAACTATTAGAGGAGAAAAAATTATATGAAAAAAAATACAAATGTTTCTTTGGAGTCTTTGGAGTACAAGAGGTGGAATATATGGGTCATATTGTATCTCACGAGGGTGTTATGGTAGACCCTAACAAAATTAAAGCCATTAAGGAATCGAAATTCCCCATAACCATAAAGCAGTTGCAAGGATTTCTGCGGTTAAAATGGTATTATCACAACTTTGTTAAGAATTATGGGAGAATAGCAGCACCTATAACAACATTATTGAATAAAGATGCATTTTCATGGACTCTTGAAGCAACTAAGGCCTTTTAACATATTAAAGAGGAAATGTGACAAGCACTGGTCTTAGTTGTGCCAGACTTCACAAAAATATTTATCGTGGAATGTGATGCCTCAGGAAATGGAATTGGTGTTGTTTCAATGCAAGAAGGAAGGCCCGTTGCTTTTGAAAGTCATCCAATCAAAGGAAAGTATTTATAGAAAGATATCTATGAGAAGGAAATGTTGGCTATACTACATGCACTAAAGAAATGGTGACCTTACCTAATGGGAAGGCACTTCAAGGTAAAAAATGATCATGACAGCCTTAAACACTTTTTGAAATAAATACTATCTTCAGAAGAGAAGCAAAAATGGGTCACAAATATGTTGGGTTATGACTTTGAAATCATCTACAAAAAAGGGAAGCTAAATGTTGTTGCAGATGCACTCTCAAGAAAGGATGAAGAGGTGGAAGCATTTATTTCTGCAATTTCTATTATCCAGCCAGATTGGATAACCGAAGCAAGGGATGAATGGAAGAAAGACGAAGAAGTGTGGAAACTCATTCAAAAGTTGAAGCAAGATCCTAGTACATATGATACATTTAGTTGGAAAAATCATTCTTTATGGTACAAAGATCGCTTATATCTTTGTAAGAATTCCCAACTAAAACAAAATATTATTTTGGAATTGCACACTTCTCCTTTAGGATGACACTCAGGATTTTTAAAAACTTACCACAGGGTGAAGAAAGAAATATTTTGGGATGGCCTTAAATTTGATATTCAAAAGTTTGTGGCAGAATGTTTGGTTTGCCAGAAAATAAAGTTGAGACAATTAAGACCCTGAGTCTTCTATAGCCTTTATCCATTCCAATTCAACGTTGGGAGGAGATTTTAATGGATTTTATGACAGTTTTACCTAAGTCTGAAGGAAAGAGTGTCATCATGGTGGTAGTTGATAGAATTACAAAGTATGCACACTTTTGTGCATTATCTCATCCATTTAAAGCAAGTACAATTGCTACTACATTTATGGAAACTATTCAAAAGCTACATGGAAACCCAAATATTATGGGTAGTGACAGAGATTTCATTTTTACTGGAAATTTTTGGACGGAATTATTTTCCTGGTTGGGTACTCAACTAGATCATAACTCATCTTATCATCCTCAATCTGATGGTCAAACTTAGATAGCGAATTTTTTTTGGAAGGATCTCTTCGTTGTTCTGTATTTGATAAAAAAACACAATGGGTTAAGTGGTTACCTCTGGTTGAATGGTGGTATAACACTTCCTTCCATACTGCAGTAAAAATGACCCCATTCATGGCACTTTATGGATATCATCCACCATCCATGACATCATCTTTAAGATAAAATTATAAGGTGAAAGAAGTGGAAGATCACATCGAGCATCAACAACAAGCTCTCCAACTCTTAAAGGATAACCTCAATTTGGCACAAAATTGAATGAAACAACAGGCAGATCAACATCACAGTGAGAGAAGTTTTGATGTAGGAGACTGAGTATTTTTACAGATACAATCATACAAAAAAATTTCCCTCAAGAAAGGTAAGAATGATAATAAATTATCACCAAAATATTATGGTCCTTACAAAGTGTTGCAAAATATTGGTACTATGGCATACAAATTGGAGCTTCTTGCTTCTTCGCGAGTGCATCTAGTTTTCCATTTTTCATGCTTAAAGAAGCTTATAGGTGACAAACTTCCAATTCAAACAATATTGCCAGAACTTGATGAGGAAGGAAAAATAATATTGGAACCTGAAACAGTCACGAAAACAAGAACTCGACAACTACGAAATCAATCAATTTCAGAGTATCTCATGAAGTGGAAGAACTTACCCATTGAAGATTCTACATGGGAGGATGAGAATTTTATACAGAAACATCCAAAGCTTCTCAAGCATTGAGGATAACACTTTTTTGAAAGAGAGGGGCATGTTAGGTCCCCATATTAATAGTGTAGTCCCTTATTGTTATTAGTGTAGCCCGCTCATTATTATTGTTGTACCCCTGTAACCCCCATATTGTTATTATTGTTCCCTTACATTGTTATTGCTAGGTCAGCTAGGATTATATTGTGACGCCATGGACACCTATATATTGAAGGAGGTTTTTTCATTTGTATCATCCAAGAATTGTTCATTTATGCAATGTATTTGAGGTTGCCCCCTTGAAGTGGCTGATTTCTAAGGCGTTGATCTCTTTTTTCTTCGATTTTTGGAGCTAGTTTCATAACATATTCAGTTTGATTTATGTGTAATTACTTGGAATTCATAGTTAAACATGCTCCAGCCCCCTTTATGCATATATTTTATTGTTCAAGTTATGTTTTGATGAGAGTACACATGCCTCAGCTTCCATGAGAGATGTTTTCCTTGTAATTGAGTTCCACTTTGACTCCATGCCCAATGGTAGTCATTAATTTACATCTTTCACCAGCATAAGAAAACCATTGAAAGCACACTCAAGAGTTAGCCATATTTTTTCCAAGAATTATCTATTGAATATCATACATTTCCTTGAGGGAGCCCTGTCAGGTTGGAAATGCTAAGTTCCAACCAAAAGTGGTTTGAAATAGTTAGTCTAAATTTACTATTTAGCAGCCCATTAGCTTCAGTTTAGTGATAATAGGCCAAGCAGAGGATATCGATGGAATGAGGAAAGAAAGGATCATCCTGAAAAAATATTCTAATAGAATGTGTCAATCACGAGGAATATAAAGTATGGAATCCTTATGGGTTAAGGCAAAAAAATGACAAATAAGATAAAAATTCAGCTCATATTCCAATTCATGGCAGACCATAACAAGGGAGTTCGAAAGAGAATAAATGATACAATGAATGGACACCATCATGAAAAAGGGGTGTTAGACTATGGTATCCATGTATAGGTAGGCTCTATTGCCAAGCTATGATGTGAATACAAGAGATATACTAATATTGCAAATTGACGGGGTCAGACGTAAGGCATAATGATGACATTTGTGGTCACTAATGAACCATTGATGGAGATATGTGAGCTACCCCTATATGCTAGGGTCAAGTGAAATATATCTAAGGTCCAACATATGTCACAATAGAAATACCACTCTATCCTATAAAAACCATCTAGAAATAGTAGACCCATATTAATCATATAATGAAAGACATAAAACATGGAGGTGGTAAAAATAGGACCATAAATTTTTATTTTTTGAATTTCATAATTTTTTTGGGATTTTGGCATATATGAGATACTAGAAAAATTCTCGCGTCACACACCAAACCAAAAAGAGATAAAATCATCACACACACACTCCTATGTATAAAATATACAAGCGTAAATTGGTCTAATAGGTCAATGAAGATGTGCCCATTATCGGGCACAGGCCAATGATTCCCATACATGAAGTCATGGATGAGGGAAGGTACCATATGCCATGCCATAGAAAATTAGAATTCTTGATTCCTAAATGTTGATGATGATAGGGAACACCTAGAACCATCACATTATCAAGAATCACTAGAGGACATACAAGGTGAGTGGACTCGTGAGATAGTGCAACTCCTTGACTAAGATGATCAAGAAAAAAAGGGGTTACAAGACACTCATCAACAAGTGGAAATGAGTTGGACAATTCATTGGAAATTTTATCATTAGAAACACAATAATTGACTCAGTCCAAGGGTGACACTTCTAAGGATGGCCAAGAAAGTGTCCTTTGGGTTGATTCAAGATTTTGGTTTCCAATCTTTACCTTTTCCAATTCATGATATTAGATGCATAAAGAGGCATAATTTCTCTATGTTGTGCAATAATATATGACCTCCAAGGTGACTTTTCAAGAAGGACACTCATCATCAAGGGAGTCATGTAGAATAGGTGGAGTGAAAAACTCTATGGGTAAAGGATCACATTTCATATTAGGATGGAGTTTCTAACCAACGTTAGGAGGTATTGATGGGACTACCAAGGAGGATCTATTCCTTTAAAGGAAACATATGCTCATGGTGTGGATTTAAATCTATAGAAGAAGGCACCTCCCAAGGTTCAAGAGACCTATGGGGTCCAGAGTTGACAAAAGAGACCATTTGCTTAAGAGAAATGATAGAGAAAGAAGGAATTTGAGGTGGGGTAAAGGAAATGCACCAATAAGGGATGATATTTTGAATAAAACCACATCAAAACTCTCATAACTCCTAGGGTTATCTCCAATAATTGGCATAGAATTATATGTAGTGGTAAGGTGGGTCGATGACACATAATAGTCTAACTAATTAATATTGACTATATTTCCTTCATGGGGAAAGAAAAGAAAATGAAATATCAAAGACACAACAATACACATAGCATAAAACCACCTACATCCAAGGAGTAGGTTATATTACAAGGGAGCATTGAAAAATTAAACATCAATGTAAGTAGTCTTTCCCCCTAGCTCATTGGAAAAATTAGGAAGAACCCCTAAGTTACAAAGTGATGTCCACGAATTTATGAAGAACGATAGTAGACTTAACGAGTGTTTTAGAACTGATATATTTCTAGCATGACACTGACATAATATTAGTATAAGAGCCTTCATCCAATAGAGTGCGATTAATATTTTTGTGAAATTTTTTTACATAAATCTAGATGAAAATTTGGTGGAAAATCTTATAACGAGGAGCATCAACATTGAATGTAACAATATTGGTCTCTGAGGGATCCACCTGGCCTCTTCCCCCCCCTTATCATAGTCAAAAAGGCTTTGTGTTGCTGAGGGAAGGTTTGCAAAACCTCCAAGGCAAACATGGAATAAGGAGATTTGGTTAAATCCTTGAAAATAATATAGTGTTGGGCATCCTGTGCAGATGAATTGTGTGTTGAATTGTGAATGAAACCCTTAGGTGGTCGATAAATGGCTCCACAATATTATCTACTATGAGAGGTCTGGTGGAAGAAATCAGGGTGGTTGAGTCCTTAGAGGAAGAACTCAGCTCAGGAGCATCATAAAACATAGCTTGTGTAGTTGCATTTACTTACTCTTGGCACATAAGGATGAATGTATTATTAGAAATATGGAAATATGAGCTCTTATTTCCCCCTTGGAGAGTTTGTGGAGCATGTGAAACCACTTTCTTGAGGCTATGCAAGGAATGGATGAGTCAAGACAGTTGATTATTGAGTGGAAAGTGGTGGTGCAAGAAGTCAGTGGAGTTCATCCATTTGAGGGCACTCATGAGATACATGATCGCCTTGAAAAATCTTACAATTGAACTTGATATTGCGACACCCTTACATTGTGCTCCACCTGATTAGATGGATGTGTTTGAGTCTCCTAACCAGTTTGATTCTTTTGTTTACTCTTTCTATTCTTTTTCTTCTAGGTTGTTGATTGTTCTTGGGTGTTATAGACTTCACTGTAAGAATGTCAGTGTGTTTCTTAGAAGTGGGTGTTTTTTCTAAGCCAGACATAGTCACTTGGGATTGTGATGTGATGATAAATTTCCCAAGTTAGGTAGCAAGTTGCCTCATGGAGTCCGGTATGTAACCAATCATGCCATCAGAGTGTGGTCCCAGGGTAGGTTTGGGTGGGTCTGTAGAACAAAAAGGATGATTAGGAATCACATCATAGAGTGTTACCAACTAAGAATAAATCAAATATAGTTTTTGGGCAACCAAAATATCTTGTTCCTCAGTAATATAATTGGGCATAGATGCATCCTTGGCTATGGGAGGTAAAAAAAATCGAATGAACCATTTTCGAAGAATCTCATCATGGATCTTGGTTTGAACTAACCTCTTAAATTGATTCCACTAATGAATATGATCATAGGTGAGAGTAGACTTGCCTTTCCTAAATTTTGATAAGAGGTTAGAATCAATGTCATATCTCATAGGTAATTGAAAATAAATCAAAAATTTCTAGGACAAGGAAGAAAATCCACTGAAAGATGTCGTATCTAGTTCAATATACCATTTAGTAGTATCTTTAGTCAGGGTTCATTGGAATAGATGAAATTTGATGGAATAATCCATGAAAGAGTGTGATGAGAACCAAACATGGTAGGTGGTGATGAGTAGATGGGTTTTTTCTAGGATTCCCTTCAAACTTAGGGATATCTGATGCCAATTTCATAGGCATGGGTGGCCACCAAGTATCATGATGGATGGGGTAATTTTTCATCTTAGCTAAATCAGGAAGATCTAATGAAGACAGAAAAGGATCATGTAAGTGACTGAATGTGTTATAGGAAGAAAATCCCCTTGACCAACTATGAGGTCCCCCCATACCCTGGTTCTGAGTAACTATTTATGGACCATAATTATAATTCATCATAGTATATAGAGGATACATGCTAGTGTGACTAGTGTAAGGATTTTTACCCCCATGGTAAGTGCCCCCATAGAGAAAATGACCCTCAAGAGCACGACTACTAGTGGGGTGGTACCTGATAAGAAACGAAGGACCTCCTTACATAGAATCACTAACATAAGGAGGATAACTCACAAGGATCATGGTGATAATAGTAGGGTTGCCCCCAGGTAATCTAGCCCCTCCAGGAAAAGTACTAGAGGATGGTGTCCCTCCAAAAAATGAATTATACTAGGCTTGAGAAATATTAGAAGCAAGATTCCCCTAAGCTATCTAGGAGTAAAAATGATCCTCCCCACATAATTATGAGGTTACTATACCTATATTAGGAACAAGGAAAATAGGCTAAGAAAAAATAGGAGTGAATATTCCCGATACTATAGGGTATCTAGTGTTTCATCCCATAGTCAGATTAGATGAAGGAATGGGAACAAAAATATTTGGGAAATTTGTGACAATCATAAAAGATACAAGTGGTATGCCACAAGAGGATTTTATAGGTGGTAGTCCTGCCACACTCAATAGTGGATATTATTTTGTTGAGGAGGTAAATCCTACGCGGACGGAGAGCGTCCTGCTGGCCCGGTCGCCTTAAACGAAGCATTGCTTATAGCGCAAGCTCCCTGGTCTGCAGATAAAGACTGAAAGACTTGGGATAAGAGCCTACCTGGATTCCAACGCTAGATCTGAAGAAGAAGATGTCCCCGTCCTCCAGCCCTGGCAGATCACAATCCTTCCACGATCTCCGTGGATGAACACCTGCACACAGAAGAAACGAACAGATACATGCATAGGAACCAGCATACGTAACTAAACATCGGTCGGAAAAGATATTACTCGCATTAACATGATAGAAAAAGGAGTGGAACCATAATCATAGTCATCTATTAAAGTGATAAACGAATAGAAGTTACAACCAAGTTCTGACGTCGCAGCTTCCTTCGAACGGGTCTCCAGTTGTCCACGTCTCACAAAGCTCGCCAAGGAAAGGGAAACCTCTCCCGAGTCTCGTAACAATGGTCTCCTAGCTTGAATGGGCCTTAAGGGAAAGAAGGGATTCTTTACAGCACAAAGGCGCTTGGGAATAGGGAGATGCAAAGCTTCAGCACTTCAAGACTAGCTTGCCATGGATCTGAGCAAGCTTTTATAGATGGGGAAGGAGGGAGTTGGGATCCCTATTATTATGGAATTGGCCCTATCAACAAGGAAGGTTCCATAGAAGGTGGCAAAACCACTTCCCTTCCATAGAACTCCCGCAGCCAAACCTCCCAACTCAAGATAGGCAATGGTTGTGAGTTTGTTTGAACTCAACTTCCGCCATCCATATTTAAAAAACAGTCCCTAAAATGGGTGGTGCGATTGCTTCTCTATGACAGAGCGCCAAGTGGCGCGACCTCTTTACAGGATTTCCCTGATTGGCGCGAGCACTGAACTGTCTACCCGCGCCAATGCAAAAAGAGCTGTTTTTCATGGATTTTGCAAGGAGATGTCTCAAGGGGAAATGAAGCTCATACTCAGAGGGATGCATTGATGATGTTTTCAAGGCATGACGGTGTTCACAGGTCACATAATGGGTCCTCCATTGTGCGGGACGGGGAATGGTAGGGACGGTGACAAATTACTGTGTAACAGATGCCCCCTAAAGCATGAGGCCCGAGAGAGAGGGGTGAAATGCTTTACGAGAACATGTCCAACTGAAGGCCCGCCGTCGGAAAACCTGTACAGAAAGATACAACTGATATCTCAAGTACATGATGTATATATATGGTATGGACGCAGCCATCCGAACAGAGTATGCTATAATCCGGATCTAGGGTATGGGCGCAGCCATCCAACTAAGATCAAACAAATAGACTCATGTATGGTCACAACCATCCAATCATAGAGTCATGTACATAATGACAATAATCCACAATCGCAGCCTGGATTACAACAGACACAATCCAGGGTCTTGCGCTCCATCTCGACCCAAACAAGTACAAGTTCTAGCATGCGAATGTGTGAGCTGACGTCGAACATGCAAGAACATCGTCTGATTACCAGCCAATGATGAAAGCTGTTAACAGACGCGAGAGAAACCACCAATAATGACGATGGTCCTCAAGGTACTACAGGTACAATCTACGGCGCATGAATAAATGAGCTGACGTCGAACACCCGCAGAATCATCCGATCGGAGGCCAGTGATGAAAACCTCACGTCGAATGCGACGAACCTGCCATTAAGGCATGCAGGCTCCAAGGTACCATCAGGAGTCTCTAGACCAACTTCCTGGATAATGAGTTGAAGTCGGCAGGAAGTGACCTTGATCGAAGGTGGGCCATAATGATTCCCACATCATCGACACGAGACAGAGGAACATAATGTTTTGTTGTGAATCAGGATCATATGAGAAACAGAGGAAGGTTGATATTCGCAGAGGTCAACTTCTCTTGAACCTATGAACGGCACGACAATGGACTTGGCAGTATTTGGCATCAACAGATCATAGGTCATGGTGACGAGGCAGTGAACAGATGAGAGGTCAAAAGAGATTACCCAAACCCATGGAAGCAAAGTGAAGCAACGAGATGAGATGTCCCCAACCCGACACGAATGCAGACAAGTGCCATGTTCAAGAGCGACATACTGCCGACGACAACGACGATGGTTCCATTTTTCCCCCACCATTTATGGCGAGTACCCCAATTATTTTTGATAACAAGCTTGAAGGGGATAGCATATGCTTGTGATATAAGTCCGCCCTTCGGGCGAATCCATCCTAGTGCATTTAACGAGTCCTAGGAAGGAGAAACTCGGAGAACGTCATTTCGACGGAATCCAATGTCATCAAGGTTTAACGAGTCTGACAAAGGAAGAACTCGGCGTCTTTTCATGTTTAGAGAGTTTGAAAAGACAGCGGAAAAGAAAACTCCACGAGTCCCTTTTCGTAAATAGTTCCCCAGATCCGAAAAGGTAGAAAACAATATCCGGGAAAACCTCCTAGTCGCGATAGGCTAGGGTATTCCTTTTTCGTAATCAATCCATCCCAGCCCGAAAAAGGGTTAAACTTATATTGGGTGAATGTCGATTCGTGTCCATTTTAACGAGATCGAAACGACAAGGGCCTCGGCGATCTTTTCATATTTAGAGAGTCAGAAAAGAGCTGAAAGATGACTCCAGAGTGACTTTTCGTGTATTTACCGAGTCCGAAAAAGTATAAAATACAACTCGTTTCCACCTTTTAAGTCGCAAAAACCTGCCGCTGCACATACCCAACAAGCGTAAAATCCATTTTCGACATAATACATGCAAATATTTGACAAAAATAACTTTTAAAGCTCATTTAACGTGAAAAAGTTATAAATATGTCGAATTGGTAAAAATGAAATTACTTTTTACTATTTACCTTGTGGAGAGCAACAGTGGTCCATTTGGAGCATAATCTTCTGACGGTGATTGCGACCAATCCAGGCAACCATTCAGCGTCTCGTCTGTGACAGGTAAGAGGCGCTCTTTTTCTCTTTCTTTCCATGCATTTTTTAATGATTTCCCCTTAGAAATCAGCTCTGTAAGGGCACCTTTGAAATTTTAGGGCCGGGCTAAGTGGCG
Organism: Pinus albicaulis; assembly: GCA_034641835.2. NCBI lineage: Eukaryota > Viridiplantae > Streptophyta > Pinopsida > Pinales > Pinaceae > Pinus > Pinus albicaulis. Next base: position 1,574,851,803 of record CM076575.1, on the reverse strand, counting down.
CGGGTATCGGGCACGGACCCGCGCCACTGAGCTCTTTTTACCAAAGGGCCCGCGCCACATGGCGCGACTGTCAGCAAAACAGTCGCGCCAGCGGCGGAACCTGAATTTCCGCCTAAAATCCCACTACTTATGCCAAATTTCTTGAATTTTGAAGCTCACAAAAGATCTAATTAAGGGCTTTGAACCATGTGAATGCAGATAAACAGTCAGAATGGCAATTGAATGGAAGGAACGGGAACACGGAGATGAGGACGAAGAGGCCATGCAAAGCCAAGCATGTATGAATGCTCTGAGAGACTGTGGCTTAAAAAAGTTCTTCCTCACGCCATGCTTACGGGCTCAGCCTGAGCTCCTCCAATATCTGATCAACCTCTGGGATGAAAATGACCAAGTATTGAGAATACGAGACCAGGTGTTGGAATTGGAGGTCACTGACATTTATTTCGTTACTGGATTATCCCGCAGGGGTCCAATCCCTGTACTGACTGGGAGCAGACCATCAGGGGAAAAGATGGAAGAAGTAATGGCGCGGGTGTGCCGTGGGGCACAAACAGGAACAGGGAGTAAGAAGGTATACATCTCAACCATCCCTGACCTAGCACTGAGAGTTGTACTCCACACCATTACGCGAGCTGCTGGATCGCAGGCACCGCACAAGGCTACAAAGACTCAACTCTTACTGGCCTCAGAGTGCATGGGTCCCCGACTGTATGATTGGGCAACAGCTGTCACGATCAACATGAAAAGGCAGCTTACAAAGTGCAAACAGAACAAACTGAAGCAGTTTGGGTATGGTTCCATCTTGGTATCGTTCATTCTGGAACGCATACCAACCTTCGAGGGCCAAGAGGCCCATGTGGCGAGTCCGGTACCACGAGAGCCGAGAATGGCTCGCTGGGCAGCACTGATGCCCAGATCTGGAGGCGGGCAACAGATGTCCTGGAAGCCCGAGTTCTTCAGATGGATACGGCGCCAACTGATCGTTGTGGAAGATTGGCCTTATGCGGGAACTGACTTTACAGGGGACCCGGATCTCCCGCTACCAGAAGGAGACCACTGGGACGAAGAGCTGGGTAAGACCTCATATTTTTGATTTTATGTTTATATGTTTTTTTTTTGTTAATACACACTTGTCTTAACACAATTATATATGCATGCAGATGTAGGACCTGAGAGACCAGCCGGGATGTCTCCTATCTTCCGGAGGACACAACTCGCCCCTGAGATCCCGGGGGAAGGTACCGGAGGAGAGGCACTGGTTCAGAACCTCGAGGGGATCGTCCATGGGATCCCAGACTATGCCCGACTGTCAGATGTACCGATGGAGTACCAGCGCCATACGGTGGGAGTCCCAAACCGGCTCCACCGAATCCTGAGGCGGCTAGTGCGTGCAGTGACGTGCTATCACGAGCACCATGTTGATTAGTCTCTAGGATTTAGCCACACCTATTTTTGAGAGACACAGTGTCTCCGGATGTATTAAGACACTTATGTATATTTTTTGAGTTTTATGTGACACACTTCTATGTAAACATTTCGATATCTATATATGCATATCTATTTCTGGATGAGTCTTCTTTACATGTGATGATGATTTATAAATTGCGCAAATGTCTATCTAACACCAAATTTGCTACTGCATCTGTTAATGTATTCAAATGTCTAGGTATATGATGATATGTAATATATTCAAAATTCCTTTCCAGTAATCGAATACGCAAATACAATCGTAAAATGGACGGGTTTCTTACCGAATAGTGCCCGTTCAGCTGCAACACTACAAGCTGTGAATCTAGGTACACGAGCAATTCACAGATACCAAGGTTTACTGCCTCGGTTAATAATTCCAACACGGCGCTATATTCCACGATATTGTTCGTGGTACGTTCTAAACAAACACCTTGCAGGTCGATCAACTCACCAGCAGGATCGTAGATTACCCAGGCTGCAGAAGACAGATTCCTGGTACTGCGGGAGGCACCGTCCGCGAAACCAACAAATGGATGAATAGACATCTGCACAACCAGGAAGACCCGATCAGCAGAAAGATGTTTACAAAGCACACCACACCATGCACACAAATGACAATCACACACCTATGTACACACACCACACCAAGAAATCATTTCAAGCGTAGTACTTCTTAAGGTACAGCCCATTTCTGGGCTGCGCCAATGGAACTCCTTCGTAGTCTATAAGCTCGTAGGCCCCATTTTCAAAACACGTTTTACTATATAGGGACCGTGCCACATGGGCTGGAGTTTACCGGCACCAAGCTTATCATGTGCCTGATCGTACAAGAGGACTAGGTCTCCTTCAATGAAAGAACGGGGAGAAACAGATTGATCAAAATGAGATTTGACCCTCTTCTTTTGTGCTTCGATGATCAAAGCGGCTAGACGACGGGTTTCATCCAACCGTTCGAGATACAGAAGACGCTCTTCCTCAGGAGAAGTACCCGGTAAGAGCTCCACAGCTAACTTAAGCGAAGGAATTTCGCATTCAACCGGCAAAGTGGCTACCAGACCGTACACCAGTTGGAATGGTGTGAATCTGGTTGCACTTTTAGCAGATGTTCGGTACGCCCAGAGAGCTGAGAACAGTTGGAGATGCCAACTGGATTTATGAATCCCAACTGTTCGTTGAAGCATAGTGACCAAAACCTTGTTCACCGCTTCAACCTGACCGTTCGCTTGAGGGTAGTATGGCGTAGAGCTGTCGTGACGCAGGCCCAACGCAGCTGTCAGCTCCGCCATCATGTAATCACGGAAATGAGTACCGTGATCAGTGACGATAGCTTGAGGAACCTCGAATCGTGCAATAACATGGTTGAATAAAAATGAAGCAGCCGTTCTTCCGTCAGCAGCAAGTGTAGGCATCGCCTCGGCCCACTTAGTGAAGTAGTCGACGGCAAAAATGATATACGCATGCCCCCCGGCCGAGTGAGGGTTACACGTCATAAAATCTACACCCCATTTCGCGAAAGGGCCGACGGTAATAACGGGATGCAAAGGCAACGGCGGCGCGCGCATCTTGCGCTGAAAAATCTGGCACGGATGGCATTTTCGGACTGCAGTGATACAATCCTTGAATATAAAAGGCCAGAAGTAACCTGCCCTTAGAATCTTTTGGGCAGTGGCATATCCGGACATGTGTCCACCACAGGCGCCACTGTGGCAGTCATTCAAGACTTTCTCAGCCTCGTCCAAGGTAAGGCATCGTCGGAGCACCGAATCTACTCCAATACGATATAGGGTATCTCCCACTATGCGGTAGGGTTGGGGCTGGTGCCGAATCCGACGGCGTGCAGCTTTATCCAACTCAGACCGGAATGTCGCGGTCTGAAGATACACTATGATGTCCCCGTACCAAGGATCACGAGTATCGATAAGAAACAACGTTTCGTCCGGAATATGATCTTCAGAGTGTTCAGGAAGAGAGTATGTAGGGAGAGAACAAATCAAATCCGCGAAGACCAGTGATTTAGTTGACTTGGCAGTGGTGAACTCCAAATCAAACTCCTGCAGGATGACGATCCATTTGGAGTACTTGCCCCCCAGCAATTGTCTAGAAAGAATATGTGTCATGGGGTTGCAGTCTGAAACCACTGTTATCGTGCGCAAAAGGATGTAATGGCGAAAGCGCTGTACAGCGTGTACGGCTGCTAAGGCCAACTTCTCAACATGTGCGTAACGCGTTTCCGGGTCGAGAAGGTTCTGAGAGAGGTAATAAACAACATGTTCATCACCGTTCTCGTCATCCTGCACCAAGACCATGGCGATGGTGCTTAATGCGGCGGCTAGATACAAAGTAAAGTCGCGGTGGTAGTCGGGAGGGCGAAGCAACGGAGCATTGACTAGCAATGTCTTCAGCTTCTCAAAGGATTCTTGAGCGATTTCGTCCCAATGAAAGGGAACATTCTGCTTTAACAAACGAGTGAATCCTTTGGCCACCTCGGCGTAATTCGGGATGAAACGCCTAAGAAAATTCGCTTTCCCTTGCAGACTCTGCAACTGATAAAGGGAGGAGGGTGACGGGAGATTTATAATGGCCTCAACCTTCAGAGGGTCGAGGCGAATTCCGTCTTTCGAGACTATAAAGCCTAAAAGACGGCCAGAGTCGACGCAGAAGACGCACTTATGAGGACTCAGCCTAATATTGTAGCGTCTGCAACGAAGAAATATCTGGCGAAGATGTTCCGGATGATCCTCTCGCTTACCCGAATGGGCAGGCAAGTCGTCCAGGTAAGGCTGGACAATATGGCGAATATCATGAAAAGCATATGACATGGCACGTTGAAACGTGGCGCCAGCGTTCTTTAAGCCGAACGGGAGTTTTTATATGCAAAAGTGCCCCACGGACAGATGAATGTGGTCTTATGTTGATCCTCAGGTGCAATGTTAATCTGGTTGTAACCTGAGAAACCGTCCATTAAGGAGTAGATCTCACTCCCGGCGCAATCGTCGATAATCTGATCGACAAACGGAGTGGGATAATTGTCCTTAGGACAGGCGCGATTGATATCGCGATAATCTACACAGACTCGAATGGTACCCTGCTTCTTATCGACAGGGACGATATTGGACACCCATTCTGTAAGGGGGATAGGATAAATAAACCCCGCGTTCAGAAGTTTTTCAACCTCTGCCTTGATAGCGGCGGCTTTCCGAGGATGCATGGGACGCAAGCGTTGGCGCACGGGTTTCGCACTCGGATAGGTTGGAATCTCGTGTACGACAATACTAGGATCAATTCCCGGCATTTCCTCGTAGGACCATGCAAAAACATCTCTGAACTCTTTGAAAAGTTCCGTATAGACCTGGATCTCTTCGGGAGAACAGGTCACACCCACATGAATGTTCTCAACAATCCCTGGTTTGACAGAGATGTTGATAGGAACCGTTTGAGTAATGTTACTCAGATTGCCTTCCGAAAAGACCTCATGCGTCAAGATCGGTGTTTGAAGAGGAGGGAAAGGAACCTGAGTAGCATAGCGCTCGAGACAATCCGTCATTGCCCCCAAGCTAGGCATAAACGAGGAACGATGATGCCCATCGCCCCAAGGTAGCTCCTCCAGAGACATAGTTTCAATTATAGCCTCATCTGAGGGAAAAGTCTCTCTAAGAGGATCAGGCGAATCAGCCTGACCAAGCCGGGGGGATTGTGAGTAGACGTCAAGAGCCATGCTCATCGGAGCATGCTGAGGAGGTGGAGGGTCCGATGCAGCAACAATCTCACAGTAGCTGATCTCTACTGGCGTTAGAGGCATGGACTCTCCAAACTCATATACCTGCTCAGGTGTAGGAATCAGCCAGGGGTCATCAGTCCTGGACAACATGTTGACTTGAGCGGTATTCGATGGCGGCACAGGGAAAATACCCATGAGGACTGGGTCTTTGAAAAGACCAGGTCCTATGCTGTCTGGGGGATTCGGAATTTGATCCACATACGGCACGTTGTTCTCGGAGCTAGAGGTAAAAAATGACAACTGGTCTACTGTGACAATCTTTCCCTCGTGAGGGAACTTGATGAATCGAAAGACGGTAGACGGCACGCAGAGCATGGCATGGGTCCAGCTGCGGCCAAGAAGTATATTGTAGTTGAGTTTAGCGTCAACCACTTCTACTTCCACGTTGACAGTTTTTCCCTGTAATGTAATCGCCAGACTCTCGAGGACTCCCAGGGGTTTAGATTCCCGGCCATCAAATGCCTCAAGGGCATTGGGAGATGACGATAAGGTTGGAGAGCCGATGGCTTTCCAACAAGCGGAGGACATAACACAAGTAGATGCACCCTCATATACGACGGCTCTGTGAACGTTCAGACCGTTAATCCCGACTTGAATAACCAAAGCGATTTGATGTGGAAGCCGGGGAGTAAAATTCTCCAGATCAAAGGTGAGAAGGCTCGAGTCGGCGGGGTCAATACCACCGATGGCAGATAGCAAAGCCTTCCGTTGTGAAGGACAACTTTGAAGAACCTCAAGTGCAGACATGGCACATGGCGCCTGTGCCAGATCCTCAACGATGCTATAATGTTGAGCGGCACGAGCATTTGGATTATAAGAGGATCTCCGAAGAACACCCTTGGGAGGTGGCTTTACAACGGATTCGAGAGTCGGCTTCTCAATTTCCAATGAACCAGAAGCAGATGCGGGAGGCGGTCCATCCGCCACTGCCTTCCCGGGTGCCTGCTGCTGATTATTGTAATCCTTGGACCTCGTAGCGATAGTGATAGGCGCATTAGTCTTCATCATGAAAACTTGAGACCCAAATGGTACAGATGATGAACCTTGTTCGACCATCTGGGTCTGCTGAGATGGAAATGGCTCTTTTAAAACAGCCGGAGTTCCCTTTGAGCCTTTAAGAAGTTGACTGACTTCGGATCGTCTTGGACAATCCTTAGTGTAATGGTCACCTTCACAGATGAGGCAAGGAAATTTCGACTTACGTTGTGAGCCATCCTCAGACCGAGATTTAGATTCCGGTTTTGGGGCATCAGATTTTGATTTGCCTTTGCCCTTCTTCTTCCCCTTGGAGGACTTGTCCGCAGGATTGGCCTGAACGGCATTTACCTCCGCGGTTTTACCAGAATCGGATGAGGCGGGGTTAGCAGAGGTATTGTTGGAAGAATTAGCCTTCTGCTTCCCATTCGAAGACTTCTTCGAATTTTGAGAAACGGAACCAATGACACCATCCACGGAAGGGGTGGGTTGGGTCTTTTTGGCTCCGGGCCGTGGTGCATCAGGCAGGATGTCATAAAGCGTGCCAGATTGTGAATAAACCAGGTCCAAGTACTGGGCACGCGCGATAGCTTGTTCCTCCGTCACACAAGCTCCCATCGCGATATCCTGAGCGATTTTGTTCACAAAGGAGGTGGTGAACCAGTGAGTCAAAATCTGATCAGGTATGTGAAACTTGATCAGTCGACGACGGCGCCGCCACTCATGGATGTGATCCGAGATGTGAGTGGCCGAGTCCTGCTTCAGTGAAGACAGGAGGTGCGTCCCAGTCTCATACCGGACTGGTAACTGGAAATGCGTGAGGAAAGCCATGGCTAACGAGTTGAAATCCTGAAAAATACCACGGGATAGCTCTATGTACCACTTAGCAGCAGCTCCTGTTAACGTACGCTGGAAAAGACGCAAACGAACCGAATCGTCAGTCCAAGAGTTAGACGAGCACCAGAGGTGATACGTCATCACATGCGCCTGGGGGTCTTCGCCAGATTTACCCTCAAACTTGGGACAATCTCCTGGTATCTTGGTTGGAACCGGAGGCCAATATGGATTATGAGAAATCGGATCATTGGTCAACTTTGAAACGTCCGGTAAATCCAAGGTAGCCAGGAATGGCAATGGAGGGTTAATTCCCATGCCAGTCCCAGAATAAGGTCCGGTACCCATGCTCCACGATGGTTGTGAATATCCCTGCCCCCATGGGTTCTGTCCCGTAGGATTCTGACCGTGAGGGGCATAATTCGTATAGCCAGACTGATTTGGTTGTTGGTAACCATTGTGTGGGGCCTGATAACCAGGGTTCGGGCCCTGATTAGACGTCTGCCCCGTATAAGCAGCGTTTGGATTTGGCTGCTGAGCATAGTTAGAACCGGGTGGAGGAGGATGATACTGAGAGCCTCCAGAGTGGTTATAGTTCGGTTGAGATTGACCATGAGGATAATAACCACTCTGAGGATGAGTAGACTGCTGATAAGTGGAGCCCTGCGGAGCCTGGTACGTGGGGCGCAGCTGTTGATTTGGCTGCGGCATTGAGTGAGCAGGCTGGTGAGCAGAGTGAACGGAATGAGAGGGCTGCCTTGAATGAACAGGTTGACCCGAGTGAGGGGGCGGACCTGAATGAACAGGTTGGCCCGAATGAGGGGGCGGCCCTGAATGAACAGGTTGGCCCGGATAGACAGGCGGCGCTGGTTGCGCAGGCTGACCTGGTTGTAAGTGAGCCCCATGTTGCACCGAATAAGCCGGTTGGCCTGGAGGCGGGACACTAGGTTGTACCGGATGACCCGGTTGGCCTGGTGGTGGAACAGGACCAGGTGCTTGCTGGAAACCAGTTTGACCTGAAGCAGAACCATAAAGTGGTCCTGGCTGATACGCAACGTTAGAGACAACAGGATATTGCGGTTGCATTGGTAAAGAAGGCTGGATTTTCCCCCCAGGTCCATAGGCCGGTCCCTGTTGATACCCCGGCTGAGGCTGAGCAGGTTGACCAGCAGGGTTATAATATGGTCCTTGCGGATTATAGAATGGCCCTTGCTGGCCCGCAGAGTAGCCTTGAATGGGCTGTCCTTGCGGGTCGTACTGATAGCCAGGTTGTCCTGCAGGTTGACCTTGGAAAGGTTGTGCCTGCAAGTTCTGAGCCTGGTTGTACGGTAAACCTTGAACATAAAGATAGGCCTCGGGAGCAGGGAGACGCAAAATGTCCCCATGCTCGTCAAGCTGACCCGGAAAACCATACACGGGAGTGCCGTCTTGTGCATAGTGCGAAAAGAAATATCGGTAAGGATCTTGGGGGAGCTGTCCAGCTCCGGCGTTCGGCTGTTGTAAAAACAACCGATACTCCTCCGGAGAGATATTCTCCGGTATAACAGTAGCTAGATAAATGTCCTCTGGAGTTGGCCCAGATCTAGAAGCAGATGCTGAGGCAACAGCAGAAGAGGCAGCCACACAAACAGTGGGTCGCACGGGAACAGAAGTGACGGGCGTCGAAAGAGACACCCCGGGCGTAGTAGCAGCTGGCCTCGAAGCAGGAGATGATATTCCCATAGAGGCAGCAGCCGAAATAATCTGACCCAGAGATCTGTATCCCTGTGGCAAAGAAGGACCAGCTGACGATGTGGTAGCCAGCTCAGACTCGTCTCCCTCAAACAATCTACGAGGGATGCGCTGATAGTCATCAGACCCGGGAATTTCCTCACCAGAATCACTCATGGTTGATCCTGCCGTTAAATCACGGAGAAGACGGCGAGGACTAGGAGGAAAAACAGCAGCAATAAACGGTGAACCCGATGTAAGAGAAAGGAAATCAGCTCCTAATCTCAATTCGGACACAGGGTCCGAAAAGGGCCAGTTGAACTCAACTGGTTCTCCAAAGGGTTGTTCGGCGAGGACTGGTCCCCCGTCAGGGAACTCGGAGACAACAGGCTGCTGTGGTTCAACAGAAGGCTCAGAAGCCTCTGAAGAATCGTCCGTGTAAGGACTACCAGTAGACGAAACCGAGGGTTCCGCCACTGTGACAAAAGACTAGAAGAAGAGAGCACACACACACACGGGCTGAAAACGAGTTAAGACACACGATCAAACAGTCACAAGAAATATCTAAACGGGTGTGTTATCGTGGGAGATTGATTTTACCACATTGGAAAATAAACAACTTCTACCGTTTCATGTTTTAAGAGTCGAGAAACGATAAAAAGATGACTCTATCTCTTTCAGAGTTGATACAAGCGTGAAAGGACAAGCGCTTGACGGTCTTTTCAAGTTTAGAGAGTCAGAAAAGACCAAATGACTGCTCAGGAAAAACTAGGCACAAAGGGTGTACCAAATATCCGTGAACTGCAATATACACCTTGGTTTCAAAAATGAAACAGAAATCGACCAAGGACTTTTCGTACGTGCAGGTAGTCTCCCCGAATGCTGTGTTCGGTGTATCACGGGTATAGAGAGGTAGCGAGACTCGGCTGTGGATAAGTTGACTTTCCTAGGGTCTCCCTTTTATATGTGACGGTATGGGTCGCGGGGGCGCAAGTCGTGCTAGGGCGACAAAGCCAACGGGCGAACGACAGCTGCTAGGTTTAACGACGCCGGAACACGTCTCTAGCCTAGACCTTCTAAATATGTTGCGTTAAGTTCCAATGTTGCCTTAGGTTAATTGAATAAATTTTACAGTTGATCTTCAATTGAGTTTCAATTTCCAGGCCCTATCGTATGTAGTGTCTCCTAAATGCAAGCTATATGCCACGATGCAACATTTCGTTCGATGAAAACTAGTTAAATGAGAGTTGAGGGCTTTTATACAAACGAAATGAACGGAATACAAACAAGAATGTCTCTAATGCAACTAATGCAATTGCACACTTTTCATCCAAACACTAATCACTAGCAATATGGAAAAGATCACAATTTGCACTAATTTAACAAAAGCAAAAGAGATTATTTTTTGATTTTCAATGTTTAATGGCTAATGTGCACTGAAAACAAAAGGAAAAATTCGAGAAATGATATCTAAGAGAGCGAAGCAAACAACATTCACTCAACGAAGCAAGCAACCAAATCTCTAAATCGACCCAAAGTCTCTCAAATCGAAGAAAGACTCGAAAACTCCCAATGGACCGTGTGATCTAGGTCCAAAGCCAAGGCAAACGAATCCTGAATGAAGGAATGAACAATCACTCAAAAGACGCAGCAAAAACGATCAAAGACTGTTAAGAGAGCGTGGAGAATCAATCAACAAGTTGACAGGACAATCAAGACACCAAAACTCCCAAGGAGGGCTCGATTCACTATGCCACTAGATGCCCTACGGCTCAAATCATCACGTACACCCTTTGTGCGGATCGGGAAATCGAAGAAAGAAATGCTGGTCAAACTCAGAAAGCCAAAAAATGAAGAAACTCAAAAAAGTCACAGGGGTGGCGCGACTGTGGCCTTGAAACTAGCGCCAGAGGCCGATTGGCGCGACACAGACAAATGCAACAAGCGCCAAGTGGCGCGACTGTCGGGTTAAAACCCGCGCCAGTCGAGTTCTTCAATAAAAATTAAAAAAACAAGCTACTCTGAAAGTAGACCAATACAAGCTAAGCAAACCAAGAAGCTAAAATAGTGAAAGAATCCAACCCAGAAGGTTCATCAAGCAAGGAGAAACAATCAAAGCGAACCAATCATAAACGGGACGAGGAAAACCGGACGATCCCCAGCGGAGTCGCCAATTTGTTGAGGAGGTAAATCCCCTCTGCGGACAGAGGCGATCCCTACTAGCCCAGCAGGGGTCTAGCAACAAACAAACAATGCTATGACGCAAGCTCCTAGTTACGAAATGAAAGACTTGGGATAAGAGCCTACCTGGATTCCAACGCTAGATCTGAAGAAGAAGATGTCCCCATCCTTCAGCCCTGGCAGATCACAATCCTTCCACGATCTCCGTGGATGAACACCTGCACACAGAAGAAACGAACAGATACATGCATAGGAACCGGCATACGTAACTAAACATCGGTCAGAAAAGATATTACTCGCATTAACATGATAGAAAAAGGAGTGGAACCATAATCATAGTCATCTATTAAAGTGATAAACGAATAGAAGTTACAACCAAGTTCTGACGTCGCAGCTTCCTTCGAACGGGTCTCCGGTTGTCCACGTCTCGCAAAGCTCGCCAAGGAAAGGAAAACCTCTCCAGAGTCTCGTAACAATGGTCTCCTCGCTTGAATGGGCCTTAAGGGAAAGAAGGGATTCTTTACAGCACAAAGGCACTTGGGAATAGGGAGATGCAAAGCTTCAGCACTTCAAGACTAGCTTGCCATGGATGTGAGCAAGCTTTTATACATAGATAGGGGAGTTAGGATCCTAACCATATGGGTTGCCTGTCAACAGAAGTTCCACAAGGTGGCAAAACCAATTCCCTTCCATAGAACTCCGGCAGCCAAACCTCCCAACTCAAGATAGGCAGTGATTTGTGAGTTTGTTTGAACTCAACTTACGCCATCCATATTTAAAAAACAGTCCCTAAAATGGGTGGCGCGATTGCTGCTCTATGACAGAGCGCCAAGTGGCGCGACCTCTTTACAGGATTTCCCTGATTGGCGCGAGCACTGAACTGTCTACCCGCGCCAATGCAAAAAGAGCTGTTTTTCATGGATTTTGCAAGGAGATGTCTCAAGGGGAAATGAAGCTCATACTCAGAGGGATGCATTGATGATGTTTTCAAGGCATGACAGTGTTCACAGGTCACATAATGGGTCCTCCATTGTGCGGGATGGGGAATGGTAGGGACGGTGACAAATTACTGTGTAACAGATTTCATGGCAAAAAAAATTGCAGAGGCCGAGGGTAAAGGAGAATTGACCTCCTCCATAAGTAGTGAAAGAAAAGGACTGTAAATGTAGGCAGGCATTGAGCAATCTCGATTTAACCACAATAATTATGGTCCTAATGGGTTACTCAAAGGTGGATTAAAAAGAGAGGCATAATCATCTCCAAGTTTCTTGATATATATCAAGTCACTACTATGAGGAATAGTAATATATTCGATAACTAGAGGTTGGTATGGGTCTTGAGCACCGATAGACACCCTACAACAAGAGTCAATAATTCGCCATTATTAGGAGGTAAACCTAGGATTTGACGTGACTGACAACAAATAGGTTCATCTAGGGTGAATAAATGTGTTTTAACAAAGTCAAGTTAGTACAAGCACCCCTAAGGCCAAATTAATGACTGAGAACAAACAAAAAACACTAAAAAAACTCCTAAAAAGGTAGTCACACACAAACTAATCCTAGTACTATGTTTTAGATGGCCTTCCAAAATATTTCTTACTTGTGGGATTTGATCTACGCAAGAAAATTTATCTAGGGGAATGTAACGTAGAGGAATGGTTGCTACCCACAACCACCACCTATAGGGTTTTTTTCCTAAGAATGGTCACTAAAGTACCTTTGTCCCATGTTGGCACTCGAATCTTTGGATTCTGGGTAATCAACCGCCGAAATGAGATTCCCTGCCATGAGTTGTGTAGCCTTGAGGAGAACTTATCACACTATGACCTAAACCTAACCCCATATTAAACTAATTTTTGATGTGATCTAGTTTTTACCATGGTATTATGGAGGATTTTTCACTCCCTACCATAGGCCACTAAGTTTGTTTTATGGTCTTGGAGCAGTTTACTTGCACACCATCAAAAATAAAAGATGAGTCTAGTAAATTTTATTAGTGTTTAGTGGTTTTTATTTACCTAGTTGGGTAACATAATGAAAAAAAAATGGTGTGATGGAATCTTCTTAGTAACACTCTAATACAACTATATCCAAAATTATATTTTTAATTGGATGAAATATAAGTATATTAGGGTAAGTGTGTAACACCATCTTCCCACATCTACCCAAATAACCATCCAATCAGGGTAAACATGTTACTAAGAGTTAGTATGATATGATTCAACTCCCTATGTATCAGTTAACAAAGGGGAATTGATGAAACATAGACAACCTGACCTTCTACACATGCAACATCACCCCCAGGAGCCATCCAACCAATCTAGGTAATAAGCCCCTGAGACAAACTGACATTGTGCTACATTAAAGCCTTAGTCTCTCCCTTGACATGGGACCATCCAATCACTCCCATAACAAGGTATACCTACAACTGGGTAATTTTCCAGGTAGTTATATGCCATCAATTCCAGATATTGTGCCAGTTTTTCAGGGTTGGGACTCGGGCCACTTCCCAGAACGCCATGAAACTTCTAGAAATGAAAAATAACATCAAAACAATTATCACTCATAAGTTTTCAAAATTTCATTGATAGGTTCTTGCACATCATTCACCTAGGTTACATTTTGTTTTCATAGTTGGATTCATGAAATTTATGAAAAGACACATGCAATAAGCTTTATCCTAAGTCTAAAACCCACCATGAATCATGTAATGTCAGTCAAATCCACTCCATTTCATTTATTTTTCGCACCCATGCCTTCAAATCAAAAAAATAAGCCACTTGTCCATTTTTTCACCATTTCGGTGTGAATACAATGGTGGAATAGCAGATTTCTCTACGAAATCACCTGAAAATTCCATAGAGGATATGTCAGGATTTTAACTGTTTTCGCTATGAAACTGTGTTTTTCTGTAGATAATACAGATCAGGGTGAGGTGTCATGTTTTCGATGGCCAACAGTAAAGGTGAGGTTAGAAAATTAGTTACCATGATCAACAAGCATGCAAGATCGTGATTTCACTCATCATTGCTTTTTGTGGTCACATTTTTCATCATTCTCCCTCAAGTTGTTGAATTTCATTTTAAATTTTTCCCCTAAGCACCTCTCTGTAATTCAGTGTTCAAAGTATTGCATGTAGCATCACAGTGTCATCCTTGAAGAGTTGATTCACAACGCAAACGACTTGTTGTCTAGGTTTATTCATCTAGAAGTTTGGGGAAGATGTATGATAAGGTCCAAGCCAAGGCTAAGGGTAGTGAGAAATCAAATTTTCACCATGGCTTTATCAAACTATTATTGCTAGAGGAATTAAAGAATTTAAACAGAGATTATACATATTTTCTCTTTCTTAGTGGATATGAAGTAGATTCAGTGACACCTAAGAAGATTTCAAACCCAAATATCACTTCATCTCCAACTGTGATAGAAGAAGTTAATGAAGAAGGAGGAAAACCTATTGTGGAACCAATGGATATTGAAGCTGCACCCATGCCAGAGACAGATATCCCACATCAACCACCTACAAGTCGAAAACAAAAAAATAGCAAACATGGTAGAAAGAGGATAACCAGGAGCCAAACCATTGCCAAAGGAAATCTTGAAGACATCTTCCAGGAAATAGACATTAGATAATCTCCAATTTTCCAAGAAGAATACATTGAAGGGGATAGAAGGAAGAAGCATAAAGGTAAGTTCGTCAAAAATTATATTTTGTAGGAGAAGATGTTGCTTTCATTTTCCAACCAAGGAAACCAATGACTAGGTCACAACTTGCAAAGGGTGCCATGGAGATTAAGAGAGTAGAAAATATTGATGAAGGAAAGAAACCAGAGAACATTATAGACCTATCTCTAGCAATAGAAGAGGTCTTTGTGCAAAGAAAAGAAAAGGAGCAAGTTGAGGAAAAGGCTGAAGTACAAATATTGCAGGAGAAATTAAGAGACGCCAGGGAAGAAATTAGTGAAGTCAAATCGAAACTACAAGAGGCCAAGGTAGACAGACAAATAATGGTGGAATTTGAAAAATAAATGAAGGATCAACTAGTTAAATATGACAAAATTATGTCAAATTCCAAGAAAATGCTGAAGAGAAGTCTTCCTCTGAGGAAAATGGTGAAGAACACAAGAAAAAGAAATATATTGTTACAGTCTGAGAGAAAAATACTTAAAGGATAGGTTAAGGAGATGGAAGACCAAGTGGAGATGATTCAAGAAGAGCTGAATAAATGAGGGCTGAAAATTGGAATGCTAAATGAACCTTAAGGGGTACAACTTGCTGATGCTAAAGATGAAATACCTAAAGTCTGAGGGGTTGGTCTAAAACATTTTTTTATTAATTTTACAATTTGTAGGAAACATTAATTTTGGTTTAGAATCTGAAATTTTGAAGAAAAGTGACAAATCTGTGTTTTCATCCAAATTAAGTAGTTTTGTAGCGAAGTCCAGGCTTGAGGGCCGAATTTCGCTGCAAAATTCCTATAGGATGTTTTTTACCCCAAAAAACAGTTTTGATGGAGATCTAAGGAGGGAAAGTGATGGTATTTATCCCATATGACTTAACCAACATATCTTGATCAACAAAGGAGGCAAAAAAGGAGGTTGGATGACTGAAGTAAATGTGCTACTAGATTTCGCTACGAAACTGCCTAAGGTCACTCTATTTTTGCAGCGAAGTGTTTTTAATGGATTTTGGAGGTTTGAAAAGTGTGTTGAAGAAAAAATAGCCACATGGAGACATCCAAGATGACAGTGTGCCATCCTAGCAAATATTCAATACTCGATAGGAGTGTCACCAATCTAGCTCAACATGAAGACAAAGATTAAAATTGTGTTTATCTTTTCATGAAAAATAGGACTGTTGTTTCCTAAATCTAGTGAGTAAATTAATGTATTAGTGATGGTGAATTCAAATCGAGCATTTGATCCTTATCAATGTAATTTTCCCACTATTAAAGAAATGAATGTAATAAATGTAAAGTAGAGTCCTATTAGAAGTATAAGTCTTTAGAGACTAGGTGTCTTTTTCAGTTCCAAGTATGTAGTTTATAGTTATGATAGGTTTCAAGGTTGTGGTTTGATGATCTAGCCAGCTGGGCAGATCTTATGTAAGAAACAAAGGTCCATTTATAGACAAGAAATTGAATCATAAATGGTTGGAGAATGTTACTTTGAGACTACTATTATTATAAATTTTGCAATATCAGTAATATACAGTGATGGTGTTTTCTGCTTAACTTGAGATTCTTTGTCTGTTGCAATGAGTCTATGCCTTATGTTTCCTTAATATATTTTCTCAATATCTTGATATTAAGTTACTCAGAATTCATGCCCTCATGCTCTAGCTTCCATTCGACATTAAGTTACTGAATTTTTTTGGTGTGTTAGTATTATATTTTCCATTGAAACAGTAGAAGCCTCAACTTCCACAAGCAGAATTATTTGTCACCAACTCCATGCTGACTCCATGAGCCCAATGGTAGTGAAATCTATCCCATTTTCACCTGCAATAAAATACACTAAGACACTTATCATAGAGTTAGCCATATGATTTAAAACCTAATTGAGAAAATCATTAGTCAAATTGAGAGAGCCCTCTCAGTCTGAAGAGGCTAATCCCCAGTCAAAAGTTGGTTTGAAAGAGTTAATCTAAGTTTTCTGGTGGAGAAGCCCATCAATACCAATTTAGAGATAACAAAAACAATGATACAAATGGAAATAATTTAAAAGGGACTTGAATGGACCCCTACTATCCATGAAAGACATTTTGTTAAACATGTAAAAAATATGCATTCTACAAGTTTAAACAACATACCTGAGCATAGAGGTCTCACACTTATTAGAGAATCTCTAAGAAGAATTGATGACTCATCACAATAACTGAATTACCATCTATTAATACATATAATCATTTTAGATTCATGGGTTAATCAAAACATGATGAGAGCTATACATTATCAATGTCATAAAACTCACTCATAACTAGCATATAACCAGTAGAAATATCAAGGATGTAATATTCAAATAAGCTGCATATAAGAAAATATAATTACCCATAAAATAAGAAGGAGAGAGAGCTCTTATTGATGATTGCATAGGCTAACCAGGTATGAGACTTCCATGAAACACCTCACCATAAACTAGGTTGAACCAAATATTTCTTTCAACTAGTCACCCCCTTTCCTTATTCCAAGCATGAATGTGGGATCTCAAAAAACAAATCAATCAAAACCAAACTAGGGCTTCTAGAGGCAAAACCACCTCGATCCTCAACTAGTTGTTCCACCTCATGGTTGTAAATCACTAACCATCACTAGATTGGTCTCTACCCAAGTTGTCCATGGCTCTATAGTGTTTGTTCCAACCAGGGCTTCCATGACTAGTAAATCAACCCACTTCTACTATTGAGCTTCCAGAGAGTTTGTCCAATCAAGGCCTCTGTTGTGCTCAACTTAGTGTTCCTAAATTGAGGTCATAAATTATCAACCAGGGTCAGTAAACTGCTGAAGTGTGGTGCACTATATGTGCCTAGGTATCTATTTTTCACTACGTTGTGTTTAGTGTTTTTATGATGTTTTTGGTTTTATGGTTTTATGTCAAGAAGGAAAAGAACTAAGTGTTGGTAAAGAAAAGTGGATGGTTACACTAAAACAAAGCAAAACCTACTCTAAACTGTGTATGACACTAAAGAACAGAAAATGCAAAGCTTGATAATGACTCCTAGTAAGGAAACAAATCACAACATGAACTCAATAACTCATAGGATGAACTCATCCAATTCATTCATTAGGAATATGTTGGAATAGTTTGAGAAAAGAACAAGTTTAATACAAATGAGGTTCTCCTAAGGACACAATCATCTTACAATATTACAAAGAATCTCATCCATGGCTAGAGGTTTATTGGAACACAATTGAAAAGAGATTATTTGTAGCACACTAAGATTTCTACTCTAAATTAACTTGTAATGCTAAGATTACTCCATTCTGCAGCTCAGCTTGTCACTAGTAAACCTCATCCAAAAGTTAGAGATTTTCTAAAATAGTTTTTGGAAAGAAAGGTTTAATTGTGAATTTGCAAAGGATTGCAGAATAATCAAGGCCTTAAACTGATATTACTAACTCCTGTCCAGATGATGATGTATTAATAGAAAGTCAGAACAAAAGAAGTTTTGTAAATATTGAAGGCCATGGAATCTAATGTTAACAGTTAATACTACTTAAATAACAATGGATAACACTGAGAATGCAATTGATCAAACTTGAAACACAGTAACCACAACTAAACTACAATGCTATTAACCTAATTTGAAATATAGTGAACAAAGTTCAAATAGAATGCCACTAATATAACTTGAAATGCAGTGAGTTAAAACTGAACTAGAGTGCCAATATCAAACTTGAAATATAGTGAAAGAATTAAACTAAAATGACATCTACCTCCTGAGTGCTACAACTAGACTAAAGATGCAACTAATCACTAAAATGTTTCAGCTCTGTCTCATTCGGAATTAGTGGTATTTTGGAATAGTTTGTAGAACAGGACTGGCTACAACATATTATATAAATGAGCATGAAAGCATACAATTCAACAAAGCACAACAAATCTCTAAAACACCACAGCTATGTCTCATCCGAAGTTAGTGATATTTTGGAAGAATTTATAAGATCATGAATAGCTGTAAAAACTGATGTAATTGAGCACAAGAACGTAAAAATAACTCCTAAAATACTACAGTTACACCTCATTCGACATTAGTGATATTTTGGAATAATACGTAAGAACGAGACTAAACCATAGCATCTAATGCAAATGAATATAAAACTCAAAGTTCAAAGAGTCAATTAAACTAGGAATGAAACGAGGCTAAATTACTTATCTAAATTATATGAACAAATCTCCTCAGGTAGCAGGGGCCCTCTACCACCGGAGTAGCACACAAATCTACTCAATAATGACTCAGCTCGTGCAATAAAATGATATTTCTTTCATTTAATGATAAATTCTTCAAAACAGAGTATTTACGACCTTCAAAGATCTAGCAACAAAACAAAATCTAACCAACGGTTTCTCGGTTTCTCGAGTCATAATTATAATGAAATTACATAACTACTCTTTGAGAAAAATAGGGATAAGTGTCTTTCCCACTTCTAATCAAATTAAAACTCTTATTAACAGTCTTGTGCTTTACTGCGGACATCTGTAGAGTCTGTGTTTTGATAGGAAACTTCTTCTCTTCTACGTGCATAACCGCTTGAAGACTTTAACTCAAACTTCATGGGGAGCAAGAGATGATGGGGAGGTGCTGTGGATTTCACCCATATGCCTTTTTATTTACAGTGACACCTGGAACCTACATAAACATCAGGATGGCTGCAGAACAGACGACTGGCTACGGAATGCCTGTATTCTGTAGCCGAGTCTTAGTCAAAATTACTACACCAACAAAATCATAAAAACAAAGCTAGTTAGTCATTATATAAATTCTTAAAGAAATTTTAATTAATCCTATTGATCAGTTAAGCCTGTAATTGATGAGGGACAAAGAAAATGAAGTGGAATGTGGTGAAAGAAAAGAACATCTTTGGGGCTCAACTTAGTGTTCCTAAATTGAGGTCATAAATTATCAACCAGGGTCAGTAAACTGCTGAAGTGTGGTGCACTATATGTGCCTAGGTATCTATTTCTCACTATGTTGTGTTTAGTGTTTTTATGATGTTTTTGGTTTTATGGTTTTATGTCAAGAAGGAAAAGAACTAAGTGTTGGTAAAGAGAAGTGGATGGTTACGCTAAAACAAAGCAAAACCTACTCTAAACTATGTATGACACTAAACAACAGAAAATACAAAGCTTGATAATGACTCTTAGTAAGGAAAAAAATCACAACATGAACTCAATAACTCATAGGATGAACTCATCCAATTCATTCATTAGGAATATGTTGGAATAGTTTGATTAAAGAACAAGTTTAATACAAATGATTTTCTCCTAAGGACACAATCATCTTACAATATTACAAAGAATCTCATCCATGGCTAGAGGTTTATTGGAACATAATTGAAAAGAGATTATTTGTAGCACAATAATATTTCTACTCTAAATTAACTTGTAATGCTAAGATTACTCCATTCTGCAGCTCAGCTTGTCACTAGTAAACCTCATCCAAAAGTTAGAGATTTTCTAAAGTAGTTTTTGGAAAGAAAGGTTTAATTATGAATTTGCAAAGGATTGCAGAATAATCAAGGCCTTAAACTGATATTACTAACTCCTGTCCAGATGATGATGTATTAATAGAAAGTCAAAACAAAATAAGTTTTGTAAATAATGAAGGTCATGAAATTTAATGTTGACAATGAATACAACCTAAAGAACAATAGATAACACTGGACTGAAATGCAATTGATCGAACTTGAAACACAGTGATCACAACTAAACTAGAATGCTTTTAGCCTATCTTTGAAATACAGTGAACTGGAACTGAACTAGAGTGCCACTAATCTAACTTGAAATGCAGTGAACTAAAACTGAACTAGAGTGCCATTATCAAACTTAAAATACAGTGACAGAATTAAACTTGAATGACATCTATCTCCGGAGTACTACAACTAGACTAAAGATGAAATTAACCACTAAAATGTTTCAGTTCTGTCTTATTCGGAATTAGTGGTATTTTGGAATAGTTTTTAGAACAGGACTGGCTGCAACATGTAATGTAAATGAGCATGAAAGCATAAAATTCAACAAAACACAACAAAGCTCTAAAACACCACAGCTATGTCTCATCCGAAGTTAGTGATATTTTGGAAGAATTTATAAGATCATGACTAGCTGTAACAACTGATGTAATTGAGCACAAGAATGTAAAACTAACTCCTAAAATACTATAGTTACACCTCATTCGACATTAGTGATATTTTGGAATAATACGTAAGAACGAGACTAAACTGTAGCATCTAATGCAAATGAATATAAAACTCAAAGTTCAGAAAGTCAATTAAACTAGGAATGAAACGAGGCTAAATTACTTATCTAAATTATATGAACAAAGCTCCTCAAGTAGCAGGGGCCCTCTACCACCGGAGTAGCATGAAAATCTACTCAAGATTGACTCAGCTCATGCAATAAAATGATGTTTCTTTCATTTAAGGAGAAATTCTTCAAAACAGAGTATTTACAGCCTTCAAAGATCTAGCAACAAAACAAAATCTAACCAACAGTTTCTCGGTCTCCCGAGTCATACTTATAATTAAATTACATAGCTACTCTTTGAGAAAAACAGGGATAAGTGTCTTTCCCACTTCTAATCAAATTAAAACTCTTATTAACATTCTTGTGCTTTACTGCAGACATCTGTAGAGTCTGTGTTTTGATAGGAAACTGCTTCTCTTCTACGTGCATTAACCACTTGAAGACTTTAACTCAGACTTCATGAGGAGCAAGAGATGATGGGGAGGTGTTGTGGATTTCACCCATATGCCTTTTTCTTTGCAGTGACACCTAGAACCTGTTTGGTCAATTTAGTGTGTCCTAAATTGCTACATTAATTTATCAATCCGGGATTCGTAAGCTGATGAAGTGTGGCGCACTATATGTGCAAGATAACCTATTTCTTTTCTTTTTATCGTTTTTGGTTTTCTAATGTGAGAAGAAAATTCTAAAATAAAAACAAGTATGGTTATGATTGTTCAAGGCAATGATATCCTTTATAATGATTTACCAACTTCAAACTTCAAAAGGAATTTGAAACATACAATGACAAAACTTGAAAGGAAATGAAAGTGTACTACTAGCCTAATAAATCAAACAGTGAACTATTGAGCATGAAAACGAAACTATCCTTGCTGCCGTCTAAACACAAAAGAAACTTTGCTTAAAGAAATCCAAGAATTGTAACAAAGTAAATCTAAATCAAATTACATCAACTTATATTCTGATCCCTCGCCATTAGTCCAGCTATGGCTTTCGGAGGTAACCATAAACAACTTGAGCAATCTGATATCTAATTTGCAGAAAAAGAAACTAATATCAAACTACACACTCATACTTCAATCCCTCACCATTAGTCCTCGTGGCTTTCTGGAGTATAACCGAAAATGACATGAGCAATTTAATATATCTAACTTGCAGAAAGTAAACTAATATCAAACTACACACTCATACTTCAATCCCTCACCATTAGTCCAGCTATGGCTTTCGGAGGTAACTGAAAATGACATGAGCAATTTAATATATCTAACTTGGAGAAAGTAAACTAATATCAAACTACACACTCATACTTCAATCCCTCACCATCAGTCCAGCTGTGGCTTTCGGAGGTAACTGAAAATGACATGAGCAATTTAATATATCTAAATCTAACTATTGAAACAAATGTGCAAGACTGAAATAAACAAAGCAGTGCTGGAATTAAACAAAAAGTAAATTAGCAGCAGAACAATATTGATTCCATGTCATTAGTCAAAAGGTTATGAAAATGCCCGGGCTGCCTATTTGTAATCTGAAACAAGAACACTGATCAGTTAACAATAACATAAAACATGAAAGACAGAAGTAAAATGTAAAGCATGAAAGATTATGGACAGTGATGAAACATAAACACCATGAAAGATGTAATGTATAAACACATGAATGACTTATGGCACAATGAACTTAAAGAAATAAATAAGAAACTATACAATAATGCACAAAACCTCAGTGTGTGCAGGGGCCCTCTGCACCAGCCTTGGCAACAGCCTTCAAGTACGAATTACGCTTGGAAACAGAGTCTTCTTATATATTAAAATGCAGTCATAACAGAGAGGTGATATTACGGCACAGTGGCAACGTAATTACATTACAGAGCTATCTGGAGGCTAATGGAGACTAATCCAATATGCGTATGCAAACGCATTATTTATAACAAAGGAAATATAACTAATTCCCTAAAGTTTGTGCTGATGGAGACACGTAAATCATCACGTCCAGGGATCCAGCATCATGGCCGTAGTGAGGAGTAAATCTATGAGGAGTGGATGTTGGATTCGGCTTATGGAGCTATGTACAGGTGTTGATGTGTCTCCCGTAAGTTAGAAACGGTCATGCAAATCCTCACGTGATGAGAAATAGAGTCCTGTCACCGTGGGACTCTACGGTTGACTTCCACTTGGCCACCTTTGACCACAGCCTCCTTAAGTGAATTTGTTCGAGCCAATAGGACACGATCCATGTCCACATCATTTCTGACTTGCCCATGTGGCTCGTTTTACCTGAAGACACCTGCAACATAGACTTTCACAAAATGGCTGCGGAAAGTTGCAGCAGCTGCGGAAAGTGGCAAGATTCCGCAGCTAAATGAGCAAAAATCTAAATCAAATAGCAGACACAAAATATAGTTAAAAACCATTTTAGATGCTCTTTTGCAATTAATATACAATGATATTGACAACTTGGAAGGTTCAGGTGAATGAAAAAGGTTTAGGAAGATGTATAAGAAAGATGCAGATTTGAGACTCAACAGAACCTACATAAACATGAGGATGGCTGCAGAACAAACAACTGGCTACGG
The DNA here is from genome assembly GCA_034641835.2 of Pinus albicaulis. Taxonomy (NCBI): domain Eukaryota; kingdom Viridiplantae; phylum Streptophyta; class Pinopsida; order Pinales; family Pinaceae; genus Pinus; species Pinus albicaulis. Next base: position 1,574,828,313 of record CM076575.1, on the reverse strand, counting down.
AATGCCTGTATTCTGTAGCCGAGTCTTAGTCAAAATTACTACACCAACTAAATCATAAAAACATAGCAATTTAGTCATTATATAAATTCTTAAGGCAATTTTAATTAATCCTATTGATCAGTTAAGCCTGTAATTGATGAGGGACAAAGGAAATGAAGTGGAATGTGGTGAAAGAGAAGAACATATTTGGGGCTCAACATACCCCCACTGCAAGGTTTTTGCATGTCCTCATGCAACTACTCCATGTACTCTGAGACCTCTGCTAGGACATCCAACCCTCTTCTTCTGCTTTGCCTGAAATTCAATGGTCTTCTAGGTTTCCTTATGACTAACTTGAATCTTAAATTTGTAAGTGCCCTGATTAGCTTTTTGTTTTTCTTCTTCAATTTTTCACTAACCTTGTACAATTTCTCCATTTGTAAAGACAGAGTTGAATTCATATCATTTTTTAGTTTTACCTGCTTCCTCAAAATGTCATTCTCATTCTTGATGTGCCTATTGAGTACTTCTAACTCATACTTATCTCTTCTTAGCACATCAATTTCAGATTTTGGTGGGATAGGAGTTTTGTCTCTACTTTCTGAAGCTCTCCTCTCTAATGACTCAATATAATTGTAAACTTGTTGCTGTGCTGGGTCAATTTCTGGAGTTTCTTCATCCTCAATGTTTATGATCCCTGTTTGTCTAACCTCTATTTTCTTTAGTATGCCTCTAATTCTGTGGCTCCGTCTTGGTTGAGATGACCCTTCTCCTCTAGCTTTGGCATATTTTCTTATTATTCTTTCCTTCTTAAGCTGCTTCTTTGTTTGAGCCAACTTCTCAGAAATCATCTCTTCATTGTCCTCTTGAATTGATTTACCAGTTTCAACTTCAATAGCTTTGGAAGTTTCCCTTCTCTTGCTTCTTCTTGTAGGTTTGTTTTCAGGTGGAGATTCTTTGGGTTCCTTAAAATGGTTCCTCACTAGAAATTCTTCCCAATTTTCTCCCATTTTCCTGAAATGATGTTCAATTAAGATTTTGACTAAACCATGGTGATAAAAAATTGTTTCTATAAATTGAACCCTTTTTTGAACGTTTGAGGCCATTCTTTTCAGACTATGAAGTAGGAAAAAGGGAAAATTAATTTCCTCATCTAAGAAATGCATCATTAACCGAATATGGTAGACATAGAAAGTACCAAATCTACCTTCATAGGTGATAAATTTTTGCAAAATGAGTAACATGTTCCTCCACTTATTCTTTAATGCCGAGCTAGGAATACCCTTTTTAAAAATGGAAACATCCATACCTGGAGTCTTAAGCATTTGCCTCCATGCTTCGTTATGGAATTCCCTATTTTTGAACCACCTTTCTCCTTGTCTAGGTAGTTCCGTTGCCTCTGCAATGAAAGCCTATGTAACAGTGAATTTAATGTCTCATATTTCGACCTCGGCTCCATTGAAGGACCTTGCAAATGTTTTAGTCACCTCTTTGTGAAAACCACTAAATTTCTCCAAAAATTGCAACCAACCTGCTTGCTGTAACATTTCTCTGATTTGTGGATATCCCTCCAAGTACTTGGTTCCAACCGGTTCAGTCCTCACTATTAGACCCATAGCTTTTTTTCCAACCTTCAGTTTACTGCTCCTCTGCTCTCTGTGAAAATGGTTGTTAAAGAGATATTTCTACCCCAAAGATGTTTCCTCCATTTTATAGAGCAGAATGAATAAGTATTGGCTGCGGAAATGAATGATATGGAGTGGTTTTGAAACGAGTATAATGCGGTGAGGTGGTTCATATGAGTTGAAAGCTAACATGGAAGAAAAGACCGCGGAGATATTTCGTTAAGAAATTCAAAATCATCATTAAATACTTCGGCCTAATGACGTGACTGATCAAATCACTTCAGTACTTTAACCGTTAAGTTTTAAATGATAATCGAGTATGGCAAGACGGAAGGGTTTTTTTGTTCAAATTTTTTATGATATGGTTGATAGGCATGATCAACACAGCTAATTAAAATAACCTTTTTGAATCATATATGACTTAACTATGCTAAATTTTTCATGATTTTTCACCATAATAATTTCATACCTTTGCCTTTCCTTTGATTTTCTTTGTGGTTTCGATATGCCTTGTCATCAATCATTGATCTTCAGTTCCTCATAACTCTGATTTTTCTTGTTGTTTTGAATATGCAGGATCAATTTGCTGCTAAATCAAATGTTTACTGGATAGTGCCTTCAGGGTCTCTGGCTGTAGAATGTCTGTCTGGCTGCAGAATGTCTGACTAGCTGCAGAATGTCTGATTGGCTGCAGAATGTCTGATTGATTGCAGAATGTACCTGTAGAAGTCTTAAAACATGGAATGGAATGTTTTGAATTATGAATGGAATGATGGAATATTGTATGAAATTAATTGAAAATGGATAATGAAATATGGTGTAATGGAGTATGGGTGAAGTGAATAATGGGATGAAATGAATCACAATTATGAAGTGGAGTGAAAAAGTGGCCTACAACTTCTGATCTGTATTATTCAATTGCAGAAAGAAATCAATCTTAAAACTCTGAGATGGAAATAAGGTGGACCATGAAATGAAATGAATGAAGTATGGATGAATGAAATGAAATGGAGTATGGATGAATGAAGTGAAATGGATCATAAGTGGGATGTGAATCACTTATGATTTTATGATAGCTGCTTGCAAAGAAAAAAAACAAACTTGAAAAGCTAAAGTGTCAGAAAGATTCTGATTTTCACTCTATATTTTCTGTATAAACATGCTAATCAGAGATTAGTTTTCATGTTTATACTTTACATATATATATATATATTCAAATATCTGACTTCAGAAAATTCAATTAAGTTGATGAAGAAGAAAAATTCTTCTTCATTAACTTCACATCACTGTTTTCCTGGAATTTCTTGACAAATTCTTCTCTTGAGAGTGGCTTATGATACAACTTCAATCTATGACCATTCACAAGAAAAGTGACCTTCTCTTCATCTATTGTCCTGATTTTTATTGCTCCATTATCAAAAATTCTTATAATTTCATATGGCCCAAGCCAATGTGTTTGGAATTTACCTTGAAAATCATTGAACTTTGAATCAAACAAGAGAGCCCAGTCACCTTCTTTGAACTTCTTTTCCTTGATGTATTTGTCATGCCATCTAGTCCTTTGTTGTTGGACTATACTTGTTTTCTGAACTGCATCTTGTCTGATCTCATCCAATTCATTAATCTGCTCCAATCTGTGCTTTTGTGCCTCTGTTAGATCAAGTCCTAGCTGAACTACCATTTTGAAAGTTTGAATCTGGAACTCTATGGGAAACAAAACTTGCTTTCCATAAACAAGTTCATAAGGAGTATGGCCTGTTGTGCTTCTCCATGTAATTCTATAGGCCCACAAGGCTTCAGGAAGCCTATCTGCCCAATCTCTTCTATGCAAATGAACAATCTTCGTTAGGATCCCTTCAATGACCTTATTAGTAGATTCCACTTGACCATTTGCTTGTGGATGATAAGGAGTAGATTTTCCGTGTCTAATTTTGTACCTCTCCATCATTTGTTCCACTAGCTTTGATGTAAATTGAGCTCCTTGATCTGTAACAATTTCCTTTGGGACACCAAAACGAGTAAAAATATCCTCAAAAAGAAAATTAACTACAGATGCTTCAGTAGCAGAAAGTAATGGCTTGGCCTCTACCCATTTGGTAACATAATCAGTGCAAACTAATATATATTTCTTTTGTCTTTATGGAGGACTAATAGGTCCTACAAAATCTAAAGCCCATTTTTCAAAAGGTTCAATATGTACCTGAGGCTGCAATGGCATCTCACCTGAAGGAGAAGGTTTCCCTACCCTTTGGCAACTGTCACACATTTTGACATACTCTTTAGCATCTTTAAATAGGGATGGCCAATAATATCCTAAATGAAGGATCTTATAACCTATTCTTTTATTAGAAAAGTGTCCGCCACAAGGTTCATCATGACATGCTTTGAGGATCTCAGGCATCTCATCTTCCCGAACACATCTCCTAATGATAAAATCTAGAACTGTCTTATATAACTCATTAGCAACCCATGAATATTTTTCACTGTCATAAATAATCTTTCTTTTGTCTCTTGCATTCATTATTGAAGGAAATTTCCCTGAAACTAAATAATTAGCAATGTGAGCAAACCAAGGAGTTTGAGTAGAAATTGCAAAAAAATATTCATCAGGAAATTGATCTTCAACTGGGGTATTGTCTTTGATGTTTTGGAGTCTAGATAGGAAATCAGCTGCTGTGTTTTGTTCTCCAGGCCTATCTAGAATGGTAATGTTGAATTATTGTAAAAGCAATAACCATCTTATGACTATGCCATTATTAACTGATTTGTTCATTAAATATCTAATTGCAGAGTGATCTGTGTGAACAAAAGTTTCATAGCCTATTATATAGTGTCTGAATTTGTTTATGGCATGAACAAGAGCTAAAAACTCTTTTTCGGTTACAGTATAGTTTAACTCTGAAGGAGTCAATTTTTTACTGGTATAGTAGATGGCATAAGGAATCAGGACTTTTTGTCCTAATACTGCTCCTAGAGCTGTATCTGAGGCATCTGTTGAAATATGAAAAGGTAACTTTCAGTTAGGTCCCCTTAAAATAGGCGCTTCAGAGATTTTTGTTTCAGGGTTTCAAAGGCTAACTAGAAATCGAAATTCCACTTGAATTCACAGTCTTTGGTAAGTAATTTGAAAAGTGGAGATGATATCTTGGTGAAGTTTTATATAAACCTTCGATAATATCCTGTAAATCCTAGAAAAATCCTAACATCTTTTTGACAACTTGGAATAGATAAGTTAGAGATGACTTCAACTTTTGACTCATCAACTCTAATCCCATCCCCTGAAACGTGATGTCCCAAAACAATTCCTTCAGTAAACATCATAAAACACTTTTCATGACTTAGTGAAAGATTTTCTTCTTTACATCTCTTTAAGACTTTTTTCCAAGTTTGCTAAAGCTTCTTCAAATGTGTTTCCATAAACTGTGAAATCATCCATATATACCTCTACACAATCATGTATTAGATCTGAAAAAATTCCTAGTACTGCCCTTTGAAATGTTGCGGGTGCATTGCATAGTCCAAATGGAAATACTCGGTAAGCATAGGTACCCCAAGGACAGGAAAATGTAGTTTTATCTTGATCTTCCAGTGCTACTTGGATTTTATTATAACCACTAAACCCATCTAAAAATGAGAAGTACTTTTTTCCAGCTAATGTATCTAACACCTGATCTATGAAAGGTAAGGGAAAATGATCTTTAAGAGTAGCTTTGTTCAATTCCCGGTAGTCAATACATACCCTCAATTTACCATTTTTCTTTGGCATAATTACCAAAGGAGAAACCCACTAACTGTCTAAAATGGGATAGATGAAGTTAACATTTAATAATTTCTGCAATTCTTCTTTAACAATCTCCCTAAGATTTGGATTCATCCTTCTCTGAGGTTGTCTGATTGGTTTACAATTTTCCTCTATGTAGATGTGATGAGTGCAAGTCTTGGGGCTTATCCCTTTCATATCAGTGTACTCCCATGCATATGCAGAAGAATGTCTCTGTAATATCTTGACTAGCTCTTCTTGTTGATATTTCTCTAGGTTCTTGTTTATGTTTAAATTTTTGCCTGGAAATATCTCAATTGTAGAGGTGCCAAATTTATCCATGGAATAGAGAGACATATGCCTTGATGACAAAAACTCAATGTTGGATTCTTCTTGAAATTGTTCATGCTTATATTCCGAAGAGGATTCAAAGTTTTCCAAGGTATTCAGAATTTGGCTATCTTCACTGATTTCTGAAATTGTGAAGAGAGGTTGTAAGTCTTCTTCATCCTCTATCCATTGAGTATCATCTAATTCTGTAATTGTTCTTGCTGGAGGATACAAGGTAAATTTCTTAGATGAAATACCATCAGAGATGTACATATCACCGGATCTACAGCTAATGAAAGCATCAGCTGTAGCTAACCAAGGTCTTCCTAATATAATAGGGTGCCCTCTTAGATTATTCTTAGGAGTTAGGATCATAAAATCCGCAAGATAATCCCAAGAGTCTAGGGACACTGGAATGTCTTCTATTACCCCATCAGGTTTAATCACACATCTGTCTGCTAATTGTAATAATGTGGGTGTAAAAATAAGATTAGGAAGTTTCAGTTTATCCATGATTTGTCTACTCATAATATTGATTGCTGATCCTAAATCAATGAGTGTGTTTTGGATTTTAATTCCATTGATGTGAATTTTGACAACTGGATTTCCTGGGTCTAGATACTTTGGAATAGCAATCTTACCCATCATGATATCTACTATTTTTCCTGCCAGTTGAATTTTCTTTGTCTCTCTTATTCTTTTTCTTGTTTTCTTCATGCTCAACTCCTTTATTGTTTTTTCTAAGATTGGAATTTCCTTGATGGCTTGCAATAATGGGATCTTAATACAAACATTTCTCAGCTCATCTAGGAAATCATAATTAGGCATCATAATTTTTTTTTCTACACCCTTATCAATTTGCAATCTTTCTGGGAAGGGAGGTGTAGAAATGGATGTTGATGGATGCTCTAATATAGGAGTTGAAATTATTGGTTCTTTTTGTTTTGACTTTTCAATGTTTGAGTCTTGGAAAGTTGTGTTCTCTTCAAGACTTTTATTTACCCGTAGAGAATCTTCCTCATAATTTTCTTGCTCTTGTATGATTACAGAAAGTTTCCTCTTTTCAAGTATCCTTCCAGACCTAAGTTGAACATCACTAAGATCTAAACGAGTGATCAAATAAGTTGGAAATTGTTGGCCTTCTATCATGTATGTGTTCTGAGGATTTTTATTGTTGGGGTTTGGTATGGGTTGGGCAGGCAACTGATTTGTTTTCTGAGGAAATGGTAATGGAAGTGGTTGATTTTGATGTTGTGGATTTTGAGGATTTTGTTGAGAATTTTGTTGAGGAGGGAAATATGGATACGGTTGATAGGATGGTGGATATTGATAATACTGAGAGTATCTTCCATAGGGATTTTGTGTTCCTTGCGCCCAATTTTATGATTGATTTTGAAATTGGGGCCAAGGTTGCTGCCAAGAATTCCAATTTGGTGGAGGTTGATTGTACATCTGATCATGGAATCCTTGTGTTTGAGGTCCTTGCCAAGGCCTTCTAGAGAAAAAATTGAGAGATTCTGTGGAACTTGAAGGAGTATCTTCTTGAAAGAAAGATTTAAGACCAAGAAGTGAAGGACAAATCTTGGTCTCATGTTATTCTGAACAAATTACACAAATCACCACAACTTTGGCATCCAAAGGGCACTCTCTCAAGGCATGTTTCTTTCTACATTTGGGACAAAAGATTGCTAAGGCATCAGATTCAGCTTTTTGCTTGTTTTGTAACTTAAGGGTGTCTATTTGTTCACTAAGGCTCCCCAAGATATCAGATTTGAAGTCATCAAGCATATGTCCTATTTCTGCCCTAATTACTGTCCCAGAAGCAGACTTACTTGCCCTTGCAAGAGCAGGGTCTCTTGGTCCTTTTACAGTTTTAGATTTCCCTCTTGAAAGGTTGATACATAATTAAGCTATTTCAGGTAATGTAAGCTGGGATATATCCCCTTTTCCCATCATGTTAAGGATATCTAACCATGCATCCCTAATTTTCTTCAACAAGAGAGCTTTCAAAGTGTCTTGGTCTAGGTTTTCCGTTTTTGCTCTTTTGATGTTGTAGTTAAATCTCTCCAACAAATCTTCCAGATTTTCATATTCTTTTTGTAGCATTTTAAACACTTCCTCCTTATGGTTGGCTGGCATACAGTATTCCAAATACCTCTCTAGAAATACTTGTTTCATGTCTTCCCATGTCCTAATAGAACTATTGATCAAACTCATAAACGACTTCAATGCTACTCCTTTCAATTTTGAAGGAAATAATTTAAGTTTTTTAGCATCTTGTAAGTAGTCATAGGTTCTACACAGGACTTCAAATTCAAATAGGAAGGTTTCAGGATCTTCAGTTTTAATTCCATAAAATTTTGGAAGGACAGAGGGTGAAATGTCTTTCATAGTTGTATTGGTTTCTTCATCTACTATAGGAAACCCAAAAGAGTTTCCCATTTCTCTTCTACCTCTTCCTCTGCCTCCTTCTACACCTCTACCTCCCTCTCCTCTACCTCTACCTCTACCCCATCCAAATAGTGTGTGTTATCCATTAAAAACTCCTCCTCCCCCTTCTTCTGCCATAGTTGATTCTTTTGTAGAAGTTGAAAAGTTTATGTCCCTAGCAGGGGTTCCTGAATCTCCTTCTAAGACAGGTTCAGTGGGTAAAGTGGAAGGTCTTTCTAATGGAATATCTGATCTTAAGTTCTCTGGAAGTCTAGGATCAGTAAAGGATGGAATGTGGGTTTGATTTGGAGGTGTGCTGGCTCTAGGTCTTGGTGAAACAAGTGGTGTTCTAGGAATCAAGCTTCTGCTTCTTATGAATCTACCCCTTGAGTCTCTTTCTCTACGCATATCATTGTTTTTGGGTGGTAAGAAACAAGGCTACCTAGTTACACTTCCCCGACAACGGCGCCAAAATGTTGTGCTTAACTTAGTGTTCCTAAATTGAGGTCATAAATTATCAACGAGGGTTAGTAAATTGATGAAGTTTGGTGCACTATATGTGCCTAGGTATCTATTTCTCACTACGTTGTGTTTAGTGTTTTTATGATGTTTTTGGTTTTATGGTTTTATGTCAAGAAGGAAAAGAACTAAGTGTTGGTAAAGAGAAGTGGATGGTTACACTAAAACAAAGCAAAACCTACTCTAAACTGTGTATGACACTAAAGAACAGAAAATGAAAAGCTTGATAATGACTCCTAGTAAGGAAAAAAATCACAACATGAACTCAATAACTCATAGCATGAACTCATCCAATTCATTCATTAGGAATATGTTGGAATAGTTTGAGAAAAGAACAAGTTTAATACAAATGAGGTTCTCCTAAGGACACAATCATCTTACAATATTACAAATAATCTCATCCATGGCTAGAGGTTTATTGGAACACAATTGAAAAGAGATTATTTTTAGCACAATAAGATTTCTACTCTAAATTAACTTGTAATGCTAAGATTACTCCATTCTACAGCTCAGCTTGTCACTAGTAAACCTCATCCAAAAGTTAGAGATTTTCTAAAATAGTTTTTGGAAAGAAAGGTTTAATTGTGAATTTGCAAAGGATTGCAGAATAATCAAGGCCTTAAACTGATATTACTAACTCCTGTCCAGATGATGATGTATTAATAGAAAGTCAGAAAAAAAGAAGTTTTGTAAATAATGAAGGCCATGGAATCTAATGTTAACAGTTAATACTACTTAAAGAATAATGGATAACACTGAGAATGCAATTGATCAAACTTGAAACACAGTAACCACAAATAAACTACAGTGCCATTAACCTAATTTGAAATATAGTGAACAAAGTTGAACTAGAATGCCACTAATCTAAATTGAAATGTAGTGAGTTAAAACTAAACTAGAGTGCCATCATCAAACTTGAAATATAGTGATAGAATTAAAATAAAATGACATCTACCTCGGAGTGCTACAACTAGACTAAAGATGCAACTAATCACTAAAATGTTTCAGCTCTGTCTCATTCGGAATTAGTGGTATTTTGGAATAGTTTGTAGAATAGGACTGGCTGCAACATATTATGTAAATGAGCATGAAAGCATACAATTCAACAAAACACAACAAAGCTCTAAAACACCACAGCTATGTCCCATCCGAAGTTAGTAATATTTTGGAAGAATTTATAAGATCATGACTATCTGTAACAAATGATGTAATTGAGCACAAGAACGTAAAACTAAATCCTAAAATACTACAGTTACACCTCATTCGACATTAGTGATATTTTGGAATAATAGGTAAGAAAGAGACTAAACTGTAGCATCTAATGCAAATGAATATAAAACTCAAAGTTCAGAAACTCAATTAAACTAGGAATGAAACGGGGCTAAATTACTTATCTAAATTATATGAACAAAGCTCCTCAGGTAGCAGGGGCCCTCTACGACCGGAGTAGCACGCAAATCTACTCAAGATTGACTCATCTCGTGCAATAAAATGATGTTTCTTTCATTTAAGGAGAAATTATTCAAAACAGAGTATTTACGGCCTTCAAAGATCTAGCAACAAAAAAAAATATAACCAACGATTTCTCGGTTTCCCGAGTCATACTTATAATGAAATTACATAACTACTCTTTGAGAAAAACGGGGATAAGTGTCTTTTCCACTTCTAATCAAATTAAAACTCTTATTAACAGTCTTGTGCTTTACTGTGGACATCTGTAGAGTCCGTGTTTTGATAGGAAACTACTTCTCTTCTACGCGCATAACCGCTTGAAGACTTTAACTCAGACTTCGTGGGGAGCAAGAGATGATGGGGAGGTGTTGTGGATTTCACCCATATGCCTTTTTCTTTATAGTGACACCTGGAACCTACATAAACATGAGGATGGCTGCAGAACAGACGACTGGCTATGGAATGCCTGTATTCTGTAGCCGAGTCTTAGTCAAAATTACTACACCAACAAAATCATAAAAACATAGCAAGTTAGTCATTATATAAATTCTTAAAGCAATTTTAATTAATCCTATTGATTAGTTAAGCCTGTAATTGACGAGGGACAAAGAAAATGAAGTAGAATGTGGTGAAAGAAAAGAACATCTTTGGGGCTCAACAGCCTCCACGACTACTAACTCAACCCACCAAAGGTTTCCAAAGAGTTTTTCCAACCAAGGCTTCCAGGACTAGTAAACCAACCTAAGATGTTACAGGGTTTCTAGAGTGTTTCTCTGGCCAAGGATTCCAGGAACTAGTAACTCAACCCACACCCAAGGGAACATGAGAACCAACCAGAAAAAAAAAGATAAGACCCACAACAACATGGCTATCCAAGAGATGGTAAGGCTAGTCAAAACCTATATCAATCTAGGAAATCCTCCATGCAAATTATATATCATAACCAAGAAACCCCATGCATGTACCATGCATGCCCAAACTAGAAAGTAGACCATACATGCAACTCGATATATGCAAATAAATCCAACTATAGTTATTGATCTTGTTGTTCCTTTGCACTTTCCTTCTTTCCCCAAATCAAATGTATGACGCTCTCCTCCAAGAGTGATCTAAGAAGACTCTAAGTTTCCAAGAGTATGAATGAGAGTATAACTTATCCTTAGAAGCCTTTTAATCAATGAGGCCTCTATTTTCTTCATTTTCCATTATTTTTTGTCAAGTTTCTCGTCACATGCAACCTGTGACCTTTCACCTTCCTTTTCTCCTCATTTCCATTATTTTCAGAAATAAAATGCTAATTAATGCCTCATGCCTTTGCAAAGAATTTTTTTATTACATTTCCCAATTTCCTTTAGCCATAAGAAACTGAAGTGACACCCACTAGGATTTATTTCCCACCATTTAGCTTGGAATATGTATCACATGACCTTGGTCTTATTATTATTTTTTACAAGTATTTTTAACCAGGGTTGTTAGAGAACCCTCTCCCTTGGGGGAACACTATCCTCTTTCTTCAATGACACCTATAAACCAAAAAACCGTTGAAAGAAAAACATACTTCCTATGGATTTTTTTAACACAACTCGTTGCTGTATTTACAATGAAATCTGCTAAAAGCATAAAAATCGCATTGTTTATTGGAGCTTTATAACATAGCTCATTATGATATTTACAATAACAACCACATATAATTATGCCCATTTTATTCAACCAACAAATGACCATACTATCTATGGAGCTTTATAATACAAGTCAATACAATATTTACAATAAAATACACATATACATATGCACATTTACTCTAACCAACAAATAAAAGGATACAATGCCCATATCTACAACATGGGAATCCAAAGGCTCACACCTCCACCCTCAATGTAATACCAGAATTCACCTCCTTCCTAGGAAGTCCAAAATCAACTGCCAAAGTCAAAGCTACATGAAATGACCAGTGCTACAATCCCACGCCACTTTTCCTCTCCAGAGAAAAATTACCGACTCATTTTATCAGGGCACACTCCTAATGTGCATTTGATTCCATGTGAAAATTATATTGACAAAAAAAATGCATCCCTAGCCTTCCCTTCTCTTCTACACAGTCCCTAAGGAAATCCAATCACCCCTTCTATACAGTCACACACCTTCCAAGTTGCGTAGGAAACCCATTCTCTGTTACATAGTACCTCGGGCAATGCCTCCCTTGGGAAGGCTTCATCGCATCAGAAGGTCCAAAAACCAAGGCATGTCCCTACGTCAAAACCATCATACTAGTCATAACATGCTCATGTAAATCAATGGACACTATTGGGTACCATTTTCCCATAATGGCCCTCCTCTTGAAGTGATTTACCATCATACTGCTGCATGTCCAATCCCTTTTACTGTTGTTGTTAGTTCTTACAGGCAGTTTCAACCACCGAATCAAGAATTTTCATGATTTCCTATACCATGCATATAGTTTCCATTAGATTAAAAATGAATTTAAATAAATTCACGTCATACCTCATTGGTGGTTCGTCAATAAGATACACTTGCAATCTTTGTTCACTTCTTGTCACAACAAGTCAAACTAGTTGTTTGATCGAATAATCATGTATAAACATATCACATCTGGTAGATCAAAATGCAACCATCATAAATCAATAATCGCGAATCACATGCGATCATCATAAACTAGAATTATATATCACATATAATCATCATAGACTAGAATCATAGATCACGTGCATAATTAAACTGAAATAAAATAATGATAATTATCCTTCAATCGGTCCTTTGTCCTTTCTGTATGCACATTGAATCGATTGTCACATCCGAAAAACACCTAGTGCCTTCTCTTCAACCATGTACACATATACAGTGTGCATCACACACATACAACCACACGTGACATACAACACCATACAACACATGCAACTACACCTGACATACAACGCATACACCTACACCTAGTATACAACACAATATATATACATACACAAAGTATAACACAATAAATACATACATCATGATACCACGATTACATAATGCATATACATAGTACTACATGTCTGCAACACAAAATGTATGACATGCACACAACATCATATGTACTCTACTACCATATGTACAACATGTACATAGTACCACCTATATATAGCACAATCTGCAAACACATCGACATAACATCACATGTATACGACACCACCTACATAACGTGTACACAATGCCACATGTACACCACACCACATGTACAATGTGTACACAATACCACATGTACACAGCACTAGGTGCATGACATCTACATGACACCACAAGTACATAGTTCCACATGCACGAAATGTACAAAACACCACCTGAACATAACACTGCGTACACACAACTCCACATGTACTATCATGCACACAACAACATATGCACATAGCACTGCATATACAACATGAACATAGCACCAAACGTACACATCACTTCATATAGAACATGTTCACAACACCATATGCACAAAACACCACATATCCATCATGTGCATAATACAATATGTACACAACACCGCAGAGCCAACTTTTGCATAGCACCATCTATACCCAGCACTGCATATGTAATATTCACACAATACCATAAATACAACAGACACACAACATGATATAATCACTGAATGTACAATATTCATCACATATACACAACAATATCACTACACATCCAAAACCACACTGTCTCTACCGAGCAACCTTTCTTCCAGTGTCTCTCTTCCATCCATGCTTATCCTAGCATGCCCTAGGTCACATTTCTTTAATTTCGTTGATGTATCTCTCAAAATTAACTTTCCAAAACATAGGCATAGTATAAACACATAATATTAAATCATATCCAGATGATACTAACCTCATAAATTTTTCAGGGCTACTCTTCCCACTTGATTCCTCATAAGACCAGGAACTTGTTCATGCCATTCAATTGCAGAAGAAATCATTCCTCCACAACAATGATCCCTAAAAACTGATAGCAAAATTGGGTGCAAGTGCTAAGGAGAGCTGTTCACTCTTCTCTCAATATTTTCTTTCACCAAGGGAGTCTACTTCAAGGTCTTGTTTCCATTTCATCAATCAAATTCCACGAATTTGATAAATGAAATAAATGATAGATTAAAAGTTCTTCAATAAAATATTAACCCTTGCACAACATTACAAAGCCTATTTTTTCGATTTCATTTAAAACCCAAGCTCAAACCCTTTGGCAGCATAATACCGCAACTTACAAATGGAGATTAGACTACCCAGATCATAGTATTATAATACTATAACAAATGTTTCGAATCCTTTGAAAAAATACTCAACCCTTGATCTTACGATATTAACCCCACTAACTCTAGGAACACGAATTTTTATTATACATTGCATTCCCATGGGCCCCACGCATCCACTATCCAATTTTTATGCATTAAATAAACAATTACCATTGTAAAAACCGCTGGGCCATACCTCATATTAAACTCCGTGCAGCTTCCCTGCGTGATTACCCTCAGATCTGTTGGCTTCCAGATCGAACACAAATAGTGTTACTTCCCCCACAGAAGGTTAGCACTCAAAATTTACGCGATATAAGTGGTATTAACGAGGTGACACGTCCAAAACATATTGGATTGCGTTGATAAAGGTGAATACCACCTTGGGCCCAAATGCCGCGCGATACTGCTAGTAATCTCCTCCAAAACCGTCTTCTGGAAAATCCAGTTATTGAATAGTGCTAACCCAGAATTTCCACAGTGATTTAATTCATTCCTTCAAACTCGTCTTCTCCGCTTCATGTTGTGAAACCAACTCACTGATATCGTCCAACCAAACAACAAAACAATGGCATCCTCTCAAACAGACAAAGTTTCAACATTCTTTGAATAAACAAAGCATGACTATGATTTCGCTCTTCCAACAGAGCCCAAAAAATTGGCCTTCATTGACTCTTTTACATAGAGTACATACTCTCAATTCACACACCGAGGACATGATTTTGATACATCTAGAGAGTAAATAGGAGACTTCCACACAGAAACTGAATTGTTCAAGCTTATGCTCAGAAATCCCAAAGTCGAAGGAATGAATCCTTTGGGAAATTGTCAATAACACACAGATATCAATAAGTCCACAATTTTATTAGAAATAGAGAGCAAAGCCTCTCGACTCAGTATTCTATTGCAAAATTCCCCCCTTACTCTGTATCAGGGATTAAATTTTATAATCCTTTACATGATTGTTTGGCTCCTTCTTGAGGACCGGTTTATTCTTAACATAAAAAGCCTAATTACATAATATTACCATAATTATAACAACAAAAACTAAATATACCGACACAAATCAACTATTCAGCTTCCTCATTTATTAGACTAATCCTATCTACCCTAAGTGTAACTGACAGCTAAGGTATTAACACCTTTGCTGGTACATTTCATTGAACATTATCGAGCCCTTCCAGCCACAACATGTGGACAATTTTTCTCACATTACTGACTAGTATCCAATGCCCTTGCATCAGACTCCTGAGGGAAATTTTCTTCATGGGCTCCTGTCCATGAGCTCTTTCACAGAACTGCCCAGCTTCTGCAACATAACTTCCATCATCCAAGTAGCATCTTCATCTGGCTAGTCCTTCTATTTAATCAAATACTGGAAATATTCCTGTCCTCTGGTTCTCTTAAACACCCTCTTCTCTAAGATCTTCTCTAGTTGTAATGGTTGTGCTGGAGGTAATTGGTTTACCCACTCAATCTGTTCTTTATCTGCTGGTCTTTCATCTATGCCACCATCTTCATACTTGTATAGATTTGCAACATTAAATATTGGAGATATCCCAACATCAGGAGGTAACTCGATTTCATATGCATTAGCAAAAAATTTCCTCAATATCTTGCATGGTCCTATCTTCTTGAACTTCAATTTGTTATACTTCTTCTTTGGGAATCTTTCCTTCCTCAAGTGTGCCAAAACCAAATCTCCAACTTCAAAATTAACTTCTCTTCTGCTCAAATCTATTTTTCCTTTGTATTTGATGCTGTTTCCTTGTAGATGTTGTTTTACCTGCTCATGTATTGCTTGGATCTCTGAAGAAAATTCTTCTCCATCAGCATTCCTCATTTCAGCTTTTCCCGAGTTTCTCAATTCAGATATTCCTCTGGGGTGCATTCCATAAACAATATGGAATGGACTCTGTCCTGTACTTCTGTTCAGTGAATCATTATATGCATATTCTGCCTATGGTAAGATATGATCCCATTGCTTAGGATGTTCTCCTGTAAGACTTCTCAAAAGATTTCCCAAACTTCTATTTACTACCTCAGTTTGCCCATCAGTCTGAGGATGATAAGCTGAGCTGAAACTCAGTTTAGTACCAAGCTTCTTCCAGAATGTCCTCCAAAAAGGGCCCAGAAATCTATTATCTCTACAATAAACAATACTCTTGGGCAACCCATGTAATCTAACAACTTCTTTGAAAAACAAGTTGGCAACATGAGTAGCATCACTAGTTTTATAACATGAAATAAAATGTGCCATCTTGGAAAATCTGTCAACTACAACAAAAATTGTATCATTTCCTCTCTGTGTCTTGGAAAATCCTAAAACAAAATCCATACTTACCATATCCCAAGGTCTTTCCGGAACAGGCAGTGGAATGTACAAGCCTGCATTCTGGCTTCTCCCCTTTGCATATTGACAAATTTTGCAATTCTTCACAAATTTTTCCACTTTAGATCTCATCTTTGGCCAATAATAAAAATGACTCAGCTGCTCATAAGTTTTATTAGCACCAAAATGTCCAGCAAGTCCACCACTATGCTTCTCTTTGATTAAATTCTCCCTCATAGAACAATTTGGTACACACAATTGATTTCTTTTGAATAATAAGCCCTCTTGTAGGAAATAGTCCAACCACTGAATTCTGTCTATCAACACAGGGTTACAACATGCTTCAAATGCTTCTTTGAAATCCAAATCTACTTTATAAAGTTCCTTAAGAAAATTAAATCCTACCACTTCAAATTGGTTTTCTTGAACAAGCATGTGTCTCCTACTCAAGGCATCAACTACCTTATTTGCTTGGCCACTTATATGCTTAATTTTTTTTTTAAAACTCTGGAGATATTCAATCCATTTGGCATGTTTTTGATTCAATTTGGGCTGCTACATAATATACTGTAAAGCATGGTTATCTGAGTATAACACAAATTCTTTAGACATTAAGTAATGCCTCCACTTCTTCAATGCCTGCACAATTGCATAAAATTCTTTTTCATAAGAAGAGTACTTTCTTCTTTTCTCATTTAGCTTCTCACTGAAATATGCTACAGGCCTATCATCTTGACTCAACACAGCTCCAACAGCTTCTCCACTGGCATCACACTTCACTTGAAATGGCTTGTTATAATCAGGCAAAACTAGAACAGGCTTTTCAATTATCTTCTGTTTCAAAAGCTGAAAATTCTTTTCAGGTCCAGCAGTCCATTTGAATTGTTTTTTTTCCTTCTTTATAGTTTCTATGATAGATGCATTAATCTTGCTAAAACTCCTTATGAATTTTCTGTAAAAACTGACAAGTCCATGGAAAATTCTTACCTCAAAAACACTTTTTGGCGAAGGCCACTCCAAAATTGCCTTGACCTTTTCTGGATCCATCCTCAGTCCTTCAGTAGAAACAACAAAACCCAGATATACCAATTCTTCTTTCATGAATGAACACTTCTTTAAATTTATCAGCAACTTCTCTTGATGTAACTTCCTCAAGACATAATTAAGATGCCTTAAATTTTCTTCCCTTGTTTTGCTGAAAACTAATATGTCATCCAGATATACTATTACAAATTTACCAATAAATTCCCTTAACACTTCATTCATGAGCCCCATAAAAGTACTAGGTGCATTTGATAACCCAAAAGGCATTACCAGCAACTCATACAACCCTTCATTTGTTTTAAAGGCCGTTTTCCATTCATCACCCTCCTTTATCCTAATCTGATGATATCCACTTTTCAAATCTAATTTTGAAAAATATTTTTCTCCACTCAAATAGTCCATTAAATCTTCAATCCTAGGAAAAGGAAATCTATACCTGATTTTTATCTTGTTGATTTCTCTTGAATCAGTGCACATTCTCCAACCTCCATCTTTCTTTGGACTCAGCATTGTAGGTACTGCACACAGACTCAAGCTTTCTCTGATTAGACCCTTGTCAACCAAATCCTGCACTTACTTTCTAATTTCTTCATTCTTGGTGGGAGTCATTATGTAGGCTTCTTTGTTTGGCAGATTTGATCCTGGAATCAAGTCTATATGATGGCTGATTTTTCTTACAGGTGGCAATTCATCAGGCAAATCATCCACAACAATATCACAATAATTGTCTAGCATTTCTTGAATTTCAATTGGCAAATCAGAAACTTTTGTGGAAGTAAGCACTACTTTAGGTTTGCAAACTAAAGAAAAAATTACCTCTTCATCTTCAATCTGCTGTAAGTACTCTTTCCCACTCAAAAATAAAGTCTTTGGATCAGAATTTCTGCTTGATGGTTCTCCTTCCTCCATAGGTATCAATGTTTGATGTATTCCATCCTTGAAAAACTTATAGGTGTTCTTCTTACCGTCATGTACTGCTGCTCTATCATACTATCAAGGTCTGCCCAACAGTATGAGACACACATCCATAGGCATCACATCACACATGATCTTGTCCTTGTAGCTACCCATCTGCAATTCTATTTCACATTTCTCTTTCACAATCAGCTGGTGTCCTTTATGAAGCCATGACACCTTGTAGGGAGTTGGATGTTCCCTTGTCTTCAATTTTAGTTTCTCTATCACCTCTGTAGAGACCAAATTGTATGTGCTGCAACTATCAATAACCAATTGACAGCATTTCCCTTGGACCTTGTACACACTCCTGAACAAAGTCTTCCTCTGTGCTGGCTCAACAACTTCTTTTGTTTGTTTTAACAAAACCTTATTGACCACCAAAGATTCTCCTTTCTCTGGCAGAATTTATTCCTCTGTTTTAGACAATGTTGAGGAGGTAAATCCCCTTTGTGGACAGAGGCGATCCCTACTAGCCCAGATCGGGTCTAGCAACAATCGAACACGCTACAGTGCAGGTTCCTAATTGTAAATAAACCGACTTGCGAGGAAGGCTTACCTGGAATCCAACGCTGTCGTTTGTAGAAGAGGTGGTGCTCCCGTTCCTTTTCCCTGGCAGATCACAATCCCCACGATCTCCGTGATCAGACACCTGCACATGCAAGAAACAACACAAACACAAGCATAAAATCCAGTATATACAACTATATGTCAGTCGAAGAGGACATAACTCATGAACATGATCAAGAACAAGAGTGGAACCATAACCAATAGTCTCTTAACATTAATGAGTCAAAAAGAAGAATACAACCAAAGCTTTGACGCCGAATTCTCCTTTGGCGGGTCGTCAACACAACATGTCTCGATAAAGCCTGTCAAGGATGGGACAAGCCTCTCTCTCCGGATACTTGGAAATAGTCTCCTTGCTTGGATTTGGCCTTAGGAGTTCCAGAATCTCTAAGTTCCCAAGAGCTTTGATATCCTTGTGCTGCAAGATTGTTGATCCCCTAAGGCCAAATCCAAGCAAGGAGACTATTGCCAAGTATCCAGAGAGAGAGGCTTGTCCCATCCTTGACAGGCTTTATCGATACATGTTGTGCTGACGACCCACCAAAGGAGAATTCAGCATCGAAGCTTTGGTTGTATTCTTCTTTTTGACTCATTAATGTTAAGCGACTATTGGTTATGGTTCCACTCTTGTTCTTGATCATGTTCATGAGTTATGTCCTCTTCGACTGACATATAGTTGTATATACTGGATTTTATGCTTGCGTTTGTGTTGTTTCTTGCATGTGCATGTGTCCGATCACGG
This sequence comes from Pinus albicaulis, assembly GCA_034641835.2. NCBI lineage: Eukaryota > Viridiplantae > Streptophyta > Pinopsida > Pinales > Pinaceae > Pinus > Pinus albicaulis. The sequence continues at coordinate 1,574,808,315 of CM076575.1, read as the reverse complement.
AGATCGTGAGGATTGTGATATGCCAGGGAAAAGGAATGGGAGCACCACCTCTTCTACAAACGACAGCGTTGGATTCTAGGTAAGCCTTCCTCGCAAGTCGGTTTATTTACAATTAGGAACCTGCACTGTAGTGTGTTTGATTGTTGCTAGACCCGATCTGGGCTAGTAGGGATTGCCTCTGTCCACAGAGGGGATATACCTTCTCAAGAGACAACCTTGTTGCTTCTTCTCCAATCTGAGCAACAATTGCATTCCTCTAACTTGTACCCATATTCTCTGGGAATTCATAGCGTTTATGTCCCAATTGGTGACATCTATAACACCTCACTTCTCTTCCTCTGTTTTTGCCTCCTCTTCCTCTGTAGGAACTCCTTCTTCCCCTTGCATCACCTTCTGTGGATGCATTCTGAGGTGAGATGCTACTAGCTCCATCTCTTGGTGTTGTAGACCATCCTCTACCACCTTGACTTCCCTTTCCTTGGAAAGTACCTCTTCCTTTGGCAGTCTGCTTTCTCAGGAGTTTTTCTTCAACTTTCAAGGCCATTTGATAAGCCTCTTCTACTTTCTTAGGAGACAAAATACCTATCTCATCATGGATCTCTAACTTGAGACCATTTACATACATGGCAACCTTCTCTGATGTGTCCTGGATTTTTCCAGCTCTTATACTTATTTTATAAAACTCTTCTGTGTATTCTTTCACTGTCATCAATCTCTGTCTAAGGTTTTGCATTTGTCTAAATAATGTAAGCTGATAATCACTAGGAAAAAACTTACCTCTCAACTTTGCCACCATTCTGGTCCAACTCTTGATTGGTTGTTTACCAGCTCTCCTTCTCTCTTCTTGCACTCCACCCCACCAAAGTGCTACATGTCCCTTCAACCATGTTACTACAAATTTGACTCTTTTGTCTTCACCCATCTCTTCATAATCAAAACATTTATTCATCTCATTAATCTAGTCTATCAATTCTTCTGGATTCAATCCTCCTGCAAAGTGTGGCACTTCAAGTCTAGGCTTGGATGTAGACCCCAGAACTGATTTAAGGAGTCTCATCTCAGGAGTAATCTCAACATTCTCTCCCGCCTCTTCTTCAATTTCAGGTTCACTGACATCCTCAAGATCTCTTGGGTGTCCTAATTCCATTGCTTCCAATCTGGCTTGGAACTGCTGCATGGTCTCCAATACTTCTACATTGGCAACTGGCCTGCCTCTTCTTCTACTAGCAGCACCTCTGGCAACTCGGACATCCATGCTGGAATTATTGTTCTGGCTTTTGGAAGTCAGTTTAGTCTTTGAAAAAATGTCTTGAAATCTGCTCTGATACCATAAATGATAGCAAAATTGGGTGCAAGTGCTAAGGAGAGCTGTTGACTCTTCTCTCAATATTTTCTTTCACCAAGGGAGTCTACATCAAGGTGTTGTTTCCATTTCATTAATCAAATTCCATGAATTTGATAAATGAAATAAATGATAGATTAAAAGTTCTTCAATAAAATATTAACCCTTGCACAACATTACAAAGCCTTTTTTCTCGATTTCATTTAAAACCCAACCTCAAACCCTTTGGCAACATAATACCATGACTTACAAATGGAGATTAGACTACCCAGATCATAGTATTATAATACTATAACAAATGTTTCGAATCCTTTGAACAAATACTCAACCCTTGATCTTACGATATTAACCCCACTAACTCTAGGAACACGACTTTTTATTATACATTGCATTCCCATGGGCCCCACACATCCAATATTCAATTTTTATGCATTAAATAAACAATTACCATTGTCAAAACTGCTGGGTCATACCTTAGATTAAACTCTGTGCAACTTCCCCGCGCGATTACCCTCGAATCTGTTGGCTTCCAGATCGAATGCAAATCACGTTACTTCCCCCACAGAAGGTTAGCACTAAAAATTTATGTGATATAAGTGGTATTCATGAGGTGATGTGTCCAAAACATATTTTATCATGTTGATAAATGTGAATACTGCCTTGGGCCCAAATGCCACGCCATACTGCTAGTAATCTCCTCCAAAACCGTCTTCTGGCAAATCCGGTAATTGAATAGTGCTAACCCAGAATTTCCACCGTGATTTAATTCATTCCTTCAAACTCGTATTATCCGCTTGAAATTGTGAAATGACCTAACTGATATCGTCCAACCAAACAGAAAAACAACCGCATCCGCTCCAACAGACAAAGTTTCAACATTCTTTGAATAAACAGAGCATGACTATGATTTCGCTCTTCCAGCAGAGCCCAACAAATTGGCCTTCATTGACTCTTTTACACATAATACATAATCTCTATTCACAGACTGAGGACATGATTTCGATACATCCAGAGAGTAAATAGGAGACTTCCACACAGAAATTGAATTGTTCAAGCTTATGCTCAGAAATCCCAAAGTCGAAGGAATGAATCCTTTGGGAAATTGTCAATAACACATAGATATCAATGAGTCCACAATTTTATTAGAAACAGAGAGCAAAGCCTCTCGAATTAGTCTTCTACTGAAAAATTCCCCCCTTACTCTGTATCAAGGGTTACATTTTATAATCCTTTACATGAATCTTTGGCTCCTTCTCGAGGACCGGTTTATTCTTAACACAAAACGCCCAATTACATAATATTACTATAATTCCAACAACAAAAACTAAATAGACTGACATGAATCAACTATTCAACTTCCTCACTTATTAGACTAATCCTATCTACCCTAAGTGTAATTGACAGCTAAGGTATTGACACCTTTGCTGATACATTTCCTTGAACATTCTCGAGCCCTTCTAGCCACAACATGTGGACAATTTTTCTCACATTTTTGACTAGTATCCAATGCCCCTGCATCAAAAACCCTGTCATAAAGTGACATAGATACATAAATACATACATATATGTAATCATTAGCATAAAAAAATCACGATCCTATCAGACAATGACATGCATACACACATATATATGTATAAACATTAGCATTAAATAATCATGACCCATGATGGCCTTGTTAGACATGGAATACATACACACATACGTTGATACATATACAAACATCATCATAATCATGATCACAAGGTAATTTCCAGTTAGCATAAGTTTAAGGTTAAGGGAATTCACTTTATCCATGCACAACATGCACAACATTGAGAAAAGCAGTTCCCAACATAGCGAAGGCATATGACACCTCAAATCCATTTTTCTTTACCTTTCTTCTTACCTATCTCATGATTGTCCTACCATCGTCCATTTACACCAATGGATCCAACCAATCCAACCGACTGTCATACTCTCTCCTTTAGCTACCCTTATACATGCACCAATCTTCATCCAGGTCTAACATTACATATTGGGTTTCATCCATTTCTTCCTGAACTCCATTAAATTTCCTCTTTCCCAACCAATTCCCAAGACTCTCAAAACATAAAGGAAAGAACAAGAAACAAACAAGAAGACAACCATGAAAAACCAATAACAATATGCCACTGCAAAAAAATTGGTATGGTCATACATGAGTCATACAAAAACTACAGATCAAGAACATAAAAATAACAAAATACCGAAAGCATAAAATTAGAAAAAAACAACATGATTCAATCCCCATGGGTTCCCAATACTTCCAAGGGAAAGATCAACCTAAGCCTTCTCCAAGATTTCAAGAAGTCTCCTTTTCCATGCAATCCCTGTATCGTAGTACCATTAACACATAAATTTCAGGGTATTAAAATATAACCATATCCCATTTATCTTACCTTGTTATGCCAATCACGCTTCCTTGTAACTAAACCCACATGTAATCTACATGTTCCAAAGATCAAGACAACATATCTATTAATTCCAAATAAACATTTACCAAGTCTAACAACCATGTCATAATAAAAAATCAACTCACGGTCATAAGTTATAATACATATTCCTACAATTATCACCGAATTACACTCAAGTACATATCAACTGTCTCAACACATATGTGTTATTACGACCATCTTAAAACAATATCATTTCTTCAAGAAATCTTATAGACGCATACTCATATCATGCAATTAAACAAACATTCAAACAAACTATAAATGTACCATGTTAGATAAATCAACTAGATGAAATAATAAACACCAAACACTCAAACACCAAATAGACGACATAATCAAACATTTAAGAACTAAGTAGATGAGATAAGTGAACTCATACCTTAATGTATCTAATTGGAGGCTATCTCGTCTACACACTCAATCTAGATTATCACAATATAACTTATCAACATATCAAATAAAACATAAATAAGGTCATGATATCCATAATAGTAACTAGCTAACATTTTCACATCATATTCTCGTAAACAATTGTCATTCATGCATAACACTCACATATGCACAGTCAGTCTAGATTGCCACAACACAATATCACAAATATATCAACTCATACATGAATGTAATAACCTTACCCATCTGCATAGGCGAATCCAAATTGGCATGATACATATACCATCAATGTCCTAATTACAATGACCATAACCCTTATGCATATGAAAATAATGCATATAACAACAAGTTAATATCGTTCATGACTAACTAGAGCATGTACATATGGTCACAATGATTAAATAGCATTTATCATACATGTAACCACACTAACAATAGAATGAAAGAATATAAGTAACCCTAATTCTCATAAAAATTTGTTAACTAATATACCTGCATGCCAAACATAAAATACATATATTGATATGGATTTATGCAGGAACTCAACATAATACACATATAGAGATGCAGCGAAAATATTGCTTCATTTTATTAATAAAAAAAATGATTGAAATAAACAGCTAGGGAGCTGGTAGGTGTATCTATGAGAAGTGATGTTGTGGCTACAGGCCTTTAAACTATGTTACAATGATACATAATGGAAATGAGTGAGCGAGGGCCCTGGTAGCATATCCCTGAGAAGAGATGTGATGGATACAGGCCTCCCCACTGTGTTACAGAACTGAAATGATGGGAACAAGTGAGCTAGGGCACTGATAGCGCTTATCTCTGAGAAGAGATGTATCGGCTCCCAGCCCCCTGAACTATATTAAAATGACGCTCAAAGGCCTATTTATTGTTGAGAAACAATGTAAAATCCGAAACATCCAAAAACCTATCCCTAGGAGATGAAGCACCAAAACTGTGGGTCCCGTTTGGGTAAATTGGTGTTTCAACTTCTCGGGGACGTAACTTTGGCATCCGATCTTCGTTTGATGCGCTCAATAGCTCGTTAGAAATATCTATTCGAGGACTACAACTTTGAGTGAGAAACATCAAACTATGACCCATCTTGCTCCCTGTTTTCCCAAAAAAACGTCGTTTAGGGCCTCAAAACGGCTTCGGAAGTTCAAGACCCAAAAAACTACTAAAAATAGTAAGTTGTGCTGAAACTTACAAACTGAAAGACTTGATGCTCCAGGTCCAAATGGAATAGGTGAGAGGACACTAGTATCCACTTGGTTCATTCCTCCCTCCTTAGGAAGCAATGGTATCCATTGCGTTAAGTTCCTCCATGGGGGGGGGGGGGGGAATTTTTCTGAACTTGGTATTAGATTTGTCTAGGATGTCGCGGACCTATTGGCGGACGTGCTAGATGTAGATGTGTCATCAGTGGACAACCATTGAAGGATCTGGTCAAATTTATCCATCATCACGTTCCTCTGTTTCTCGAGGGCCTCCTTGAGCAAGATTTTGATAGGATATCCTACTCCCTCATCTTTCTTTCCTTCTGCCATGGGGGGTCATCGGGGTTCGTGAGGTTGAACTCCTCATACCCTAGCCGTGTCGGGGACATGAAAAGAAAAACAGAGAAAGAGAAAACCGCTCTGATAACACTAATGCAGATTTTATGTAGGAACGCAACAGAATACACATATAGCCATATATATAGAGATGCAGTGAAAATATTTCTTCATTTTATTAATAAAACAAATGACTGAAATAAACAGCTAGGGTGTTGGTAGGCATATCTCTGAGAAGAGATGTATCGGCTCCCAGCCCCCTCAACTGTATGAAAATGAGGCTCGAAGGCCTATTTATTGTTGAGTAACAATATAAAATCCGAAACGTCCAAAAACCTAACCCTAGGAGATGAAGCGCCAAAACTGTGGGTCCCGTTTGGGTAAATTGGTGTTTCAACTTCCCGGGGACGTAACTTTGGCATCCGATCTTCGTTTGATGCGCTCAATAGCTCGTTATAAATATATATCTAAGTAATAAAACTTTTGAGTGAGAAAAATTGGTAGACAACCCATGTTGCTCCCCGTTTTCCCAAAAAAATGTCGTTTAGGGCCTCAAAACGGCTTCAAAAGTTCAAGACCCGAAAAACTACTAAAAATAGTAAGTTGTGATGAAACTTACAAACTGAAAGAATTGATGCTGTGAGTCCAAATGGAATAGGTGTGAGGCCACCAATATCCACCCGGATCATATATGATGATACACTTTTACCCCAAAGTCTAGTGCTACAACCTTGCTCTAATAGTTTGCATCTCCTGCTCTATCTTGGCCAACATATCAAAATCATATCTTATCAACAACATCATGATGAAATAACTACATAAAATGACCTAAAAATTCATATTTTACCTATTATTCATGCATAACCATCACTATAACAATTCTTTTACAACAACCTATAGACACTGAGATGCATAACAAATTCATAACCGACATACACTCACGACGACCACATCCAATAAAAAACACCCTCAATTTTCACATGGTGACATGACTGCAACTATGACCAATGCCATGCATATGAAATAGTAAAATGGACCACAAGCATAAGGAACACATATGAAATTGACGTGTACACATGAAAAAGAGACCGAAAACCAGAAACCACCGAAAGAGAATGAAACCCACTCCGATACCACTCTGGAACACCCTCCCCCCACATCTACCTAAGGGACCACCTAAGCGGGGTAAACATATGATGAAGAGTTACTATGATATGATTCAACTCCCTATGTATTAGTTAAGGAAGTGGAACTAACATATCACAGACAACCTGAACTTCTACACATGCAATAGAACCCCCAAGGTCCATTCAACCCATCCAGGTGATGAGCCCGTGAGACAAACTGACATTGTGCTATAAAAAAGCCTCAATATCTCCCTCGACATGGGAATGAATGTGACATGGACCCTCCAGTTGATCCCACAGCAAGGCACGCGTGTTATGACCAAAAAATGATCACCTAACCATTTCCAACTAGGCGGATCGAAATACACCATGTAAAACCAATTTTGGTAGATTAAAATTGTTTTCACTATAGGAAATAATTTGATAAACCATATTTATTAAATTATTTCTCGTTAAAACTAGATAGCCCATGAAGAATAATTAAATACATAATTATTTATTTGATTTTAATCAAGGAATAATTATTAAATCATTATTTAATAAATATTACATGTCACATTTGACCCAATCATGAGAAATAATTAAATAAATCATTATTTATTTGTTTTTTCTCTAAGAACAGTTAATTAAACCATTATTTAGTTAATATTCCTTGTTAAGTTTGACTAAATCACCCATGAAAATTAAAAAAAATATTATTTGTTTATTATTTCTTAACCATGTCCTTGAAATAATAAATAAATCATCTGTTTGTTTATTATTTCTAAATAAAGGCATTTAACCAATTTAAATATACTTTCCCTCTCAAAAAAATATAATAAAATATTCCAAGCGGTTAAGTTCTAGATTTTGCTTAATAATATTTTATTATTCTCCATTTTTGAGAGTAACCCAATATTTTGTTATAAATAAGAGGGATTTCCATCCATTCCTCACCATGATCACTATCATCATCGCTATAATCATCTTTCACTAATCTAGCCTCCATCTGACTTCAACACGCATTATTTGGGTTTCATACATCACCTAGAGAGATCCAAAATTATGAATCAAAGAAGATAGAAAAATTACTCATCCCATTGAGGGGAATTTGTTACCTTCATCATAATAAAATTTTTCATTTTAAATCGATTTGTCCATGGTTGGGGTTTCTACATTAGTTATTTATTGTTTTTGTTTAATGCTTTGTTTTACATAGATCTATTGTTTTACAAGTTTTTTTTTACCTTCTATTGTAGATCTGAAGTGTAGAATAGCCACATCTGTTGTTAGGGCCATTAGTCACTCGTGGCTTAATTGAAGCCTTTTTGGTACACTTTCTAGAAAACTTCACTCTAACAAATCGTCACTCCACTAGTGTAATTTAGATTCCTGGGAGACCAAAAACTTCAACAATCTGGGTTTTTCTTGAGTATTTTTTAGTCCCCTTATGTCTATTTTAAGATTTTATTCAATTATTTAGTTAAAATTCTGATTTCTAATAATTTTTTGGTATTTTCCCTAGCTCACAGGTACCAGCCAAATAAGAGACGATAAATATGTATGAGACCTGCCGCTTGAGAATTCAGGAGATAAAAACACACTTTTCATCCCATAAACTGCATTTTCTAGACCAAAATTCCATTTATACCTCAAAATTTTCATTTTCCATTGAAACAACATTTTCATAACTTTCCATGATTTTTTTTCTCAAATTTTTAGGGTTTGCCGAGAGCACTATTTTGCTTTGTTTCACCACCATTTCAGCATGTCTTATGCCTAGATATGCTCAGTCTATCTCTTTGAAGTAGAAATAAGCCTCATAGGGTTTTAGTACACTTCCACATCTATAGGAAGGGTTCAATTGAGTAGGTAGTCTAATAGTTTTCAGTACTTTCAACCATTATTTCAGGGTCTGATCCATTATTTTTGCAGACCTTTAAGATAGGTTGTTTTAGCATCCAAAACTTCCTCTTGAGTTTTTTTTGGCCTTCCCCCTTAGGGTCCCATTGTTTACCCTTGGTTCTAAATCTTTTTTCTTGATCTTCTGCAACATTTTTCCCATCTGGTTTTTTGGTGTTTTTTTGCACCATTTTAAGTCGTATAGAGTCATTAGATCCCAATCCCATAGAAATTAGATCTTCTAACCTTTTAATTACGTTTTGAGTTGATTTTTTTCCTCTCTTAGTCTTTCTATTTGAAATCCTTGTTTGGGTGGGGTTTATTCTTGATTTAATGTTTATTTCATTGCCATTATTTCAATTTTATTTATACTTTTCAGTATTTTATTTCGGCATCATTTTTGGATCATCATAAAACATGCTTAATTAACTCATCCACATTACAAAATTAATTTCAAATAATCATACCTAAAGTAAACGAGAGCTTGGTTCACACCGCTAATTCAAGACTTAAACATGCCACTTAATAAATCTAACTCACATATATCAATCCCATTAGGGCATTAGGGCCAAAAAAATATTTGTAATTAGGTGTATGATTGGCAAGATAGGCTTCCAATAACACCCATCAATCGCATACATTGAGACATAGAAATTTGAGTTAATAGGGAAGTTAAAATCATTCACCATCCCACGATCAATGCTGGAGTGCGTCATAAACCTATTTCAGAGGGGGTTAGGCTAGGACATCATGCGAGTGGTTTTCCTTGGGGCTACCTAACCTGTGGTAGCGAATTTTGTGCATTGTATGATTTACCAAGAAGCTCAAGACTCGACCACCCCCATGGGATGAAGGAAACCTTAGTGGCATATCTTAGGAAAACTCTTTATAGGACTCACTATGGGAAGCAATCAATTCTCTACCCTACCTTTCTCTATGTGGTTGTGCCTTATGAGGATTGGATCACAAGAGCGAAAAGTTCTTTGAAAGACCATCTAAAATAATATATTCTAGGATTTTTTGGGGATTTAGATAACCTTTAGGTTAGACATCATTTTTCTTTTGATAGGACGTGCTTTCTTGCATTAGAGTAGCTCATATAATATTTAGTTTACACTTGGCACCACTACACTAGGTTGTTTCTTACTGTTTGTTACTCTTCTAGCTCTATCATCCTTTAGCCTTCAATTTCATTTGTGTCTTGAAATCATTGCACCCCCTAGGCGTTTTTTGTGGAGTATTCGAGGTCTCCATCCTCAGTTTCCATTAGGACATATTACTTTGGCCCTTCGAGTTCAATTTAATCCTCCTAGTCCTCCATCGAATCCCTCTTCCTACTGTATTTCCATTGATCCATTACGTTCTTCCACTGATTATGCATCTTCTTAGCCTCGTATCACCACCATTTCAAACACCAACATGAGCGCAGGGAACCCATGTGGCAACCTAGTTCTCAACCCAGTTAATACGACCAGTGGAACCACTATAGCTATGGTCACTGCTACCCCATTTCTCCCCTTTATGGCTGGTTTAAGTCTCTCAGATTTTTACTAGTTAATCAATGATCTCATTCTCCATGATGCTGGTTAGCTAGCTAGTCCAACCAAAATTCCTTCTGACATCCCTAAGTTTTAGGAAAATCCTGGAGAAGACACCACCAATCACGTTCGCTCCTTTCACATGTGGTGTTCATCAAAATATATCACCATTGACTCCATTTGTCTTTGGTTATTCCAATGCACACTCACTGGATCTGTTGTAAAGTGGTATATAGTTCAGCCCTCTACCTATCATTCCACCTTTGTGACCCTTTCTAAATAATTTCTTTCATATTTCCAGTTACCTCTTCTTTATGATACGAGTACCGAATTATTGACCACATTTCGTCAAACTTCTACCACCCGCCTTTTTGACCATGTACAAGAATGACGTAGAATAAGGAGCATATGTAGACCTCGTGGATTCGATGACCTTGTCTATATGGATTAGTTTATTAGAATGCTCTTGGCCCCCATAGGAAAATATGTCGCATCTCACTTTCCTCAGACCTAGGAAGAATCTCTCCTCAAACCACTGCTCCACCTCAACCGGTTGTGCTCACTAATCCTTTCCCTCAGAAAGGATACCTTGCTACCCAACTTCCATAAGGTGAGGCTGCTCCTCCACCTTAGAAGTTAGGTCACCATTATTACCATATTCTCTTGATGAACTCTGACAAGTTTGATACTACCCAAGTCAACCTCCAGACATGGTTGTGCCAGTATGACAAACAACCTGTTATGTCTGTGGCTGAGCGCCGAACCAAAGTGTCCACTGATTTTATCACAACACCAAATGGTTCCTTACAGATCCCTCAGCGTAAGGAAGAGTTCATGCCAAATATCACCAAAGTTCCATTACGTTGTAATGTTGCTTCAGCCAAATCTGCCCAAACATATAGCATAGTAGATGATTTGGTGCAGTCTCATGTTGCCATGTTAATGTTGGAAGTTCTCTAGACATATCCATCCCAAAGGAAAGCTCTACTGTCTAATTTGGGTGTTGTGGACCCTTCATATAATCGTTTTTATCATCTTCTATGTTGACAAGCTAGAAGATCCTCCTCTCCCCTCATTAGTTTCTTTCCAAATACCAGTCGTCATTAGAAACGCCAATGTCTAGCAATGTATTATAGATGAAGCCGCCTCCACATGTGTTATGGTATATAGTTTTTGAAAAATAATTTGATCACTTGATCTATTCCCATCCACTATCATATTACATGCTTGGGATGGTGACCCTCCACAGCTCCTTGGCATGTATCGCAATTTTTCTATCATAGTTGATGGCAAGACTGTTTGGATTAACATACAAGTCATCGATGCCCCATTGGATTATAATATTATTTTGGGCTGTAGCTATACCTATGCGATGTCAGTCACTGCATCTATGGTTCATCGTAAGGTGTGCTTCTCCCATAATGGAAGGATCGTCACCATTGATCAATTGACATATTACGATCCTAATTCTCAGGCATCACCCCAGTCTACCATCTCGTTGATGACCAGAAATCAACCTATTTCTCCTATCAACAACGTCTCTCCAGGAGTATCTAGATATTCCACATTTCTTGGTTCTTACTATGGTCCACCTCCTACCCCTTCAGCTGCTAGATTGTCTAATGGTTGGATGTTACAAGCGTCATGGGCTACTCACAAATGGCCTATTACGCCCATCCAACATCCAACACCCCTACAAACTATTATTGCCAACTCGACCAAGCCATCAAGATCAACTCCTCAAGGAACTCTTCCTTTTGCTGGTGCCTCTCCTCCTCCTTTTCAGTCAGGAACTATTCATCTAGGCCTTAACCATCCAGAAGCAGTTCTGCCAGGCTATTATCCTACAGGTCAGAGACTGTTTTTATTTCCTCCACATGGAATATTTTTGGTTCTTAACATGGCCACGTTTAGTTTACCAAATATGACCTTGGGGATCCCATTTTGGTACATCAACCCCCCAAAAAAATCTCCCCCAGACCAACTTAAGCCATATATTTCTTTAACCCCGATGCAATAAATCACTATGACCCCTTCCTTTGATTTAGTTCTAAAAAAACCTCAATAGAAGCTTGCTCTTGTTTTGAAGAAAACTAGTGAGGGGGCAAAGCCAAAAATAAGGAACCTAAGGACAACGCTCCCAAAAAAACTCCACCTCCAGCTAAGTATCTGAAGCCTACTCCATTGTGTGCTTTGTGTGATGTTGTTGGGCATGCCACCAATAAATTTTCCAACCTCCCTGATCTCGAAGATGTGTTCATTGATACTTTTCCTGACACCAATATTCTAGAAGTCCACATCGACTTACCTGAACCTGTTAGGAAGAATAAGTCTTTACATATAAATAACCCATGTTCTTTGTGCGATAAATATGGCCACTACTCTCATCATTGTCCTCATCTCTAATATTTTCGCAATACCCTTTAGGTGCTTCTTGAAATAGAGGCTACTCGTAGTGGATCATCTACTCCTTTACTAGTGAGTTCTCATCCCACCACTACACGAGAACATGAGGAATCTAAGGCACCAATTGTGATACGTCCCCCTGATTTCGAGAGGACGAAAAATATAGTCACTATTCTCTACCTATCATCATCTATGAGATCATCATCTTAATACTTTTTTGTAGATCTCCATTCTGATTCGGTCGAACCTTCTTCGTCAGATACCTAGGTCTCAACATCGGTAGATATTCCATCTACTAGTCATTCATCCCCTCCTGTTGTGAATGTGCATGTGAACCTTGTATCTCATGACGATGCTTCAGGTATCCCATAAACATTATGTGGCTCTTCTTCCTACAGTCTTCCCATCTTCCATTCATATTAAGGCATCATGGAAGCCATGACCACCTCTGAGTATTCATGGGACGATATGCACCATCGTGCGTATTTCCTTTCACAGCAGACCCATGACTAATATGTTGTGGAGTCAAAAGACTTCATCCATACTGAGGTCAATTGGTTCAATAACCCCTTACTTCAAACCCATGCATTCAAGTCACATACACCTTGTGGCCATTAATTGACACCCAATGTTTGGGTAAGGGGGCACCCATATTTGAGAGTGTAGGAGAAGAAATTCTCCCCAACCCTTGTAGTGCACATGGTAGTGTCAAATCTACTACCATTATTCCTCCCCACCTATAAGAACCTCTAGGCTCTCATATCTCTTCATATCACTCGAGGGATGATCCACTTCATCATTCCTTCATCTCATATCAAAAACCCAGTCCATTAGAAATTGTTGTTGACCAACCACAATATTTTCTAGATGAACATCAGTTCATTATATCTGAAGCCACTTTTTGTTATATTAACACCATGTATGTGAACCTAGAAATTTAATCCATTTCATTCATATATGCAGTGCAAAATGAGTCTATTGGTAATCAACTATATCCTTTTTCTAGCTATATCTATCCATTCTTCCCACATGAAGACAACCATAACATTAAAAAATGGCAAACCACATCATCCAAATCTGTTAAGAGTACAATATTTAAAATACATTTGGCATGGCCAAAGCATGTTGGGGGGATCCTATTCCCATATCATCTAATCCTCATCCTCTAGAGGATATTGTGCCAGTTGAACTGAATGCTCGATCCCTTATTTTCGCACTTGGAAAACAATGGCACTCCACAAATTCATCTAGATAGGGGCAACATTCCCACCTTTGCATATCAGTTCAGTCCCCTCCATCACATTTACTTAGGGGAAGTATCTCATGCTTGGGGGCATGATGGCCCCTGGCCACATTCTCACTTGATTAACATTAGTCTTAGCCTAGAACCCAAAGATATAGGCATGGTCGATTATCCTCTCATTCCTTGGATATTTTTACCTAGTGGCCTCTCCAATGATCCATATACACATCACATATTATAGATGCTTGATACCATGTCTTCAAACATTATACTCTATGTGATATCACACTTATCACTCGATCCCAATATTTGACTAGGTGGGTGGGGATGATCCTACACCTTCTCTAGTAGTTCATTCTTGTATTCCTCTCTTACCTTGATTCTTCATCAGGAACCATACTTCCAAGAAGCATTAATTCCATCCTTAGAAAAGTAAGGACACCTTACTCAAAGTCATAGATCTTATTTCCCATGGTATTTTTGTCCGCTACGATCTTCGAAATATTTAGGGTCTTCTCATCCTCTCCAAATTCTCCACAAATCACTTAGAAAATGAATTGGATTTGTGGGGGGGGGATCCCTTTTATAGGAAGAAACCCTAGTTTTCAAGCTGCCCATTTCGTCCAAACCGTATCTCCGTTTGATGAACCATCAACACCATTTGAAAGCTTGCACAGAGTTTAAAATGGGATTGCCTTTATTTTTAGTAATTTGAAACTTCAACTGCGAGGCATTTTTTCCACGAAGTTTCACTTTGCCACTAATTTAAATTGAATTTATTCATATTAGTTTCTTGTACTCCAATACCACTTTACCTTGGCACATTTCATCCTGTGGGTCAATTTTTTTCATGATTAACCCTTATTTACTCGTGTTTTTATGGCCCACCTGGGCCTATCCTGTGTGGCAGCATCAACAAGTCACCCTTTTTCAGAGCATCCAAGATAACTCATTCTTGCATTTATGGAGTCTGTCCAGAGTCCCATTATGTCCTATTACAGTATTCCATCCTCATTTATGTCACATTCATATTTTGTTTCTATTTTAACCTCAAACTATACTACGTGTCATTGAAAATCTTCTGTCTGAGTACTTGACCATCCCCTTTGGAATCAAGTCAGTCGTTTCCAGGTCAACCATGCATTTTATTCTCTGACAAGGGAAGTCAACAATCCACCTCTCAATTCATATACCTCCATTACTATCCCTGATGTCAGTCCATGAGTCACTTTAGTATGATCCCTCATGCCTTAGTTGAGGATTATTTATTACCTCAGCTCTGGCGAGCCCTCTTCTGTCGACTTCAACACATTCATTCCAAAAGAATGGTCTAGAGGGTAGTGTACCTTGGTTCAAAATTTCATCATTGTTCAGTGCCTCACATCAAGAAAATGGAATCCTTATTTCCCTTTTACTTGGTTTCTTCTCATGTGCTCGACCCAAACTCATTATCGCATGATTAGGAATCACACACTTGCTAGTCCGATGAACTAGTAGATTGTACCTATGATTCTAGGCAATCCTCCATGCCAACGACATATCATAACCAAGAAAACCACATGCATGTACTATTCATGAAAAAAATAGAAAGGAAACCATAAATACAAGTCAATACCTGCAAAGAAATCCTACTGTAGTTTTTGATCCCCCTATCCCGTTACGTTTTCCTTCTTTCCTCTGCCTTCTTTATCCTAATTCAATGTATTCCACACTCCTCCAAGAGTGCTCCAAGAAAAATATAAGTGTTCAAGAGTTTGAGAGAGAGATTAAAATGAAATCCATAAGTGAATTGAAAAAAATCCCTAAATTTATCTTTAGAAGAATTTTTTATCAATGTAATATCCCAAAATGGGAACAGCTACACTATTGGGAATAATGTGAGTTATTACCAATGTGGAGCTTCAGAAAATCATGAGCATTGAGATGTAGAGAAGCTCATTATATGTAAAATAAAATCACACCAGCAGATGAAATAACCTCAGCAACAAGATGGCCTATATTCTCCTTCCCGGGTGGGGAAATGCAACAATACAGGGCATAAAATAGTTGTCTTTAGAAAATAATGCTATAAAACTGAGAAATGGGACTTGGATCCCTTAGAAGACATGACATAAAACTCACATGAAGAATTAGAGGTGAAAAAAATCACTCTAGCTCATATAAACAGATCTCCCCAAATCAATGCAGCTCAAAAAGGCCCAAACCCCATAGCCTAGCTCATGCAGAAAGTAGTGAAGCAAGGAGTGCGTTATTCTAATGAGGGTTTATGAATAAAAAAATGGAATAATACTGATATGGAGCTTTTATTAATCAAATAACAGATAAATGGAGGTTTAACCTCTCTTACACAAAGAAAAAGACACCCGGCAAGGGTTTCCGGTAAAATGCATGAATAACAAGAAGCACTGCAGAAAATAACACAGTTATTGGATCTATGTATTATAAATGGCTGAATATGACATAAGATATCTGAAAAATACAGAAATATGGCCCTAGGCCCTCTTATTAGAACTCCCAGAGGGAAATGAGCACCTCCTCCTCAAAGACTAGCATAAAATCAAAGGGTGCAACCCTCCTACTGCTGCCCCTGCATAAAAGACGCAGTTTTATGAAGGGAAATACACTGTGGCTGAGTATGGATGAATGGCCCGAAGCCAAATGCTGAAATGAAGCTCAAATCCTTCCCAGTTAATCCCTTAAGCAAGTTGATCCAAAGAGAGGATGGAATTCCCGCATGGGAATTCTTTGCACTAAGTAGTGCAGCAACTCTGGCTAAACAGCTGAACCATGATAGTAGTCAAAAGACCAAATATAGCTAAATAAATGAATGAATCCCTTTGATTCTATGCCTTCCTTTTTATCTTTGGTGAGCCTCCTCACCCTGGACCCCACACAATGTTGAGGTGACTTCCTAGTGAAGCTTCGTCTTTCAAAACTGCGATGCCCTAGCTAGTTTCCCTCCTCTTTGTAACAACGCTGTTGACTTGGTCAACTGGAACTAATCCACCTACAATGCCTCTTTTCACACTAAGGGATCTTCAATCCAGTTCTCATATGTGTGTATAGGCTGATCCTTGTTCACATTGAGCTAGTTTACTTGAGTGTTTCTTCCTCCTCAAGAATGGATGTTGACTTAGTCAAAATTGACTATGTCTTCATCTAATTTGCCCTTGCTCACACTTGGACGTGTAAAACCAGCTCCTAAGGTGATCTCCTTCCTTACTAAGGTGGAATTTATTCATATTTTATTATTCATGGGTTCCTTTCCCATTTATTCCTCTCCTAGGTGAAAGCATCAAAATCTAATATTCCAATTTTCTTGTTTGCAAATTTTGGAATATTACAGTCCTCCACTCCCAAATGTTGCTTGTCCTCAAGAAACTGCAAGGATAGGACTGAAGAGAATCCTCTTATCCCCTGTAGTACCCTCATAAGATGAAGTCTCCCAAGGATCAAGGTGCTGCATCATCAATATATCTCCAAGTTGCTCCTCCCAAGTGTGTAAGCTATCTAAATAGATGACATTATGTGACAGTGAAACATCTATGGAAGCAACAATGGGCTGTTTGAAGGTCCTCTTGAAGCATGAAGGTTGATAGAAATTTGGATCCATCATTCCCTTTTGAATCTCTTACCCCCAAGCTATTAGCCAAACAAAATGAGTCACCCTCTAGGATGGCAACTCATGTAGGATCTCTTCCACCTTGAGCTCATGCAGAATATGTGGGCTGAAAATTTGAACATCATAGAAAAGAGAGCCTACCCCACACTATCTTCCTCTCCACTTAAGATGAGTGTATAGGATTTTATGATCTTGGGCTTCAATTCTGTTGCCCTCCAATGGCAAGAAGGAAGATAGACCTCAAAAGGTCCCTCTCCCAGTGCCGTGAATCAAGCTGGTCCAAACCATCTCATAAATGATGGATGAGAAATCATCATCATAAAGCATCCCATCCATCTCATGGCCCTCCTCATACAGAAACATATACTTTTCTATAGAGTCCATGTCCCTTCCCATGCTCCCCTTAGAACATGTAGTGTAGAAAGTGTGGAGATCCTCCTCCCCATAGAACACATCCACTCCTTGTGTCCCCTCTCCAATCATGCTCCTCATATAAGTAAGAATTATATCAGCAAGTGGGATCATGATCAACATAATAATGAAAGAAATACTAAAGGTTTCATGTGGTGATGGAAGGTACCAATAGTATCCCAAGTGGTCACAGCACAGTTTTCCCCACTGCAGCTTCAAACAATAGCATGGCAAGTTGTTTCTCGACAGATGGCTAGTTGTGTAAGTCACCACATCTACTAGAAAGTAGTGGATGGCTGAGTGTATCAAATGAACATACAAGGAGTAACCAAACACTTGCCCCAGATAATATAGTAGATGGCTGTCTCCATCATAATAGCTGGCCAAAAATGGTCCATGGAGCCTAAAGAGAAACTTTCCCCTTTGAAGAGAAATGCACTGCAAAGAAATGGTAAGAGCATGCAAATATTGTGTGGTACAATCAATAAATGCAAAAATAGAATTCTTGCCATGTAATGGAAACAAGATGGTGACAAGATCCATAGATGAATCCTCCATAGTGGCATGACATACCCATATGAAGAGGAATGAACCACATACTGCATGAAAATTCTCCTTCTCATGTCTGTAAATCCAAGTCAAAGAGAACACAGCACAATAACCCATGAGTCCATCCACCGCTCTACCAATCTCACCTCCTCTATGCCCACCAAGTCCATCAAGTATGAAGTTATCCTGGGAACACTCCATCAAGAAGCTCATGCCCCAAAGTGACAGTGTTGTTGGCCTATGCAAAGAGGCTCCTGCCAACTCATAAATCCATTCTCTGACATGTCCAATGTTAAAGACTCCTCCCAGGATGTTTCCATCTCCTCCCATTGCAAAATCATGCAAAATGTGAGGGCAACTCTGCCCTTGCTCTCTCTTAATCCTCCAAAGCAACAAATGCCTTTGCTGCCCCATCACACCTCCATCATAAAACTCATGTGGTGAAAAATTAATTATTGCATCATCATAATGCATCCACATTCCTTGCTGCCGCATGATGCAAGTGCCCTGCCAAGTTCTCTCCTCCCCCATACCCTCGGAAAAGGGATATGTCTTATGATGGCCAAACTCTCTCAATAGTAGCCAACGCAGTTTGGCCTCTTGCTGCCCTGTATCATAAATTTGCAAGTAGCTCTCCAACTTCTTGCTCTCTATCCATATCCACTTATCCATCGATGGATGCCCCCTATCATTCTCCATATTGGTACTCATCCAAAAGAGACTACCATCCCCCCATATCAAATTTTTCTCCTTGCATTTCATGGGATGCTGAAATGAAACTCCTTGGAGATCTCCTAGAAAATATCTCTCACCAATGATTATATTTATCACATAAGGATCCAAGTGGGTTGAAGGCAAAGCCTCCTTGCTGCTACTTCTTGATAGTGTTGTAACCCTCCTCCAGGGTGTTTTGGCTATCTCACGTATCAACTCCCAAACGAACATTTGATTATGCATGAATTTGTTTGGAGCAAAGTTCACTCCATCCTCCAAGAATTCACACTCCACCCTCAAGGATTGAGTGAAACTCAACAAGGATCCAAGAGAATGATGGTTCATTTGTTTCTTGAACTATTCAAGTTTGCACAGCACAGTGCAATATTGCTACTCTACCTCAACAACAATGTTTGACCCCGGGCCATATGAAAACAAATCTCCAAAGTCTTCCATAAAATTTTCTGAAATGTTAGGACATGAAAATTTATGCATACCTTTGTGAACCTTTGGAAGATCTTGTATAGCTACAAGAGTCCCTCTCTTCAATGTGTTGGCTGATCCAACTGCTGCTGTGGGTGGCTGCCCCCTCATGAATATGACAGCACTGGTAGAGGTCTCCTCAAATGGAGAAGAGAACTCCTCCTTCTCTTATCTTCCACTGCCAAATCTTCTGATTATCTGATGAGTGAAATCAACAAAGGAAAACACTCTTCCATGGCTGAACCACCAAGAGATTGCCTTGCCCTCTAAGTGCAGCGCTGATATTTCCACTACCGGATGCAGTAGGAAAAATGCCTCCAGTTTCATAACCCAAGTCTCTGCTGCACAATTGATTGTCCCATAAAATGTAGAAAATAGGAATCTATTGCCTCTCATAATTCTTTTACTGCATGGTCTTCTCTCTTCTCTCAATTGAATAAACTAAGGGAAATCTAGGGTCTCTTTGAAAGCCCTAGGTTGGCACTTGTATTCTACCAAATACCCACTCAGGATTTCATTCTCTAAGTGGTCTCCTTTCTCTTCACTTACTCTATGAGAACATGAAGTGCATGCATCTTCTTCTGCTTCTTGAAACCTTCTAGAGGTATCACTACAACTCTCTCCCCCTTGAAACCCTCTTGGAGTTTCAATGCATTTCTCTTCTTCTTTCTTCTTAGATCTGAAAATGGATGAGAGTAAGATCATCCTCTCCATAATTTTTTTCTCCTCTTATTCTTATCTTCTGATTGGATCTGAAATCCATAGGCTGAGCCAAGATGGCAGCTTTGATACCACTGTAATATCCCAAAATGGGAACAGCTACACTATTGGGAATAATGTGAGTTATTACCAATATGGAGCTTCAGAAAATCATGTTCATTGAAATTTAGAGTAGATCATTATATTTAAAATAACATCACACCAACAGATGAAATAACCTCAACAACAAGATGGCATATATTCTCCTTCCCGGGTGGGGAAATGCAGCAATACAAGGCATAAAATAGTTGTCTTCGGAAAATAATGCTATAAAAGTGAGAAATGGGACTTGGATCCCTTATAATACATGATATAAAACTCACATGAAGAATTATAGGTGAAACAAATCACTTTAGCTCATATAAACAAATCTCCCCAAATCAATGCATCTCAAAAAGGCCCAAACCCCATAGCCTAGCTCATGCAGAAAGTACTGAAGAAAGTACTACGTTATTATAATAAGGGTTTACGTAGAAAATAATTGAATAAGACTGATATGGAGCTTCTATTAATAAAATAATAGAGAAATGGAGGTTTAACCTCTCTTACACAAAGAAAAAGACATCCAGCAAAGGTTTCCGGCAAAATGCATGAATAACAAGAAGCACTGTAGAAAATAATGCGGTTACTGCATATTTGTATTATACATGGCTGAATATGACATAAGATAGCTGAAAAATATAGAAATATGGCCATAGGCCCTCTTATTAGAACTCCCAAAGGGAAATGAGCACCTCCTCCTCAAATACTAACATAAAATCAAAGGGTGCAACCCTGCTGCTGCTGCCCTTGCATAAAAGATGCAGTTTTCTGAAGGGAACTGTGTCGTGGATGAGTATGGATGAATGGACCCAAGAAAAATGTTTAAATGAAGCTAAAATCCTTCCCTCTTGATCCCTTAAGCAAGCTGATCCAAAGAGATGATGGAATTCCCGCACGGGAATTCTTTGTACTAAGCAGTGCAGTAACTCTGGCTAAACAGCTAAAGCATGAAAATAGTCAGAAGACCAAATATAGATGAATACATGAATGAATCCCTTTGATGATATGCCTTCCTTTTTATCTTTGGTGAGCCTCCTCACCCCAGACCCCACACAATGTTGAGGTGACTTCCTAATGAAACTTCCTCTTTCAAAACTGCGCTGCCCTAGCTAGTTTCCCTCCTCTTTGTAACAACGCTATTGACTTGGTCAATTGGAACTAATCCACCTGCAATGCCTCTTTTCACACTAATGGATCTTCAATCTGGTTCTCATATGTGTGTCTAGGCTGATCCTTGTTCACATCGAGCTAGTTTACTTGAAGTGTTTCTTCCTCCTCAAGAATGGATGTTGACTTAGTAAAAATTGACTATGTCTCCATCTAATTTTCCCTTGTTCACATTTGGAAGTGTAAAACCAGCTCCTAAGGTGATCTCCTTCCTTACTAAGGTGGAATTTATTCATATTTTATTATTCATGGGCCTCCTTTCCCATTTATTCCTCTCCTAGGTGAAAGCATCAAAATCTAATATTCCAATTTGCTTGTTTGCAAATTTTGGAATATTACAATCAATGAGGCCTCTATTTTCTTCATTTTCCATTATTTTCTTTCAATTTCCTCCTCACATGCAACCTATGACCTTTCACCTTCCTTTTCTCCATTAGGGGAGTTTTGAGGTCTAAAATGGGCCTCCTAAGAAAAATGTACAACCAAAATAAACTTTATGAGAACCAATAGGATTCAAGATGATGATGTCAACCATGGGGGATGATTCACCAGTTTTGGAGTAAAAAAGGAAAAAGATTAAAAAATAATAAAATAATAAAACTACTTTTTCAACTCGTATTTTCAATTTATCTCCCTAAGGGATTACTCAAATTTCGAGTGGGAATACTCATTAGATGAAAAATTTTATTCCTCATTCAAGGAGTACTGATGTTGCATACTTTTGATGGACCATGCTACACGAAAAATGAGAAATTCATGAAAAAAATGTTATTGCAATCATTTTTTCATGTATTTGTCATTTTTCGTGTAGAAGAGTCCTTTAAGAGTATGTAACATGGGTAATCGTTGGATGGGGAATTAAATTTTGTATCCAACTAGTATTATTTCTCGAAATTTGAGTAACACCTTAGGGAGATAAGTTCAAAATATGAGTTGAAAAAGTAGTTTGTTCTTTTTTCCCTCTAAAATTTGATGATGTAATCAAATATTATTTTACTATTACCACTATTATTTTATAATTTCCTTAGGAGGTCCATTTTAGATCTCCAAATTCCCCTAATGTTAATTTCCATTATTTTCATAAAAAAAATTCCAATTAATGTGCCCTGCCTTTCCAAAGCCTATTTCATTTCCTTTGCCAAATTCCTTTAGCCATAATAAACCGAACTGACACCCACTATGATGTTTTTATACCATTCAACTTGGAATACGTGTCCCATGACCTTGGTATTATTTTTTATTACATGGATTTTTAAGCAAGGATGTTACAAAGAGTCTTTCCCTTTTCAAAAGAAGAAAAATTCCTGCCAAATACACCTCTTACTTATCCTGAAATGAAATCCCCAAATTCATAAAAATCTAGACTAAAAAGACAATTCAAAGAATTTTTTTTTGAGAAGAGGCGAAAAAGTCCCCAAGAGAGACCAAAAATCACTCAAAAGGCATCAAAACTTGGAATAAAATACAAACAAACACTCTGAAGAAATCAACAAGAAATCAAAAAAGTGGAAAGAGGAAGGAAGTGCAAACAAGCTAAGGTTGTAGCACAATTTCTCAATGAGAGGCAATGTTCTACATGGTCAAAACAAAACCCTAACTCAAGGAAAAAGCTATAAAGGAATGAAAGTAAACAAATAATTTCAAATTTGATAATAAGAGTAGATAAAAATCACTCAAACAAACATTTCTAATGATGATTTTGACAACCACAACCAATTGAAGAAAAATACACTTCCAAAAGAAAACAAAACAAGCAGTTGAATTGGATGAAATACTAAACAAAGAGAAAGCAACCAAAAAAAATCAAAATTCACCAATCAAATATAGATCTAAAACCATATCTAAACTGTAGAAAAAATAAAGAAAAAACCTTAAAAGAGATATCAGGTTCTTGAGGAAAAAAACCCCAAAAATCATGCATAAGAAGGATGCAAATAAACCTTAAAGTTTGAATAATGAATGGATCAAACTCATAATGGAAGAGAAATTTGTGATCTGATACAATTATCAACTGCTAAAGATAATACTAAATATATATAGAAGGTTCAAAGTTGATTCAAGCACCCAGGGTTTGAATTCAAGCAACATTCAATGAAAACTCCAAAAATGGCAGTATATCAAGTCCACTTAATGAGAAAGACTCTAATGCAAATATGAAATAGATATGCAACAAGGGTTATAAACCAGATCCAATAGATATCTAGATTAGAACAACTAATAGAGATACAAATATGAAAAATAAGAAAAAAATCCTAAGAATGGATGCCCCATAACCAAGCAAACATAGTTTCAAGGAAACCTTAAAAAATGATAAACTAATAGATCCAATGTAAGGGTGAAAATGTGAAGTTGGGTTACACTTTTGTGAGAGTTGGGGGTAGAAAACATATTTCCGCAATAGTTCGACCAAACTCATTCTGCCGTTTATATTGACAGCATACTAACGGCATGGGCAAACAGATTTTTGGCTGGAGATGGGAAAGCCAGCAACAATAGTTCGGCCGAAGTTTTAGTTCAACCAAAATTTTAAAATAGTTCAGCTGAACTCATATTTTGTAAATATATCACTCGCGCAATTTTCTCATTTTCCTGCGTCTTTGTTTGCATAATCTATTTTTCGCGGGATTCTGCTCTAGTTTTCGTTTCTGTTCATTTCTGTGGCACTGTTGCTGCTCTGTTGCTGATTTGGCGCCTGCGAATCATTTCAGTGGTGCTGCTATTGCTCTGTTACTGATTTGGCGACTGTGAATTGCTACTCAGGAGTTGCATCGAGCGAATTTCCAGGTAATCTAAAACCATGAGATGAATTAGCTGAGGTGTTTTCCAATACAGTTAAGAGATATTTATTTAATTACTTTGATTGCTTTGATGAGATATTATTGACTCGTGATTTAATGTTGGATATGATATTGTGAATGTTGAGTTCAACAGATTTCCTGAATCATGACTGAATACTTTCTCCTTGTTTAAGTAGGGTATCATCTTAATGGACACATTCCAGACAGTGTTTATTTTATTCTATTTGTTTATATTTTTTTGAACAACCACACGTATTATATTTTTCCCTGTATGAACTTCTCGTTCCATTCTTCATACATATAATTATTTGGGACTCTGATCTTGAAATCACTTCAAAATTTCTTTGAATCTTTTCCTTTTATGAAATTAATATGTATTATTAGCGAGTAAGATCATGATTGTCAGATGGATCTGTTTTGGTTTTGAAATTCCAACTCTGGTCGAACATAAAGCAATAGTCCAATGATGATACATGAATCGAGGGTTTTGGGAACCAGGCATGGGTTCAACCTAGAGGAAATGTATGTGGATTTAGGTGTTTTTTTTACTAATGTACATGGTCTTTTACACACCAATAGATAATGGAGAATGATAGACAGGGAGAGACATGAGTAAGAATGGACTTACTTATCACAACCAGCTATTGATGTCGGAGTGTGATACCAAATATTTTTGATTATTTTGGTTATTAGAAATCATATTAATACATTAATGTAATTCTTAGTTTAATATTCTAAAAGGTTTATTCATGTCTATTTTTTCACATTTCTTTATTTGGATTTAGGTGAGATTTAGGCGAGTTTCAGAACTAGGAGTGGGTTTAGCATAGAGAAAAAGTATGTGGATTTAGGCATTTTTTTATTTATAATGCACAATGACCAGAGGCATTGAGAATGGCAGATATATAGGGAGATACATGTATAAGTAAGAATGGAATGGTCACAATCACCTTTTTACTCTAAATCTATTCATTTTATATTTTTTATTATTTACAAATTATTCATTATTCTTTCATATTTATTTTACTATTTACAAGTTGACACAATGTGCATTCAATTTTTTTTTACTTATTTTAGTTCACTGGGAACTAGCTAGGTAGTAACACCAATATTTTCAAATATAAACAATATCCTTAATTCAAAAGCATCACACTAATCAATAACCTTGCTTGGCTTGTGAAAATCCTAACATCCCCTGATAAAAGTTTTTGAGATAAACATGGGAAGGATCAACAAGAATGTTCCTTAGGGTTATCGCAATGTGGCCTATCAAGCAGATGATTGAACACGATATAGTTGTTTGGTTGTTGCGTGAGAGGGTGTGAATGTCATGACGTGTGCAACAATTACTTACTTTCATTCATAGATTGATACCAGTGTTCCAATATGTTCTGTTTTTTCCTTCATAGATTGATACCAGTGTTCCAATCTATTCTATTTTTAGATTGATACCAGTGTTCCAATATGTTCTATTTTTAGATTGATACCAGTTTTCCAATCTGTTCTATTTTTAGACTAATACCAGTTTTTCAATCTTTTCTGTTTGTTTTTAGATTGTTATCAATTTTCCAATCTGTTCTGTTTTTAGATTGATACCGGTTTTTTAATCTATTCTGTTTTCTATAAACACGACCCAAGCCCCAATCAATCGTCAATGGATTGATTGTTTGTCCTTTCCAAGTAATTACAATTTAGAGGTAAAAATTACAATATAAATTGGTACACTTCAGTTTCGCCCAATTTTGTGTACCCTCTCCCAATGCTTCTTTGAAACAATTTCTTTTTAACTTTCCTCCCAACATAAAACTCCTCTTACCCCAACTTAGTGTGTCTTGATCACTTTTTTTTTTTTTTTCTTATTAATGTGTCCTGCTCCCTTTTATTTTGTTTGTTTCTCAATCTTTCTATGTAGTTACATGTATTTTTGCAGATATATACATATTTGTTGTTTCTTTCTTTCTCTTTACAACATAAATTGTTTTTTATTGTTTCTGGATGTATGTAAAAACTTCATTGTAGGGCATTAGTCTAAGTCTTAGAGGGTTCTATCAAAAAAATAATTGTATGAAAGGCCATTTAGAGTCTATTGATGTTTGTTTCTTCATTTCCATTTGTAGTAGTTCAATATATGAAGTTATTCAATATATCAATAATTTAGTGGTGTCTCTTTCAATGATATCTGATTGTGAAATTTTTTGTTTCTCTCTTTTTCTGGTTTTTTTATTGCATGGATGAAATTCCCCTACAATATTAGTATTTATTTGAGCTTTGTTTCATTGTTTTCTTGAAGTTATATACTACCTTATTGAATTTCATATGCATTTAGATCTTTATTTTCCTTTTCCAAATGTCTTTTTTATTATTATCTTCATTATCTACTCAAAACATTGTGATAAATATAGTCCTCTTGGAGAGATATGAAGAATGTGATGTTAATTATTCTTGTGCAAATGAAGTTTATCTTTTATAAGACCTACAACCAATTTCTACTTTAATACTTTAACCATTCACCTTTTGTATACATTTAAATCTAGCATTCAAATATAGAATAGCATATATAAATTTTCTTTCATAATACAAAGCTAAAGGATTTAGAGGAATAGTAGTGATGGAATGAAATGTAACATTGTAGTTTGATCCCATGTTGGCCTTTATATCATAGAACCGTTTTCATATTTACACAAATATCATAACTGATTAGTTATTAGACTACATATCTTCATATAGAACTTGCAAATAGTATGGTGGAAATGTGGATCTCATGACTCTTCATAATGTACAATGATTCATTCAATATTATTCATAGATAAAATGTCATTTTAATACAAGATTTATCATAATGTACAATGATTCATTCCATATTCATTTTTAGATTCAGGAGGAGCTTTTGAGAAGGTAATGATAATGCCAATAAAGAATGAGCTAGACTCATATTCAACATCTATTAATTAGATATGAAAATTGAGAAAGTAATGATAATGCCAATAAATAATGAGCTAGATGTGTCTTCAACATCTATTAATTAGATATGAAAATTTATAATACTACTGTGTTCATTTGAGAATATTTATTTACATGTTTATATAAATTATATATACATATGTAATTTTTTTTCATAAATATTTTCATTAAAAAATGAACCTTTAAATGATGAACCTAGTTAATGTTGCTTCTTCATGAAGAAGACTACTTGATCGTGCAATTTGATGAGGGTCCTTTGTTATGCTTCTTGACTACTTCAAATTATTGACACAATCATATGCTTCTTTGATGATGGTCCTTTGTTATGCTTCTTGACTACTTCAAATTATTGACACAATCATATGCTTCTTGTTACTCTTTTTAATCCTTACTTATATTGTGTTCTCCCCCTTAGATATTGTGTACTCTCCCACATAGATATTGCACTCAATTTCATATTCTCTGTAATATTCTAGGCTCTTCTTTTAAAGTCAAATAAGTGACACTTCTTTGGAAATTAAATAAGTCACAATAATTTACAATAAATATCGCTAATTTGTTTCTCACATATTCAAATGGTTCTCTAACAAGAGGCTTTGTGGGTATGTATTCCATCTTCACTATTTTCTCAAAGACTTGTTGTGTGAGGAAGTGGTACTTTATGATGATATGTTTAATGATTGAAGGAAGTAGAATATTTTATTTTTGAAATTATTATTACACTTGTATTGAAACACTTAATAGATATAGGTTCACTGAAATTTACCTTAATATCTTGTAGAGCCCATTTCATCCAAAACACTTGTATGCAAAAAGAAGTAACTACTATGTATTCCACTTCTACTCTAGATAGAGAAAGAAATGACTCTTTCTTGCTTAACCATGCAACCAAAGACTCTTCTAAGTAGAATTATACATTTTCTAAGTAATGACTCTTTATTTCTTAAACATGAAACCAAAGACTCTTCTAAGTAGAATTATACATTGTCCACTTGTACTTTTCATGTCATCCACACAAGCCTAGTTGAATCTCTCTATGTTGTCAATGTAAATTTCTTACCTTTTGGGTACTATATTCCATTGTTTGTAGTCTCTTTCAAGTATCTTAATATCGTTTTGTTGGTAATATATGACTCTGTTATATTGAAATATTCCAACTAATATAAATTCCAAAATTATATCTAGTCTAAACCTTGTTATGTATATCAATCTTCCTATCATATAGATGTAATGGTTATGATCAACATCGCCTCATTCATCATCCATCATCTGCACATAACTTGCATCCAATTGATTTGATAAAAACACATTAGCCAATAAACAAACCATTGAAACCAAAAGTGATTTGATAGTTCTATAGGCAGAGTTTGTAAAGAGACAGGTAGCCTTTGGATCTCATCTTTTATGAAAGGTGACATATCCAGTAAATGCCCCTATAGTCAATCTTTGGAATAGATCTAAATAGAAGTTTTTCATTTTCATATCCATGGTCTCAAACAAAGAGAGAGAAAAAACCTTTTATATTCAACATGTAAAACAAAAATTAGCCTTAAAAGTTTCCCATTGAAACCAAAAGTGATTTGATACAAAACATAGGTTTTAACCTAAGAGTAAATGCCCCTACAGTCAATCTCTGGAATAGATCTACATAGAAGTTTTTCATTTTCATATCCATGGTCTCAAACAATGAGAGAGAAAAAACCTTTTATATTCAACATGTAAAACACAAATTAGACATAAAAGTTTCCCATTGAAACCAAAAGTGATTTGATACAAAACATAGGTTTTAACCTTATATAATTTAATTGTTTCAAATATATTTTTAATAAAATGAAAAATATTCAATGTAAAAAACATAGTATTTAGAGACAAAAAGTAATTTGATACAAAACATATAGGTTTTAACCAAGTATATAGTTAATTGTTTTGAAAATAGATTTTTAAGAAAATGAAAAATATTCAATGTAAAACACATGCATTCTTATGTATTCTTATACACCCTTATGTCTACGTAAAGTAGCTTGAGTGATTCCATGGGTCTTCTAAACCCTTGAAAGAGTATAGTTGGGACAGGTAGTGTTAACTTCTACAATTTCTATAGGCAGAGTCTGTAAAGGGCCAGGTAGCCTCTGGATCTCATCTTTTATGAAAGGTGTCATATCCAGTAAATTCCCCTACAGTCAATCTCTGGAATAGATCTAAATAGAAGTTTTTTATTTTCATATCCATGGTCTCAAACAATGAGAGAGAGAAAAAACCTTTTATATTCAACATGTAAAACAAAAATTAGCCATACAGGTTTCCCATTGAAACCAAAAGTGATTTGATACAAAACATAAGTTTTAACCGTAGTAAATGCCCCTACAGTCAATCTCTGGAATAGTTTTAAATAGACGTTTTTCATTTTCATATCCATGGTCTCAAACAATGAGAGAAAAAACCTTTTATATTCAATGTATGTAAAACACAAATTATCCACATCTCTAGAATAGATCTAAAGAGAAGTTTTTCATTTTCATATCCATGGACTCAAACAATGAGAGAGAAAATAACCTTTTATATTCAACATGTATAACACAAATTAGCCATATAAATTTCCCATTGAAACCAAAAGTGATTTGATACAAAACATAGGTTTTAACCTGTTAGTGTTAGTCTTTGCAGCCTTCCTCCAGTGATCAAACATGCTCTTACAAAGTGATTCTAAGGTGTCAAGGTCAAATTTTGTCATTTCAGTGAGTCTTCAAGTAACATTTGGTCACTAGGTATTAGGTCTAGGGTTTGTTTTCACTCATTTCAAAGTTGTCCAAATGTAGGTCCATGTCACCATTCAGCTGAGTATACCATCATTCAGAGGATTTTCATCATCATGTAAGGTTTCAATGGGTCATTTTACACCTTTTTCATGCTTCAGTTGTGCCTAGGTAAGGTTCATTTCCCTCTCCTAGAGTTTTGGAGGTAATTTCTCTTGGATGGTCAAATCATCAGAAAAACTTGTATCCTGATGATCATACACCTTCCCCTATCCTTAATGTACCTTATTAAACACTTCCCATCACCGAGATCCCCAAAATTCCTCATTTTCGCATAAACCCTAGTTTCTTGCTACAACTTGACAATTTTCTAGGCTAGGCCTGTGTTTTGCGCTTTTGGACCCCTTCCCCTCACTCAATATTTGAAATTCCACTTTCCCCTGCTTCCTAACATCCCTCCCTACTTTCCAAATTTTTCTCAAGAATTTAGAAGCCCTTATCCCCTTCATTTCACTTCATGTCGACAAATCCCTTGTTCCACACATCGGGATAGGTTTTACTCCAATGATGTTTATGAGCAAGAAAAGATGAATTTGGAAAAACTGAGAGAGATTTTTGTCCAAAATGGGCCAAGGAAGAAAAATCTCCTTCAATTTTTACACAGGTGTCATGGTTTTATAGAAATGTCAAAAATACAGTTGCCTCAGGAGAATTGATGCACCTTTGTAGTGACCTTGGGAAAATCATGTTTTCTCCTAGCTTGGTTGGCAAAATGACTTGCTTGATGAGTCAAATGATAAATAGACATAAATATATTTCCAACGAGCTATCCTGCACCCAATTTGGACACCGGGAAGGCCTCCAAAAGTCTCCTTCAAAAAGGCGCTATGCATTGAGATGAATTTTGGAAATTTTGCCTTAAAAAACAGAGTTTTCAGCCCAATGCGCTGCGCCACTTGGCGCGCGCTTATGATTGGGGGATCATTTTGATGAAAAATTAGAATTTTTAGATTTTTCATGGAAAAATATGCATTCCTACCTATGGCCAAGAAATTTTGACAGGTTTTTGGCTTCCAGAAGGGTCAAAAACACCCTAAAAATGACCTTTCTGCCCCTTTTTGGACACACAGGAAGAAGTTTTGGGAGAAATAATTTTTGGAGGGGAAAATAGAAGAAAAATTTAGAAATTCTACTTGTGTTGGAAAGTAGACAGGCAGACCTTTCCAACAAGCCCACTTGGAGCTAATTTGGACACCAAGAAGGCCTTCAAAATTAGCTCCAAATTGGCGCGACGCATAGAGAAATCAGGCACGGCGCATTGGGGATTTTTGCTCATTTTGGATTCAGTAACTCTGTTTCTCGCCTAGTTTTTGACATTTTGACTTTCTTACTTCCAAATGTTAAACTCATGATGTAATTAGATGTAGTTTTATGGATCTTGATGTAATTTTGTTAAATTTTTACTCATGGAGGTAGATTCATCCATCAAAAGGTGAATTGCAACTGAATGAATCAGTTTCCTATCTTATAGAGGCAAGCTATTCCACTGCCTATTTTCCATTTCTCAGTTTAAATCTTGTTGAAATAGCTCCTAAACTTGTGATCTTGACCCCTAGAGGCTGGGATGAGTTGTTGGTTGCTTATATCTTGTAATTTTTCAGTCATTAGCATAGGTTGGACTTTTGGGAATGCTTTGAGCATCATTGTACATTCATCTCTGCAGTTTGGCAAGGAATAGACCAGGGTTTGCAGCACTCTATGGGATTCTTGTGGTATTTTGGTTTCAATATGTGTTTCTCTCTGTAAATGTAAGTCTACTGGTGTTTTATGTATACCATTTTCCTTCTTATTTATTCTTAAGTTAAACAAACAAGGATAAAGGTAGAATTCATTAGAATTTGCAGTGCTCTACCTAGGGTTTGTTTAATTTTCTATGTTTTCAGCTGTTTGGAGAGGATCCTTGAAGGTTTCTTTCCCTATTCATATCTTCACCTTTCTCAACTCTCCATTTCCTTCAAATTTTAAAGTGTCAAATCAATTTCCTACCATGCCCCATTCAGATCTCTGCAAAACTGGGCCTCCTTCCCCAGACCCAAAATCTGCCTTCCCTTTGATCCAAAAAATCACCCTTAAAAATCAAATCAAACTCTTTGCATATATACCTAGCTTAAAATTAGCCTTCATTCAAGTCATCTCAAGCCTCACTGATTATTTTTGCTGAGATTGACCAGGAGAGAGCCCTCTCCTGATCTGGTAGGGCTAGCTACCAGTTTATGCATGGTTTGATGTTACCCTAGATTCTTCCTTTCTCAGCCTGAGGTAGATTTAGGCCATAACATAACCCAAGAGTAAATTCCCCTACATTCAATCTCTTGAATAGTTTTAAATATGGAATTTTTTCATTTTCATATCCATGGTCTCAAATAATGAGAGAAAAAACCTTTTATATTCAATGTATGTAAAACACAAATTAGCCACATCTCTAGAATAGATCTAAATAGACGTTTTTCATTTTCATATCCATGGTCTCAAACAATGATAGAGAGAAAAAAAACCTTGTATATTCAACATGTAAAACACAAATTAGCCATAAAAGTTTCCCATTGAAACCATAAGTGATTTGATAAGAAACATAGGTTTTAACCTAAGAGTAAATGCCCCTACATTCAATCTCTGGAATAGTTTTAAATACAAGTTTCTCATTTTCACATCCATGGTCTCAAATAATGAGAGAAAAAACCTTTTATATTCAATGTATGTAAAACACAAATTATCCATATAGATCTAAATAGAAGTTTTTCATTTTCATATCCATGGTATCAAACAATGAGAGAGAAAAAAACCTTTTATATTCAATATGTAAAACACAAATTAGCCATAAAAGTTTCCCATTGAAACCAAAAGTGATTTGATACAAAACATAGGTTTTAACCCAAGGGTGAATGCCTCTACAGTCAATCTCTGGAATAGTTTTAAATAGAATTTTTTCATTTTCATATCCATGACCTCTCAAACAATGAGAGAGAAAAAACCTTTTATATTCAACATGTAAAACACAAGTTAGCCATAAAAGTTTCTCGTTGAAACCAAAAGTGATTTGATACAAAACATAGGTTTTAACCTAAGAGTAAATGCCCCTATAGTCAATCTCTAGAATAGTTTTAAATAGAAGTTTTTCATTTTTCATATCCATGACCTCTCAAACAATGAGAGAGAAAAAACCTTTTATATTCAACATGTAAAACACAAATTATCCATATCTCTAGAATAGATCTAAATAGAAGTTTTTCATTTTCATATCCATGGTATCAAACAACGAGAGAGAGAAAAAACCTTTTATATTCAACATGTAAAACACAAATTAACCATAAAAGTTTCCCATTGAAACCAAAAGTGATCTGATACAAAACATAGGTTTTAACCTAAGAGTAAATTCCCCTATAGTCAATCTCTAGAATAGATCTAGAATTAGAAGTTTTTCATTTTCATATCCATGGTCTCAAACAATGAGAGAGAAAAAAACTTTTATATTCAACATGTATATAGTATTTAGAAACAAAAAGTAATTTGATACAAAACATAGGTTTTAACCAAGTATATATTTTTTCATTTTCATATCCATGGTCTCAAACAATGAGAGCGAAAAAACCTTTTATATTCAACATGTAAAGCACAAATTAGCCATAAAAGTTTCCCATTGAAACCAAAAGTGATTTGATACAAAAAATAGGTTTTAACCTAAGAGTAAATGTCCCTACATTCAATCTCTAGAATAGATCTAATTAGAAGTTTTTCATTTTCATATCCATGGTCTCACACAATGAGAGAGAAAAAAACTTTTATATTCAACATGTATATAGTATTTAGAAACAAAAAGTAATTTGATATAAAACATAGGTTTTAACCAAGTATATAGTTTTTCATTTTCATATCCATGGTCTCAAACAATGAGAGAGAAAAAACCTTTTATATTCAACATGTAAAACAAAAATTAGCCATAAAAGTTTCCCATTGAAACCATAAGTGATTTGATACAAAACATAGGTTTTAACCTAAGAGTAAATTCCCCTACATTCAATCTCTAGAATAGATCTAATTAGATGGTTTTCATTTTCATATCCATGGTAGTTCTACAGGCAGAGTCTGTGAAGGGCCAGGTAGACTTTGGATATCATCTTTTAAGAAAGGTGACATATCTAGTAAATGCCCCTATAGTTAATCTCTGGAATAGATCTAAATAGAAGTTTTTCATTTCTCCTATGCATTTGCAATAAATTCCAATTTAATATATAATTTTATTGATTTTTTTTTTTTTTTTAGAGATAAGAAAACCATTAAATATGATTGAAAAATGGAAATTATGTATAGAAGTTTCTTGCTATCCCAATCCAGGGAAAGCAATGATTACATATTTGCTTTCCAATATTGTGATTACCAAATTCGTCCAAAGGAAAATATATACTAGGAAGAACAACAAACAATGAGGCATATTATATTGGATTGATAGAAGGCTTGGGAATAGTGATGGAGTATGGATAAAATGGAATTGTATTTTTCACCAATTTTGAACTTGTGTGCAACCAAATGAATGGCGTGTACCAAGTTAAGAAGGAGAGGCTAAAAGAACTGCATGGAATAGCAAACAATATTGTTAGCCAATTTCAAATTTTTAGTATAAGGCATTGTACAAATGTGAATAAGATGTCTGTTGATCTGTTCTGTGGGGCAATGCAAATTCAGAATTCATCTATCAAATATGAATTAATAGATGAATTAGAATTATACGGCGCAATGCCAATGCAAGATTCATCTCTCAAAGATGAATTACTTTTGAGACACTCTTCTTCAAAAATTCAAGATTCATCTCTCAAAGATGAATTATTTTTGAGACGCTCTTCTTAAAAAATTCAAGATTCATCTCTCAAAGATGAATTAGTGTTGAGACACTCTTCTTCAAAATTTATTGATTGACATTATAACATATCTTGGATATGTGTGTGTTGTGTACTTATAAATGCATCTTTTTTAATGACAATGCACTTTTTCCAATTATATACCAAGTGTGCTCCCACCACACCTTGTAAAGTGCAACTTGGTGAACTTCAAATTTGCAACAAGTAGTGAAATTCACATTTTTATGAAATTAAAATGCGGGGACTTCAACAAATTTTTTTTTTTAAATGGAGTTTCACTTGTTTTTTAATGAAAATGTGTTTTTTTTCAGTTTTATACCAAGTGTGCTCCCACCATGTAAAACACAATTTGGTGAACTTATCATTTTTATAACTTTTTTTTGCTTAAATTGAGTTTCACACATCAATTAGTGCTTTGAAATTTGTGTTTTACATAATTTGTTTACACTAAATTACATTAATTTTCTGAAATTTATTTTGAATTTAATTTAAATTAGTTATTTAAAAAAATAATTGTAAATGTCCACCGTATATATATATATATATATATCATGGAGGATGAACGACAAAGATAAAAAAAATCCCATATCTCTATGAGAGGGGGGGATCAGGGATCGAGAGCTGTTAATGGTAAATTTAAATATAATCTTAAATCTCCATACATGTGTGTACATATGGAATTGATTTTTTATTAACTTTGTGAGTTAAATTAGTTGTTAATAAGTTTCATTTTTTATTTTTTAGGAGCTAATACAAAGAGAAGGGTCTCTACTCCATCCATGGATGCCCATGGTTGACCCAGTCGTGGTATCGTTTGAACACAATTTAATCAATGAATATGTACGTGTATTTATATGTATGCATGTATTTTTCAATTGATTATAAATTTGTATTTGTTTATGAAGCTTCTCTCTCCTCTTGAGAGGTTGGTGGTGGTTCAAATCCCCTTAGAGGGCCATTAATAAGTGGTAGCAGGTTGCAAGAAGGTGGTGATATTTATTCCCCCAAAATCCAATCAACGATTGGTGGTGCTAGTTCTTAGTAGGGTCTTTCCGGTTCTCAACAGTTTCAGGGTGGAGAATATGCTAGAAAACCACGTCGAGGTTGCCATCAATTTCAATATTTTTTTCATTCAATTCGTACAAATTTGTTTACACATATTTTTTTTTCTAATATACAAAATTATATATATATATTGATGCAGAGGATGAAAATGCTCCAAATGTTGGTCAAAATAGACATAGGGAAGAATGCTACATTCAAGAAGAAGGTTGTCTACCCATCACAACTTATCTGGGCGACATTTTTGATATACCATGGGAAAGAAACATGGCGCAATGCACCTTAGAAATGTGTCAACAAATTCATGCAAAAATTGCAGAGAGATCTCGTGGCTTTGACTCTACTTGCTGAGAATCGACAAAGCCTCGAAATAGTTACACATTCATTGGGCGA
Organism: Pinus albicaulis; assembly: GCA_034641835.2. Lineage (NCBI taxonomy): Eukaryota > Viridiplantae > Streptophyta > Pinopsida > Pinales > Pinaceae > Pinus > Pinus albicaulis. Next base: position 1,574,771,725 of record CM076575.1, on the reverse strand, counting down.
ACTAGTAAATGTGCACAAAAATATTGGGCCAATGACTGATACATTTGAAAAATTCATGAGAAAGAGAAAGGAAACAGTAATGGGTCCTGATAAATGGGAGGGTGTAAAAAAAAGAGTTAGAAAATAAATGGTGAAGTCAATGTTTAATTTCAAGGAAGGGCCAAAAAGAAAAATCTTGAAGGTGCAATATTTCAAGAACCCCAATATAGCTCACTATTTGTATGACAGGCACCTTGCGGCCTATGGAAGACTCCCATGGAACGACGAGGTTCCTGTTTATTTTGAAAAATTGTTTTACGAAGAATTTTTTTTGGAAATGAAACCGAATTACAATGACCTTCCATCAGAATTTTTGGTCCGGGGAAAGGTGTTGGGAAAAATACTGAGAGGGGGGGGTGAATCAGTATTTACTGCATATTCAAAACTTTTACTTTTTCTTGCTTCTAAGAACCCATACGCTACTTTCCTGAAGCAGACTCGCGTATATACGCGGATACCCTTTATTAAACTCGCATATACACAGATATCTAATTATGTCATTAGTTCTTCACTTAAATCATTCCATCATTCATTCATCAGTTGTTTAATAAACAGTAAACATGAACAGTAAGAAACGAGAGAAAACCATTACACGAATCACACATGAACACCGGATTTTTAGGTGGAAACCCAAGTGGGAGAAAACCACGCTGCCATTGCTCGGCCTTCAATATTTTATTTATTGAGAAAACATCTTACAACATATGTCTTTGGTACGAGACTCCTACCAACAGGCACCCTGGCTGGTTGCAACCTCTGGAAGGGAGCTTTCCAACCCACGGCTCGTTTTACCGGCCTCTGCGGACAAACTCGACCCCCTACTCTCGTTTACCAGCCTCACCTGGAAGGGAGCTACGACCCCCTGATCTCGTTTACCAGCCTCACCTGGAAGGGAGCTACCACCCCCTGACTGAAGGCTACAACCCTCAGTACCTCTATGGACCACGTTTCATCAATTTTCACACTGGATCCAAAGCTTCCTTTAGGACACCACTTGCAGGCCACATTTCATCATATTTTCAGACTGGACCCTTTCCATACATTTAAGCTCAAACATACATCACCAACAGATACTTTTCAATTCAGACAACACAGATAAGATAGCAGAAACACAGCAGAACAGATTAGACATTTCATACCACAGACTTCAGCAAACCGTAGTTTGCATATGCGCTTTCCTTTCTCTGATGTCGTGTATATACGCGCTTCCGTTCACATAAACTCGCGTATACTTCAGTACAATTTATAGAGCTAATTTTATTGCGCATATGCGCTTTCTCTTCAGCGAAGCCGCGTATATATGCGCTTCCTCTACGGCGAACTAGCGTATAGATCTTCAACTATTATAGAGCAGCATACTTCTTCAGATCAGATATTCAGTTCAGATTTACCCTTTTGCTTCAGACAGATGTTCGCATCATCTCAGATCTAGGCCTTCCATGAACAGATCTAGCAGATACAAGTACAATCCAGATCTAGATCCCCTTCTTCATCACTCCTTCATTGGTGCATCATACATTCAGATCTTTCATTCAACTGTAACCCTTTCCATTGAGATATACTCCAGAGAGAAGTATTCATTCAAGCTCAGACATTTTTCACCACACCTGACATATGCACAATGAATTTCTTCTCCTTATATAGGTTTACCCTTTTTCAATACCATGAGCCAAAACCACATTACATCCGATGGTATTCCTGGATGGGGTCAATTAGGCGAATCATTACCCAATACAATGGGTCAATACCATGGTGGTTACCCCTGGTTTTGCACTTTTTGAGCACTTTTGCCCATACGTGACTTGGAACGTTCTTTTCCGTGTGCATACGCGACTCCCCCTAGGCCAATCCGCGTATGCCTAGAGACATACTCTTTTTCATCATAGAATTAGCACATGCTGAATTCCCTTCTCCATTGTCTTCTGTACACATTGTAGATACATCATATTTAGTTCATCAAGACATATTCTATCAAGCACAACTTCATCAGGTGGTTTGCCATCAAGGACAACACATGTCAACAGTCGCATGTCTTCATCTTCATTCAGTGGGTTGCCATCAAGGACAACACTCTGCTTCATATTGCCAACAATCTCCCCCTTTGGACTTGATGGCAACCACGATGGTGTTTGGTTACCACAACAGATAGGTACATTAAGAATACAATGACACCATTCAAACACCATGTCACTCTCCCCCTTTGACATCAAGGGCAAAGGGCTGATCAAAAACCAACATACTCTCCCCCTTTTCTCCTCATGTGGAAGGAGAATTCTGCAGATCTGATATATACAGAAGTGACCAAGCTCCCCCTGAGTTCATGCTGAATCTTCAAACATATTTTCCAATGAAGTACATGACTCTATGAACTTCCTATCACCAAAGACTCATACTTACATCAAATATCCAACCAAGTGGATTTACATATGAGACTCAAGTACCCAACCAAGTGGGTTTACAAAAAAAATGACTCAGCTACCCAACCAAGTGGGTTTACAACTTTGACAAGTCCTTACATGACTGAATATTACAAATTTACATCATGGGTCTCAACATGACCTTTTCATCAAAATACAAATATGACTTTTCATAACCAACACCAGAAAGTCCTCAAGAAAGAGAACATATTTCAGAACCATCATAATGCCAACAATGCATTATACTCAGCAAAGCTAATGCTCCCCATGAAACTGTGCATCCAAGCATCCTTTTCATATGACTAAGGCTCCCCCTTAGTTTGTGCATCCTGAACACTGTCACCAACAAATCATCAAGGCATCTTTATCAAAACATTAGAGAAAGAATTATGAGAACTAGAACTCCACCAGAGATACCAAACAGTATCAGAGATACCAAGCAGCACTGCAACTGTGCTGAAGAGAGCTGACTCAAAATAGAAAATTGTCATCAATCAGACATACGCGGTTTTCTGTGCATGAACTCGCGTATATACGCGAATGTGTTTCAGGAAACCCGCGTATCCAATACCACCTTCTAAATTTATGCAGATTTGTTCTTTTGACTGGCAAAGAACACTCCCAGCTTCTGTCTTAGATACTCGAACGCTTCCCTGGGCAGAGGTTTGGTAAAGATATCAGCAACTTGTTCTTTGGAGGGAACATACTCCAAATTCACCTTTTGCTCAAGCACTTGTTCACGTAAGAAGTGATACTTGATGGGAATGTGCTTGGTCTTCGAATGCATAACAGGATTCTTTGAAATACTGATGGCACTTGTATTGTCACACTTAATGGGGACAGGAGGTGTACATTTGATTTGAAAATCTTGTAAGGTTTGCATCATCTAAAGGAGTTGAGTGCAACAAGATGCGGCAGCCACATATTCTGCTTCTGCTGTAGATAAGGCAATAGAATTTTGCTTCTTGCTGAACCAAGATACTAACCGGGGTCCCATATAGAATGCACCACCACTAGTGCTTTTACGATCATCAACACTTCCAGCCCAATCTGCATCAGTGTAAGCATGAAGAGTAAGATCAACATTCTTTGGATACCATAGACCAAGGTCTTGAGTTCCTTGAAGATATTTGAAAATTATTTTAACAGCCTGAAGGTGAGACTCTTTTGGATTAGCTTGGAATCGTCCAACAATCCCAACTGCATGCATAATGTCTGGTCTAGTTCTAGTGAGATAAAGTAGAATTCCTATCATTGATCTGTATTCTGGTTGATTCACCATGGGAGAATCATCATGAGAACTGAGATTGCATCCGGTTATCATTGGTGTACTTACAGGTTTGCATTCTTCCATGCCATACTTCTTCAGAATTTGCTTAAGATATTTTGCTTGTGATAGGAATATACCATCTGCAGTTTGATGCACTTGTAAGCCAAGAAAGAATGTTAGTTCTCCAAGTAAGGACATTTCAAATTCTTGCTGCATGACAGAAGAAAATTTTTGACTCAAAGATTCTTCATTACTCCAAAAAATGATATCATCAACATATACAACCACAATCAATAGTTTATCATTTTCAACTTTTGTGTATAAGTTGCTATCAGCAGACCCCTTTGAAAATCCTTGTTGATGAAGATATTTGTCAAGGCGATAATACCAAGCCCTTGGAGCTTGTTTGAGACCATATAGAGCCTTTTTAAGTCTACAAACAAGATTTGCATCATTTCCCAAAATGAATCCTTCCGGTTGTTCTCTATATACTTCTTCTTCTAGATCACCATTAAGAAAAGCAGATTTAACATCCATTTGATAGACTTTGATTTGTTGATAACTTGAAAAAGAAAGAAACATTCTTATGGCTTCAAGTCTAGCTACAGGAGCAAAAGTTTCTTCAAAGTCTATACCTTCTTGTTGAGTATACCCTTTGCAAACCAGTCTAGCTCTGTTTCTTACAACATCCCCATTCTCATTTAACTTGTTCTTGAAAATCCATTTAGTTCCAATGACATTTTTATCATGTGGTCTTGGTACCAATTCCCAAGTGTCATTCTTTTCAATTTGATCAAGCTCTTCATTCATGGCTTGCTTCCAAAATTCATCTTTGCTAGCTTGATTGACATTGTGTGGTTCAATTGTGGATAGAAGTGCCAGATGATTAGAAGATCCCACAAGAGTTCTCCTTGTTCGTACACCTGATTCCTTGTCACCCAAAATTTGAGATTCAGGATGATTCTTTTGCACATATCTGGATGGATCTTTTTCAGATAGATCATCTTCAGGTTCTTCATTGGATCCATTGTCTATATCATTTGATGTAGAAGGACATAGGTCACCATCATCTTCTTTTGTTGTTTTTTTTTCTTCTTTAGGAGCTGCAGGAGACTCATCAATAACAACATCAATACATTCAACAATATTTCGAAGCCTTTTATTGTAACATTTGTATGCTTTGCTTGAAGATGAGTAACCAAGAAATATCCCTTCATCTGATCTAGGTTCAAACTTGCGAAGCTTTTCATCATTATTTTTGATAAAGCATTTACTTCCAAAAACTCTAAAATGCTTCACAGAGGGAGAATTACCATACCAGAGTTCATATGGAGTTTTGTCACTATTTACCCGAACATGAGCCTTGTTGAGAATTTTAGCTGCTGTATGTGCTGCTTCACCCCAGAACATGTCAGGAGTTCCAGAATCATCGAGCATAGCTCTAGCCATTTGTTGAATTGTTCTATTCATTCTTTTTGCTACGCCATTTTGTTGTGGAGTACCTGCTACAGAGAATTGTCTTTTTATGCCATGTTGTTCACAAAATTCAAAGAATTCATTTGATGTATATTCTCCTCCTCGATAAGATCTAAGACACTTGATTTTTAGATCTAATTCATTTTCAACTAAAGCTTTGAAGATCTGAAATTTTTCAAATGCTTCATCTTTGTGTTTAATGAGCCCGATCCAACACATTCTAGAGTAATCATCAATGAATAAGATATAGTATTCTTCCCCACATGGTGAATTTTTCCTCATAGCTCCACATATGTCAGTATGAATGAGTTCAAGAGGCTCACTTGATGATCCTTCTTTGGCATTAAATCGTACTCTGGTCTGCTTACCGAATTGACAAGATTTGCATATGATACTTTCTGGTAGATTAATATTGGGAAGACCACGAACAGCTTGAAGTCTGCTTGCTTTGTTGATTTGAGAGAAGCTCAGATGCCCCGGCCTTCTATGCCATAGCCAATTTTCTGAAGACTTGCTCAAGTAACATTGATCTATGCCATTCAGTACATACAGGTTGCTAGGATTTCTTTTTCCTTTTATAATGATTTTACCTGTATCAAGATCACGAACCACACATTCCTTTGAACTAAAGACCACTTCTGTTCCTTGATCACACATTTGACTTACACTTAACAAGTTATGCCTTAATCCATCCACATACATGACATCATTAGCCTTTACCTTTTCTTTTAGAAATACTGACCCTTTTCCTTTAATTATAGCAGGAGTATCATTTCCAAATGTAACTTTCTTTTCCTTTTCTAGAGCATTATATGTAAGAAGTTTGCTTTTGTCACCTGTCATGTGTCTTGAGCACCCACTATCAATGTACCATTGATTTTCTTCACCTTCTGCAAATAATGCTATCCCACAATTTTTAACCTGTATTTCTTTCTTTTTCCATATTTTAGAGCTTGAGGGAACATGTTATTTTGGCTGGACCTTGCTCCTGCATTCAGATTCTTCATGACCAAAGTTATTGCAATAAGTACATTCAACTTCATTTTGAAGAGGAGAAAAGTTGTTATAGGTGTTCTTCTTTGGCTCAATATTCATCCTTTTCTTTCTTGCTTCTCTTGTCATGATGGTTTTATATGCAACACATTGAACAACTTTATGACCAAAATTGTGACATGAGAAACATTGTCCATTGAAGTAGAAATTCCGGCGACCATGAAATCTTCTATTTGAATTTACCTGTTGGTTGTTGCTTCTTTGAGGGATCTCCTTGTTAGTGATCCTTGATTTGAGATGATCATGCTTTACCTGTAAAGAACCTTTGTTCCCTTGCTGAGTGGCTGAGTGAAGAGAACCAGTTGTGACTGCTTTTAGATAATTTGGTGCTGAGGTCTGGGAAGATTCCCCAGTATATCCAAGACCTGTTTTTATAAGAGGAGACCGTTGTGTCTTGATAATATCATCTAAGGTTTCTGAACCTTTAGCAAATCTAAGATTGAGAGTCTTCACTTTCTCATTATCTTTCCTTAGACTTACTACTTCACACTCCAAATCCTCAATGCGTTTTTCCTTGGCTTCAAGCTGATTTTCAAGAGTCTCTATGATTATATTCTTTTCTTCTAGGCTTACTTTGAGTTGATTGTTTTCTTCAAGAAAATCATTGTCCTCTAGAGCATCCACAAAAGTATCCTTTTCTTCTCTTTGTTCAAAAGCCATGAGAAGTCTAAAGTCTTCTTCACATTCTTCCTCACTATTAGATGATCCATCACTGTCTTCATTAGTATAATAAATTTTTCTTGTGCTAGATCGATTCTTATTCCTTCTTGCTACTTCTTTTCCTTTAGCCGAAGTTTCTTTATAAGGACACTTTGCAGCATAATGACCAACTCTTCCACAATTGAAAAATTTGAAAGGAAGCTTACCTTTGAACTTTCCGGTACCTAGTTGAAGTCTTCTCACAAAATTTGCTTCTTCTTCTTCTTCAGATATATAGCTGGATTCTTTGACAACTTCCTTTTCTTTTCCTTTTGCAGATGCCTTAAAAGCAACTTCTTTGATTTGAGAAGGACCTCCTTGTCTCATTTCAAAAGCAGTCAGAATACCATGTAATTGAACAATAGTAAGAGTTTGCAGATCTTGCCTTTCTTTAATAGCTGAAACTTTAGAGTCAAATTTTGAAGTCAAGGATCTTAAGACTTTTTCCACCAGAGTAGTATCGGTTATGGTTTCACCCAAATTTCTCATCCGATTTACAATATCATCTAGACGAAGAAAGAAACTGGCAACACTTTCATCACTATGCATCTTCAAATTTTCATATTCGATTCTAAGAGTTTGGAGTTTAGCATTTTTTACCTTTGTATCTCCTTCATAGCTCAGAATGATTTTGTCCCATATCTCTTTTGCTGAATGTAGCTGCATCACTTTAGCAAATTCTGATTCAGACATGCTTCCTAATAAGACATTCACTGCTTTGGCATTGATTTCATACTTCTTTCTTTCAGCAGCATCAGTAGGAATACTTGTCGGGTATTGATAACCTTCTTCCACGATTTCCCATACATCTGCACCAAGACTTTGTAGATATGCTTTTGTTCGTACCTTCCAGAATATCAGATTGCTTCCATTGAATAGAGGTGGCTTTATAGACATCACTCCTTCTTGACTTCCCATTGCGACAGATCTTCTTCAAGTGATCAAGCTTCTGCAGAAGAACCTCCTCTGATACCAATTGTTGGGAAACATACTGAGAGGGGGGGTGAATCATTATTTACAGCATATTCAAAACTTTTTACTTTTGTTTACTTCAAAACCCATACGCTACTTTTCTGAAGAAGACTCGCGTATATACGTGGATACCCTTTATTAAACTCGCGTATACACAGAGAACTAATTATGTCATTAATTCTTCACTTAAACCATTCCATCATTTATTCATCAAATATTCAATAAATAGTAAACATGTGCAGTAAGAACAGAATAAACCATCACACAAAGCATCACACATGAACACCAGGATTTTTAGGTGGAAACCCAAGTCGGGAGAAAACCACCGCTGCAGTTGCTCAGCCTTCAATATTTTATTATAGAGAAAACATCTTACAACATATGTGCTGGCGCAGACTTGACCAGCACGCAGGCACCCACCTGCGCTCGTTTACCAGCCTCTCCTAGAAGGGAGCTCCAACCCCCTGACTCGTTTACCAGCCTCTCCTGGAAGGGAGCTACGACCCCCTGCTCTCGTTTACCAGCCTCACCTGGAAGGGAGCTACGACCCCCTGATCTCATTTACCAGCCTCACCTGGAAGGGAGCTACCACCCCCTGATTGAAGGCTACAACCCTCAGCACCTCTATGGACCACGTTTCATCAATTTTCACACTGGATCCAAAGCTTCCTTTAGGACACCACTTGCAGGCCACATTTCATCATATTTTCAGACTGGACCCTTTCCATACATTTAAGCTCAAACATACATCACCAACAGATACTTTTCAATTCAGAAAACACAGATCAGATAGCAGAAACACAGCAGAACAGATCAGACATTTCATACCACAGACTTCAGCAAACCCTAGTTTGCATACGCGCTTTCCTTTCTCTAATGTCGCGTATATACGTGCTTCCGTTCACATAAACCCGCGTATACTTCAGTACAATTTATAGAGCTAATTTTATTGTGCATACGCGCTCTCTCTTCAGCGAAGCCGCGTATATACGCGCTTCCTCTGCGGCGAACTAGCGTATAGATCTTCAACTATTATAGAGCAGCATACTTCTTCAGATCATATATTCAGTTCAAATTTACCCTTTTGCTTCAGACAGATGTTCGCATCATCTCAGATCTAGGCCTTCCATGAACAGATCTAGCAGATACAAGTACAATCCAGATCTATATCCCCTTCTTCATCACTCCTTCATTGGTGCATCATACATTCAGATCTTTCATTCAACTGTAACCCTTTCCATTCAGATATACTCCAGAGAGAAGTATTCATTCAAGCTCAGACATTTTGCACCACACCTGACATATGCACAATGAATTTCTTCTCCTTATATAGGTTTACCCTTTTTCAATACCATGAGCCAAAACCACATTACATCCGATGGTATTCTTGGATGGGGTCAATTAGGCGAATCATTACCCAATACAATGGGTCAATACCATGGTGGTTACCCCTGGTTTTTCACTTTTTGAGCGCTTTTGCCCATACGCGACTTGGAATGTTCTTTTCCGCGTGCATACGCGACTCCCCCTAGGCCAATCCGCGTATGCCTAGAGACATACTCTTTTTCATCATAGAATTAGCACATGCTGAATTCCTTTCTCCATTGTCTTCTGTACACATTGTAGATACATCATATTTAGTTCATCAAGACATATTATATCAAGCACAACTTCATCAGGTGGTTTTCCATCAAGGACAACACATGTCAAAAGTTGCATGTCTTCATCTTCATTCAGTGGGTTGCCATCAAGGACAACACTCTGCATCATATTGCCAACAAAAGGTTGATTGTGTGACTGTAGGGGCACTAGGTGAGATGTGGATTTGCGTCGCCCTAAGCTGCCATTAGTGAGTTGACCTTTTCAGGTCGAAACTTTGTGGTCAGAGATGGATGTGACTTCTCAAATAAGTCGAGAAGCAAGGGATGCCATCATCAACAATGTTCACAACGGATTAGGTGGAGTCAATGTTTGTCTAAATCGACAAAGAGCACGTGAGAATGCATGTGCCAAGTTTGTGTATTGTACAGTTGAAGATATTGACAACATGAGTGTTGAAGATCTTAGAATACATGCAAAGAATTGTCGCAATGGTTGGCAAGACCTAATTCTTCATGAGGAAGAGGGCACGGGAATGATATGTGTTAATGACCTTAGGGTTCAATTATTTTAACACATACATGTGTACAATTTGTAATAAATACATGTGTATGTACATTTATACATTTATTTGTATACATGTACATTAATCTAACAAAAGTGTATCATTATATGTTAAAACACCATTTTCAGTTGTCACGCATGATGAATGATGAAAATGTTAATATCACGTTCGGGGCCTCTGGTTCAAACAATGAAGATGGGTCTCACCATCAAGATATGTTGACAAATGTTAGTGTTTTTTAAGTGATATTTTTAAAATAAATAATTATGCACACATGTACATGTACATATATAATAATAAAATGTTTTAACATATTCCGATTCCATCCGATGTTTTTTGGATGGTGGTATCTTCTTCTTCCTTGGGAGATGTACCTTCTACTTCCTTAGGAGATGTGCCAGATCCATAACAGGTATGGACAATTTTTCACTTTTAAAATTTATGTTTAAGTTATATATATATTCCACCTAAAGAAGTTCCATTAAAAATTGAGATATATATATATATATATATATATATATATCTTGAGTTATTTTAAATTTTTTGAATTTTAGGTTTTTGGAGATTTTCTTTTGGAGCCTCCCTTAGGAGATGTCCTAAATTCACCTGCAGAAGTATTCAATTTTTCACTTTTAAATATATATATGTTTTTTTTAAAGTTATAATTTATAAACTGAAGTTTATTTAAGTTTTATTATAAATTAAGATCTTGATCTTGAGTTATTTTATACTTTTAAAATTTTGAATTTTAGGTTTCTATAGAAGATTTCTTTAATCCACGGACTCTAGCGACGAAGATAGGAACATCCACACCATTTCAACCATTTGAACAAGTTGTCTAACTTTTTTTTTAATATTATTGAAAATAAGTTTATATATACACATGTGCATTTTCATCTGAAAATTTTTAATATATATATATATATATATATATATATATATATATATATATAACTGTACATGTATATTGTACAGTTTACTGTTGGAGATGTTCCCATGGGGGAAGTTGTAGCAGGCGAACAAATGGAGAGGGAACCTCATGAGGTATTGCATGATTTTTTTTTTTTTTATATTTTGTTTTTTACATGAAGTTCTATATATTCTCACTCATTTTTAAAACATCAAATTTTAATGTTTGTATGTGCATTGTGTACATGTTCCCTGTGCTTCGCAAGATAGCGCGCGGACTGAGACTCTGCTAGGAAAGACACTACATCCATCTGTATTTGAAGGACATGATTTGTAGATTTGATTGAGATTTCTAGTCTTAAATTTACTTTTTTTTATATATTATCTAGATGCACAGTCATATATATATAACTTGATACTTGATACTTGTGAGATCTACAATTTTTGGACATACTTTATTATAGTGTTAATATAATTTGTTTTGTTCCAAAAAGTTGAGTTTTGGATGGTTTTAGTACTTTTGGCATGTGAATGTGAAGTAATGTTGTTATATAATTTGTTTGGTTTTTAAAACTTTTAAGTTTTGGATAGTTGAACTACTAGTAATGTTGTCATCTATAAATTAATGTTTTGCTTCTGAACTACATTTGGCATGTTATGTAATGATGTGTTATAATTTTTTTTGTTTTTAAAATTTAAGTTTTGGATGCTTGAAGTACATTTGGCATGTGAAGTAATGTTGTGATCTATAATTTTTTGTTAAATTAAAGGTTAAGTTTTGGATGGTTTCAATCTACATTTGGCATGTGATATAATGTTAAATGTTTTTATTGGATAGTTGAACTATAATTGGCATGGCATGTGAAGTAACGTTGTGATATAATCAAAAAGTTTTTAAAAATCAAGTTTTGGATGGTTTCAATATACATTTGGCATGTGATATAATGTTAAATGTTTTTATTGTATAGTTGAACTACAATTGGCATGGCATGTGCAGTAATGTTGTGATATAATCAAAAAGTTTTTAAAACTCAAGTTTTTGATGGTTGAAGTACATTTTGCATGTGAAGTAATGTTATGATATATAATTTTTTGTTAAATTAAAGGTTAAGTTTTGGATGGTTTCAATCTACATTTGGCATGTGATATAATGTTAAATGTTTTTATTGGATAGTTGAACTATAATTGGCATGGAATGTGAAGTAATGTTGTGATATATAATCAAAAAAATTTTAAAACTTAAGTTTTGGATGGTTTCAATCTACATTTGGCATGTGATATAATGTTAAATGTTTTTATTGGATAGTTGAACTACAATTGGCATGGCATGTGAAGTAATGTTGTGATATAATCAAAAAGTTTTTAAAACTCAAGTTTTGGATGTTTGAAGTACATTAGGCATGTGAAGTAATGTTGTGATATAATCAAAAAGTTTTTAAAACTAAGTTTTGGATACCATTTCAATCTACATTTGGCATGTGATATAATGTTAAATATTTAATGTTTTTATTGGATAGTTGAACTACAATTGGCATGACATGTGAAGTAATTTGTTTTGATATAATCAAAAAGTTTTTAAAATTCAAGTTTTGGATGGTTGAAGTACATTTGGCATCTTAAGATTGCTTTTGATCTCTACATACTCTTCTCTTGTTTGAGTGAAAAAATTTCCAATGGGAAGAACATAGCTTTTCAATGCAACTAACCATATCAATTGAGCTCTACTTGAAAAAAAAGTAAAGAAAATTTAACATGCCACAAAACATGTTAGGAAAATAACATTCGTGGTTGTCATTTTTGTTGGAATAGCTAAATCATATTTTAAGGATTCTCCATCGAAAAAAAAAATTCAATGAAGAGAATCCTTAATATGATTTAGTTATTCCAATAAAAATAACAACCAAGGATGTTATTTTGTTGGACTTTTGGTTTTTTTTACTTTTTTTTGAAATAGAGCTCAATTGATATGGTTAGTTGGATTGAAAAGTTATGCTATTTTCATTGGATTTTTTTTTTTCACTCAAACAATAGTATGTAGTTTGTAGAGATCAAAAACAATCTTAAGATTAATTTTAAGTACGATCAAGTGTTCTTGAAACATTTCCCCACATGATGATACCTTCATTGGCCTCTAAAAAGTAGTTCATGGGCTATATGTTCTGCCTTTTTCCCATATAAATCCCTTTAATTTTGATTGGAAATATAAGAAGTAGATATATGTTTGTTGAATTGGGGTCAATGTCATTAATGCACTCAACTAGGTAGCCTTGTTGATTTATAAATTGGTAAATTGATGGTCCATTCAGTTTTAATTTCATTCTAGAATATATATATTCAGTACGTGAAACATTTTTCATCAATGCACATGGGAAAACTACTTGAACAATTAATTGCATTATAGAACATATATATATATCCAATACGTGCACAACATTTTTCATCAATGCACATAGAACATATTCGACCATTGGACAGACAAATTTTGTACTAGATTTTCAATCAGGAATAGAGATGTGGGTCAAATCCCACCAAAAGTCGAAGAAGTGCTCCGAGTCTCTTGTCTGAAAGGAATCTTCATACAAAATTATACTGCGGATGATTTATTTACATTGTGGATACTTTTTACCAAAAAAGCCCACAAGAAAAACTAGGCGTGCATTGAGTTTGTGTATATATCTAGTACATGAAACATTTTTCAACAACGCACATAGAAAAACTACTTTCAGTTAATTGCATTCTAGAACATATATATTGAGTACACGAAACATTTTTCATCAATGCACATAGTAAAACTACTTGAATAGTTAATTGCATTCTAGAACATATATATATATATATATATATATATATATATGCAACATTTTTCATCAATGCATGTATAAAAAAGCTACTTGCAGTTGATATTAGAGTGTGCATGTACCAAAACAATTTGTACATGTGCAAACACTTGCACAGATAACATAACAAGGCAGCTCAATTTTTAATTGAGTACTGGAAGTTCTAGAACATATAATCCAAAGAGAATAAATTGTTGGGCAGTTCAATCAAAAAAATTCCAATGGAATGCCATCTTCAATAATCCGTTCATGATCATATTTTGACATTTTCCATTTCTTAATTTTCATTTTTTTCTTTGATTGAACCTCTATCAACTTTATGCGTGCTGCATGCACCAAGTGACTATATTGAAAACTTATGAAATCAAGTTCATAGTCTTCAAAGTAAACAAAATCCCCACTTTGATTAGTTTGTCTGAAAAAATAATCTTCCAGTATAATAGATCCTCTTTCATATGGAAATCCATGATTATTATAGTCTTCTAATAATTTCATTTTTAGTTCAGTGCAACGCATCAAATAATTCTTCACATTTTCATCATTGTCAGTAGGTGCAATTACAACAAAAACATCTCCTACACAATAAAACAAACTTAACAAAATTATACATATTCAAATTCATTTCTAGATCTTTATCATTAGAAAGAAATTCAAATGTTACCTTCTCTAACAAGATCAGAAACTCGATCACCATCGGATGATATTGTAGTCTCCTCTGATTGCATTTCTTCAAACATTGCAACGGACATTTTTCCCTTTGTATTTAGCTCTGTATGTTTCCAATCTTTTACATACATTTTGTTTTCACAAACATCATTGGATTTTGTGTTTTCTATGCAAACATGACAAAAACAAGAATATTTTCTTTTATCCAATGCAAACACATTTTTGGACGACTTTGTTTTAATTGAATGCAATTTTCGAGTCCCTTTTATTGTTTCAACGTCATTTCCAATTGATCTATCTACGTCTTCGATCCCAATATGCCAAAAAAACATTTATATGGAAAATTTAAAGAAGAATGTAAATATGATATCAAAATACAATCAAAGATAATCATTGTGATAAATGAACACTGTTTAGAAATAAATATCCAATAAAAAAATAAATTGAATTTACCTTCGCACTTCCCTTGATCGGTTAGTCTCATGGCTTAGAGCAGCGATGCACCATTGAAAAACTTCTTTCGCGTCCACAAGTTGGCTTGCATAGGGGTTCATTTGATATCTTCGAAGTGCTCGTTTTATGCATGCCCCTGCACCATCATGTTCTCATTTTCCATGGCCAATCTCAAAGAAATTCCAACAATGTTTAATGCAGGTTTTCTTATGAAGACAACACAACCAAAAGAATGATCATGCATATTTGAATTGACCTATGCATCTGTCTGACCATATCCAATGTTCATTGAATGTTATTCCACAATTTTTCAAGGAATCATAAATTTTTCCAAAACAATGTTGTACAAAATATGTATCATGTGTACAATCGTCACTGATATAAAAGTGATATTCTTTAATAATATGTCGATTTTCATTGTTTCTTTCTATATAATCGACATTTTTTTCAGCATTTCTATATAGAATATGGATGAGCATGGAGACTTGGTCAGAATGATAGTATTCACTCTGAATTTCTTTTTGTGGAACAAATGTGTAGTTTTCTACAAAATCAATTATTGACAAAATGGTCCCTGGTGGAAAAACTTCACGGGATTTTTTGAATTGCAAGTCTTTCCATCGAGCTCTATGGGAATGCTTGGTGTATTTGTAAATTTCTACCTCAAACTTTCTCAAAAAGTCTATCACAAAAATTTCTTCTTCTCGTAATTCAATTCTTTTAACACTATTTGCACCTTGAATCAATGTATGGATATATTCATATCTCTTCCATTTCACTTTCATGTTGGACAATGATTGATCATTTATATCAGTACGATATTTGTTTTGAAATTTAGTCAAATTTCCACAATCATCGCATTTTTTACCACCAACACATTTCTTTTCGTAAAATAGTTCATTGATTTCTCTTTCACATAGACTTTGAGATATAAAATCACGGATAGTGTAAGGAGGAGGTGAATCCTTCCAAAATTTTCTACCAAAATCAAGGAATGTATCATAATATAATTCAAATTCCACATGATAACAACAACAACAAGTGTCGCGTATGGTGATAGGTTTTACATACCATGGTTTTTGTTGAACAAAAGCACTGATTGAAACATGAATTTCATGATTCTCTTCTTTGAACTTGTTGAACAACTCTATCTGAGTGGTTTCCAAGAAATGTTTTTCATGTTCTTCGTACTGATTTCGTGCTATTCTTCTTCACATCACATGCCTTGCAGTTGGCGAAACACGCGAATTGTTCTTCCAATATTCATATATTATTTTTTTAACATTTTCTCCAAGTCTATCTTTGTATGGTTGCCTACAAATAGCTCTCCAACAAGCAAGTTCATCATTTACATCTATTTGCAACCAAAATTTCTGATGTTTGTGCAAAGTTTCTCGCGAGGTTCCTAATGCTTGTGCCATAGATTTTACCAAGTGATTCTCTTTAGTACTTGATGAAACCACTGCCATATGTATTTCTCTACGTACAACTGAAACATTTTTCTGTCTAGATCTTTTAATTCAATTTTTGCACTATTTATATTTTGTATCACATTTTCCTTCATTTTTTTTATCTTTGGTTGATTTTTGAATACCCAATAAAGTCGTAGCTTCTTTTAATTTCCTTAATGATAGGAGACCTTTCAACATTTGGGCTTGAACTGTCACCTTTTCCTTTATGAAATACTTCTCAAAAATGCGGTTAACACGATATCGTATATAATGGTCAGCTTTTTTATCTCCATATGTGTGAGTGTCAACATTTTCTAACATCTCATCATCGACATTGATTTCATCTGTACATATTCGAATGAATAGTACATAATAAGTTTACATATTCAATAAATAACTAAACTAATAAATATCTGTATAATTTCAATAATACGTGCATGTGTTCAACATATATATACCTTGTGATTCAGTTTCTTCACTTGAATTTCTTTCAACATTTTCACCATCTTCAATCATTGGTTCAATATCTCTCTCACTTTCTCTTTCAAAATGTTGTATCTCATCATCAATGTTTTGAGGAATATCTCTCTTTGTTTACATTGCGAAATATTTTTCAAATTAGTTCATCAAATAAAAATTAAGCTTCACATTTTACACTAGGAAAATTTTAAATATATCAAAATCATAATATTTACATTTACATACCTGCTTCAACTTCTAGTTGAGGTTGATTTTCCCCTTCAATATTTGAGAGTGCTTCTATCTTTCTTTTTCAAGATTGTCTCGTCTCTTCTCTACGTTCCTTAGGGTCTCCTTTTCGATCATATTTTCTCGTACAATTCCTTCGATTTCCCATGATAATAGAGTATGAAGTTCAAAAAATTTCCTTCAAAAGTTTAGACAAAAACTCAATTAAAAAAAACATCACAAAAAATTTAATTTAAAAAAAAAACTCATTTTAAAAATTTTGCAAAAAATACATACTCCAATCCAAAAAACTTACTTTAAAAAATTCAAGAAAGAAATGTCTTATAAAAATGAGGCGAAGTTCAAAATATTTCCTTGCAAGTCCTACAAAAAAAATTCATCTAAAAAGTTACACAAAAACTCATTTAAAAAAACCATTATAAAAGATTTAATTCAACCCAAAACCAAAAAATGTCCTTTCTAAATTAAGCCCAAATCCATACCCTCAAAAATAATGAAAATTAAGCCGAAATCCATACTTACAAAAAAATGAAGCCCAAAAAACATCCAAAAAACTGTATCACATACCTCCAAGAAAAGTCTTCAAAAATGTTCTTTGAATGTACCTCCAAGAAAATTCTTTAAACCCAAAAAAATTCCTTGCAAAATCAGACCAATGTACAAAAATAATGTGCCTCAAAGAAATGTCCTTTGAATGTACCTCCAAGAAAAGTCCTTAAACCCAAAACAATTCTTTGCAAAATCAGATCAAGACTTTTGTAAAATAAGACCAAACCTGCGAAAATATGTGAAAATAATGAATAATTTCACGACAATTTATATTGCGGCGAAATGTTTTTTTGGAGGGGCTTGGCAGTACTTTCCGGCCAACAGAAAGTTAGGTAAAAGTTTGGCCAAAATTTTTAGAAATAGTTTGGCCAAACTACTTTGTCATTTGACTTAGTAGGCCAGCGGCACAAAAAATAGTTCAACCGAACTTTGTTTAAGAGTTCGGCCGAACTAACATGTCACTAGTTACGCAGAGCCAAGCCCTGAATATGTTTCTGCAACTTTGGACTGATTAAACTCCATGAAACATTCTGAATTAATTGTCAGAACCAAGACAAGCATTTTCAGAATTGAATCTACTTTCAGGAAATATAAATTTGATGGAATTTCATAAATATTTACTAATTTTAATTAATTTTGTAATAAAATAGATGCAAACAATTTCTAAAGGTCATTGTGATTCAATGAAATCAAAATTTTGTATCTTCCAAAATACATTATAAAAAAAATTGAAAAAATTATGGTACATTACATTGGTTCATCGTCTCTAATGGGTAGCTTTTAGATTTTTAGTTTATAACTTATATGTTAAGAAATTTCTTGCGTCGCGAAACATATTCAAAATATGCGGTTTTTTCATATTGGACGAGTTCAAAAAATTCTAGTAATTATGATATGCATCCATTGGCTTGTCTAGATTGTTGTAACACATTTTGTTTCTCAAAAACACAAATTTTCAAAGAATACACGACTACGTATTAACATGAATTCTTATGAATCCGTTGATTGTTAAAAGCCACACACTCAAAGAAACGCTAAGTTGATATATCAAATGTGTATAAAAAAATTCCAAAAAATAAGTAATAGAAAGCTAACAAAATTTTTGACAACTTTTTTGTTTTTTATCACAAGATGAAATTCTAAACAAAAAAATTGTTTTAGCTTATATAAAGTTGAAGAACAGAAAAAAATGAAATTTTTTTCTCAAAAAAGGGCAAAAAGTGTAACCCAACTTCAAATTTTCACCCAAGACAAAAGAAATAAATAATACCTAAGGTACATATGAATTTTAGCAAGTGGTAAAAATGCAAATCCAAAAATAAACAACAATATATGATGAAACATATCTCTAAAAATATAGCAAATCAACTTGAAAGAAAAACCCTAAAATTGGAAAACATGTGAGAAAATAAGCTATTTTTTCAATCAACCACAACTTTCTGATTCAGACTCTATTTTAGGAGTTTTTTTTTTTTAAATTGGTGAAATTCTGAGAGAAATTAAGATACGTGGCTAGTTCAATCAAATTATGTACAAAAAAGTACTGAATTCAATTTTAATTCTACGATCTATTATTCTATAATATAAAAACAAAAACAAAAATTCATATTTAAATCTCTTCATATATGAAGTAAATAAAAATAATGTAGATCCAAATGAATCCATACAGCCACAAATAACTCAATGGAATACCAAAAAAAACATTTATAAAATGAATGGGAAGAGATCTAAAGAAAAACATGGAAAACTCCCAAGCAGAGTCGCCAATTTTGTTGTAGTAATTTATACACAACCATTAGGAGCTATTGCTCCATAGTCTTCTCCTTGAAAGGATTACCAGAAAATATATTAGTACATGTAAAGAAGTGAAAAAATAAATGAATCCCCAAAAAATCAACAAATCTATCATTCATGCATATATTTCTCTATCGAGGGTTTGGGATGAACAGTTGAAATCCTAGCATATTGGTGGTGGATGTTGGTTTTGATGCAAATAATATATGCTCTAATGAAGAGATATCATCCTCTACAATAGATCCATAACCTGCACATAGTCACCACTAGACAAGGATCAAAAATGGCATTTTTCATACGACCATTAGATTAAAAAAATGAAAATAATCATGAAAAATGTATTATACATTCAGATCTAATGGGAGGGAACATTCACTTATATTAATAAAAAAATATATACAAAATGATTACCATCGATAAATGAGATCCTCTCCTGAATTTTCTAGCATGATCTCCTCCTACCTATACAACATAGCTCTCGTGCAATAATATGCATACTAACACATATTTAATTGAAATTCAAAATTTTCTATTATAAGGAAATCACTATAATTGAGTCTTTTCGTTATTTTGAAATTCTAAATCCACTATTTAATTCCAAATTTAATGAAATATGTGTTTACTCTCTAACTCCCTTTCCTCTTGTTGAGATTATATAGGTTCATTCTATCCTCTAGGAGAATGTATCTAGACACCTAGGGACTTTAGAAGTTAGGAAATTTCTACAATAATAGACCCCTAGCCAACTCATACACAAGTCTGTCAACTTGATCTCCTTCGTAATGCCAAACTATAGAAACCTTTTTAACAATATTAAGGCTTTTATCAATTATATCAATTATGAAATAATTATTATCTCATAATTATAAAATTATCACAAAATAATTATGAGAAATAACTCAATTATGTAATTCCACCACTTTAACATGGAATAAAGTTCACATAAGTTAAATAAAAGGTGGGAAGGGATGCATGCATTCTAGTAAGCAACAAAGGTAAGTTGAACTTGGGTTTTTTCTCACTATAATGGAATGGAAAATAGGGATATAACACTTGAATATAGATATGGTGGGTGAAATTATTAGGAAGAATTCCCATCATGTATTTGTAGCTCTGAGAAAATGCACCAAGGTCATATTGCATAATTTTTATCAACTTCTCTCATTGAGATGGTTCAAGTCCAGTACCAATGTATAGGGATTTTCTCAGACCTACCTCAACAAGTGCATCATCGGGATCCTAAGTGTTTGTGGTGGAAACTAAGTTCTATAGCAGTGACAATGTTTACATATCATAAATATCTTGAGAACTTAGACTAAAAATATGATGAAATAATCTATAATTCTTCATTCTGTCCAAGTTGATAAGGAAGTGACGTGTTTGAGTCTCCTTACTAAACTCTGTAAAATAATGTAACTAATATATAATGGAGAGACATTGATTTTCCCCATCACTTATATTATCGTCTAACCATAAAAAATCACGAAGATCCTGAATGAATTTAGGATGTGGGTAATGGGTGACCTTATTTCATGAATTCCCATGTGAAATAAACATATCGTCGAAGAAAACACAAATATAAGAATTATTTGTTGCAATCCATGGGCGTCCCAAAATAAAAAGACATCCCTTGATAGGATTTTTATCTTGAAGGACATTGAAGTCTGCGGAGTACTATATGGAACAATTGAGATGATAACATCATCCAGAACACCCTCTAACTTGATTTTATATTGGTCAAAATGATCTAGAATCTTGGGAGTAATATGAATGTGAGTCATCCCAAGATTCTCCATGGTTTTTTGGGTCATAACATTAATGGATGCTCGAAGGTATATTAAGATAGTAGGGACAAGGATTCCACCTATCTAGACATAGATGACCAGGTTTCTTGGGTGTGTATATTTATCAACATAAGTTTTCCCTATCATCAACTCGTCTACCTTGTTAACACATTGGATAGTGTGGGTCTTAGTTATTTTTATGCCTGCCATATTTATGCATATTTCTCAGATAGTTCTAGTGTATATGGGAATCTATTTCAAACCCTGTAGCAAAGGAACTTTTATCAAAATGTTCCTCAGCTTAAAGTGAAGGTCAAACTCAAGGGTAGGAACAATTTTCTCCTAATCAAACCTCTTCATGCAAGGAGATGGGTTTGAAGAAGAAGGTAATGGATATGAGTGTGTAGGGGCATGCTGTGGTATAATACCATTGTTTGAATGACTGAGACTTTCCTACTCATTTATTTCCCCAATGATAATTTCTAGTTGTTTTTGTTTTTGTTTTTTGTTTCCATCACCCTTCCTGATCTCAATTATAGGTCATGAACCCAAAATGGTCTGATTTAATAAGTAGGGAAATGGGGCAGTTCATCAGAAAGAATCTGTTGCATCACATTATTTTCTAGGTTGGGCACTGTATACACAATTAATTGTAGTGGCCTGAATGGTGTTGGAAATTGTAGCTAAGGTGACATGGGCTACGTCTAGTGAGGCAGAGAAACTAGTAATGAAGGAAGAGCTTGTGGATAAGATGTATATGGTGTAGGGTAAGAATGATGTGATGGCATAAATTATGAAAAATGAGAATGTGAAGGACTTCTACACCCTTTTTTCCAAGGGGGAGGCTGGAACAATTGTTAAGGATACCCTTATTTCCATGGTGGCGAATTATTCCAATTTTGATATGAGTGTTGTGGTGAACCATGAAAAAAAGCAAAATAAGGTGCAGGTTCAGGATGCATACATGAACTTACCTATTTCCATATTCCTTGCTCCCATCTCATGCAATGTTTCAGGTATCAAATTATCCTCATAAAATACTAACTTCAAACCATGTATAGAGGTACATTCTTTCATAGGGTGTTTACCTACACAAAATAAAATGAATTTTAGTGATATATACAGGAAAGTCACAGAATGAATGCTTCTTTCTACATTTTGGGAAAAAAATATATTATCTAGTTTATTCTGCTTCTAATTTATTTTGAAAATTTAAAGAATATACCTGCAATCTAAAAAATTTCATCTATTCAATTATGATATTATCCATTTTATGCTCAAATTGAACTCTAATAATATTGGTGTTTCCAAATTTGATATTTTTAAGAGAATTTCCTCTTAATCCCCTAGAAGATATGGATTAACTACATGAATAAATCCTGCAAAAATCACAAATTTGTTCGAAATTTAGTTGGGATATATCTCCCCGCCCTTCAAAATATTCATCGACTCATCCAAAAATCCATGTAAAAAAATAGTCTTGATGGTGCTAGGATCCAATCTTTGTTTGGAACTTTGGAGGCTATACAAGAACCTTTCGTGATAATCCTCCAAACATTCATCCTCTCATTGTGTCATCCTTAAATTCACATCTTGCAATTAATGGTATTTACAATACTCTTGATATTTCCCAAGGAAAATTATCTTCATCCGATCCTAGGTATGTATGGTATTTCCTCCTAGCCCTGTAAACCAATGCAAGTCTAAGTTCTTAAGGGTAGCAGGGAAAAGTTTTAATTTTTTTCCATATAAAGAATAATCATAACTACTAGACAATATATCAAATTCAAAAAGGAGGTGGAAAAAATCGGATGGAACTAGGTGGGAGATGGACGTTTTTGAATGGCAAAGGGTGCGCTACTAATTTCGAAGAACATGCCAGGGATCTGACTTCGTTGGTGCAGGGAATGCACAATTCCACAGACACTGTTCTGACCAGGACCGATGTGCAGATAGGTTTATGTTCACAAGGAGAGGTGGAGCCCTCGATTCTCTTGGACGGAAGGCTGTTGCCTTTGGTTTTCAAAGGCAGTTTTGTTGGGACGGCGGGAGGTTTTTTGTCTGTTAGTAGAGGCACGGATCTGATAAAGGGTCAAGTTCAGCTAGGGACAAAACGCTCTCAGTGCTTGATTGCGGAAGGGAAGGATTCGGATTTGGGCGGCCTACAAAGAGTCTGTTCTGCTGACAGTGAAATAGAACAGGACCCTTCTGTGCCCACGTACAGAAGGGTGGAGGGCTTCAGTGAAAATGAGAGTTTGTGAACTACTTCTAGTCATATTAGTTGGGAAGAACAGAGCGGGGCTCTTTTTCCTAAAGACACAAAAGAGACAGGCCTAAACAATGAAAAGGAGGCTGGAGCATCGAAGAAGGGGGGTCGAAAAAAGAAATGGATTAAGGTCAAAAAAGCAGAGTTTAACTATGTATTGGGTGAAGACATCGGTTGGGAGCAGGTTTCAATAATGGCTAGCAGAACACTGGTAGGCAGGGCTGTGGGGAGGCTTTTTGCCCTGAAAACTGTGGTTACTTGGGCTGGAGCTCATTGGAAAGTTGTTCTTGGTTATGTGCCAGAGGTGGTGTCCCTCTCAAAGAGGTGGTTTGCTTTTAATTTCTTACATTTAGATCATATCCAGAGGGTGATGCATCGGTGTTGGACGATTGATCACTCTCCTATGCTCCTAAAACCTTGGCATCCTCTCTTTGATGCTAGTAGGGAATGGGTGGATTCGGTCCCTTTGTGGGTTCGTTTACCTGGTCTGCCTCATCATTATTGGACTGAGGAACATCTCTGTGGTGTAGGCAATACGATTGGGGCCTTCTTAGAGGCAGATCTATCCTTCTTTAAGACTAAGCTCAGGTGGGTTGCTAGAATTCTTGTGATGATTAACATCAGAGAAGGTCTTGCAGAATCTCTGAATCTCCGGTGGGGGCATTATGTCATTAAGCAGATCCTGGACTATGAGAAGGTTCCTTTTCGTTGTCGTAGATGCCATGTTTATGGCCATCCTGCCTAAGAATGTGGTTCTCCTTCTCGAAACGTGAAAATCCGGGGGTCTAGTCCTTGTGTAGAGGAACCTTTCGTGAAGAGGGCTGGCCCTGGTCCTCACAATTTGCAGTCACAAACTAATTCAACGTTCTCTTGTGCTCCGCATTCAGATGCCTTTGGTTCTAGCTTGCCACTTGCTATAGATCTCCAGGCATTGAGTGTGGTTTCTGGTCCATCTTTTGGGCAGGAGTCACTCTCATAGAATGTTGGGTGTGGAGGTTTTGCTGTTGAGAAGGTTCACAGTCGTCTTTATGGAATAGATCTCCAGCGGAAGGATGATGGTAGGTTGAAAGCAGTGTTATTGGTGTTGAACTCTTCACTTATGGGCTCCTTTCATTTCTCCCATGTCTCCAATATCTCTATAATATCGATTACTCTCTCAGATTGGAAGGATGTATGCGGTAAGGTTACTATTGCTGTTCCTAATTCTTATTCTCAGCCAGCTTTCTATCTGCCAGCACTCCAAGAGAAGGATTCTGCTTCTATTCTCGATCAAGGTAAAGAGCTGTTGGCCCCCGTGGTTTCCACAACCCCCTTGGTCACTGGCTATAATCTGAGATCCAGTGCTAAAAAAGGTGCAGGT
Organism: Pinus albicaulis; assembly: GCA_034641835.2. Classification (NCBI taxonomy): domain Eukaryota; kingdom Viridiplantae; phylum Streptophyta; class Pinopsida; order Pinales; family Pinaceae; genus Pinus; species Pinus albicaulis. The sequence continues at coordinate 1,574,746,858 of CM076575.1, read as the reverse complement.
GGTTTTGGGAGAGGTAAATCCCCATCTGCTCGGGGCAAGGGCGGGATTTATTTTTTGGAAAAATCTCAGGATCGAGCTATGTTGGATGTTCACGATGGGAGATAGATTTCGATTGACAGGGCGCTTAGAGCAAGCCATTCCCTGAAGTCGGGTGTGTAATGAAGATAATGTCTTATAATTGCAGGGGTTTGGAAGGGCCCCATAAGAAAGCTGCTCTCCGAAGAATTATTTTTTTGGATGGTCCTGATATTATTCTGCTACAAGAGACTTTAGGAGTAGGTACTGTGGTAAAATCTAGATTGGAAGGGTGGTTGCCCGGCTGGACTTTTGAGTCACTGGATGCTAGAGGAAGGTCGGGTGGGTTGGCTATCGGATGGAATGATAAAACAATCAAATCACAGAATTTCTAGGGTATGGAGTCGGTCCTGGGATTAAATTTCTTGTCATTGGAGCTTGGTGAATATTTTAGCATTTTTAATATTTATGGTCCATATCATGACAGGATCCCTTTCTAGGATTTCCTACTGGGTAACTCCTTACTCAAGAGCGACTCGATGATTTTGGGAGGGGATATGAATTTTACTTTGGGCCAGTCTGAGGTTTGGGGTCCCCATGCACAAATCGATACTCTGACTAGATATTTCACCCAAAAATTGGAGGAGAATCACTTGCTCGACATAGAGCCCATTGAGATGAAACCCACTTAGAGGAACAATAGATGTGCTGATGGCAGAATTGCAAAGAGACTTGATCGTTTCTTGGTGGCTGAGCAGATTGTGGACAGGCCTTTTATGATTAGGCAGTGGATAGGCAGTGGGGGTGCATCTGATCATTTTCCTATCTTTTTTGAATTCAAGATAGGGCCTAGGCACCCTCCCAGCCCCTTAAAGTTCAACAATATCTGGCTTAGGGACGATTCTTTCAAAGCTCTGGATCTTGCTAGATGGATACCTTTTAGAATGGATAGTCCTCTTTCTGTTGCCTTTCAATTTGAAGAAAACTTAAAACGCATTAAGGATGCTGTGAAGGTTTGGTCGGCTGATAAGAGACAGAGGGAGGATGTGGAGTTGAAACAGGTGGAAGAGGAACTTCGCTTGATTTACGAGGGGATTGGTGGAGGCTATCAAACCCAAGTTGACAAAGACACTCTTGTTTTTCTTGAAAAAAGAAGGAACTCCCTTCTTATGGATAAGGAGGAATCTTGGAGGCTGAAGAGTAGGGCCACATGGTTGGCTAGTGGGGACGAGAATACAAAATTTTTTCATGCTTATGCCCGTGGTCAGAAGGCGTTTAATACTATTTGGAGCTTAAGAGATGGTCAGGGCATTGAGCATTCTTCTTATGAGGCTAAAGCTAAGCTGGGGATTGATCATTTCAAGGATCTTTTTAAGGCCCCATCTCATGCATCACTTGCGGAAGTGATAAGAGTAGCGCAATATTTTCCGAGGTTTGTGGAGGAGGCTGATAACAGATCTTTGATGGCTGAGGTCTCTGAGAAGGAATTAAAGGAGGTACTTCATAGCTTCCAAAAAGACAAAAGTCCTGGGCCTTATGGGTGGTCGATCGAGTTTTTCCTGGCTCTTTATGATGTTTTAGGGATAGATCTGTTGAAAGTGGTGGAGGATACCAGGATTTCTAGGCGGATTCCTGCTAGCTTCAATTCCACTTTCATAGCACTTATTCCGAAGGTGGATAACCCTCTTTCTCTAGCTGATTTCTGTCCTATCTCGTTATGCAACTGTATCTATAAAGTGATTGCTAAGGTGGTTGCGAGAAGACTCAAAGGCATTATGTCTTCTCATATATCTGGGGAACAATTTGGCTTCCTGGATAGTTGTCAAATTCATGAAGCAATCAGAACTGCACAAGAGGCTCTTCATAGCATGAAGACTAAGAACCTCAAAGGGACAGTGCTGAAAATAGATCTCTCCAAAGCATATGATCGGGTAAGCCGGTTATATATTCGTATGCTCCTGACTCACCTTGGTTTTGGCATCGGGTTCATTAGATGGATTATGAGTTGTATTACAACTGTCTCCTTCTTTGTTCTTCTTAATGGGGCTGCATCTCCTTTCTTTCATGCTGAAAGGGGGCTGCGCCAGGGCTGCCCCCTTTCTCCCCTTCTATTTTTACTGATTACTGAGGGTTTGAGCAGAGCTCTTCATGAGGCTAAGAGACAGGGTTCCATGAAGGGCATTCAGGTTGCACCAAATTTTTTCATCACCCATATCCTTTCTGTTGACGAAATTTTAATATTTTGTTCTGGATCGGTGCGTGATGCTAACTCTATTGGTGATATTCTGGTTTTGTTTGGCCAAGCAACGAGAATGGAAGTGAATGCTGGGAAGTCTTCCATGTCTACACATCTATTGAGGGATGAGGAGAGGTGTGAGTTCATGAGAATTTTTCCCTATAATACTATTGGTTTGGATGATGATCTGAATTACTTGGGGTTCCATTTAAAACCCAATGATTATAGGAAAAATGATTGGAACTGGTTGCTGGAAAATCTGGAAAAACGTTTAAAAGTTTGGTCTCATAAATGGATGTCTAGAGCTGGTCGGTTGACTTTAGTTAAGTCTGTTTTGAAGGCTGTCCCGGTTTATTGGTTGTCCCTGTCTTGGATTCCAAAGGGTATTTTGGAGGTTGCCAGGAGGATTTTCTTTAGATTCCTGTGGAGTGGGAAACAGGATTCATTGGTGACCCCTTGTGTTCGGTGGGAGAAAATTGTTGTCCCAAAAGGGTTGGGAGGTTGGGGTCTGAAAAATATCTTTCTATTCACTCAGGCTCTTGCTGCTAAGGGTGGGTGGAGGCTCATCAATGTTGATAGTCTTTGGACTAAAGTGATATCTTAGAAATACATTGCTCCTTTATCTATTGTTGAATGGATAAGGACCCGAAGCAAATCCTTTGCTGGGGGATCGGTGATTTGGAAGTCTATTGTTAAATCTTTTCACGTTCTGGATACAAGTCTGGCTTGGGATGTGGGTAATGGCAGGAAGCTTCGGGTTGGTGAGGATCCTTGGATGGGAAGTGTTCTACAACACCTCCTTCCCAGGCGTACGGTGGAGGCCTTAAGGCAGCAGGGGATTACCTTTCTTTCCCAACTTGTAGATCTGGTTCGGAGAAGGTTGGGCATTCAGTCTTGGTTACTGGCCTCTTCTTTGGGGCTAGATGAAAAAGATGAGAGGGCACTATCTAGCTATATTCATGCTCTAAAACAGGCTCACCTTGTGCTCTTGGATAGAGATGATAAGATTGCTTGGTATTTTGATCCTTCGGGGATCTATTCTCCCCGGGCTGGCTACACAAAACTTAGTGCTGGGGTTGTCTTGGGTGAGGAGCGGTGGTGGTGGAAGAAACTCTGGAAACTGCATTTTCCTCCTAAGACTCACCTTTTTATGTGGTGTGTCCTTGAAAATAAAGTCCCTACCTGGGATGTGCTGCAAAACAGATGTTTTCAGGGCCCTGGCTGGTGCTGTTTGTGAAAATCTGATATTGAATCAGTTAACCATCTTTTCCTCAGTTGTCCTTTCATTAAAGGTATTTGGTTGGAGTGTTATAGACTTTTGGGTATCCAGTGTAGATGGGAGGGCATTTCTGTATCTCATGCTTGGGATTCATGGTGGGTGTCTGTTGCTGAACAGAATCTAAAAGCTCTGTCGCTCCTCGTTATTTGGGGTTGTTGGTTGGCTCGTAATCGTCTTCTTTTTGATGGTTCTGTCAGTACTCCAGAGATTGTTAGTGCCATGTCTGTTGGTTTACACTCAGCTTTTCCTATTCATATCCGTGCTGCCAATCAGAGGGAGGTTCTCCTGTTGGATATTGATAGGAGGAACCCTTGGGGTTTTTTTGATGGAGCGATGCAACAAAATGTTTGTGGTGGTGGAGCTCTGTTGTTTCTCTCGGATTCTCACTGGTATGAGATCTCTGTTGGGCTTGGGGAAGGGACAAATAATTTTGCCGAATTTTTGAGCCTCAAGATTCTTCTTTTGTTTGCTGTGGAGAAAGGTTGCAAGCAGTTAAATGTTTTTGGGGATTCCTTGAATGTGATAAATTGGATAAAAGGAATCCAATTTTGTAGAGTTCATCATTTAAAAAATCTGTTTCGCTCTGTTGGGGATATCCTCCGTTCATTTATATCTTTCTCCTGCCAACATATCTATCGAGAAAATAATGACAAGGCTGATCGAGCTTCTAAGAGGGGGATTTTGCAGGACGAAGGTATCTGGAGGATTAGAGAACATTTGGATGGTGTTATTTCAGAATAATTCCATCCATCTTTATTTGACTAAGAAGCTACAGGTTTATGTGTTGGTCTGTCATCAATTTGCCAACAGATTCATACATTTTGTGTGTTGTCTCATCAGTTTGGTGAGGGTGGATGGGAATTACCACTCCTCTTTTGGTCTATCCAACAAACTGCCATTAGATATCTTTCACAAGGTGTGCTGTCACAACAGGTTGGTGTTGGTGGTTGAGATTTATCACTTGTTTTTTTTCTTTGATGGCCATGCTGGACATCATGTCTGCTTTGGGCTGGATTCAAACCTTCAAGAATGATTTCGGAGGGCTTCTTTTTTTGATCGAGCTACTAAGAGGGGTTTCCAGCTGGGTGTGGTTTTCTGGAGGCTCAGAGATCTACTGGATGACAATCATTCTGAATATATACATCTCTTTGTATTTGACGGAGTGGCTACAACGTTCTTTGGTAGCTTTGTGCCAACTGGAAACATAAACATGGTCTACATTTATTCTCTACTTTTTATGCTGAAGATGGATGTGATTTATACTGTTTTTATAAGGGCCCTTTGCTCGGTGGACAGTTTTTGCTATGGATCATTATCTGTCTAAGAGGCTTGATTTGTATTGGCTGATTACAACATGGTGAGCGTTTTCCCGTTTTTTTGCTGTTTGGAGACTGTGAACTTTTGGTTTTTTTTTTTCAATCCTCTCGGTAGTTCACACTTGATGGGCTACAAACAAAGGGCTGGACAAAATTTAAAGTGATAAACAGTGAAACCGGCTCCCCTGGCTGGTGCTTTATTACTGTTTTCTTTGTGCCTTAACAGTTGGGTGATCCACTTTGATTGACTGAGCTATGTCTGTCAGATGAGCAATAGATTTTCTGATTTTTTGATCAGTATCGTTCCCCAAAGGGTTTGTATGAACAACTTGTATTTTAAGAACAGTTTGTCTTTGTCATCTTCTAGTTCTGCATAGTCACGTCTTCACTATGCAACTGTTTTTTTTTTTGTAAACAAACTCCTGGGTTTGTCTTCTTTTGAACACACATCTATGTGTTACTACAATGTAATTTTGTACTCACCTGCAGAAATAAAATTACGCTTTTTTCTCAAAAAAAAAAATATCAAATTCAAAAATAAAAGCATCAAGATATTCATGCACATTGCAATGAAAATGAGGGACAATCGATGGTAGAATGTTTTTTATTTGCAAAATAGCATCAAGCTCCATGATTATAAATCCAAAAGTGAGCTCTCCCTATGGGTTTTTCTCACCAAATCCTTCACCATTTCCGGCATCCTGATCTTCCATATCTTTTCCTCCAATTAAACTGGATCCTATGTTGTATGAAGGTTGACTATTCTGTGAAGACTCAATAATAGGGGGGAAATTAGTTGCAAATGTTAGAAATTGTAGCAAGAAAAGGCTCAATTTTGACTTGTGCCTTAGTCAAATTGACTAATTCAATTTTCCACATTAGCAAGAGGATTTCCATTGCAATTAACTTGCGTGACATGACCTTATCTACTAGTTATCTCATTAAATTCTAGTTATAGGATAATAGTAGAGTTGTGCATATATTGATTGCAAAAATTTAGAAATATAGTTGATTTATTGTTATTCAAACTCAGTTAGTTGAGCTCTAGTCATTAGTTGAGTCAGTTGGAGGTGAGTTGAGTAGTTAATACTATGGTTAACTCACTGACCTCTCAGTTAACTAGTCAATCAACTAAAAATAGACACAATCATGCCTGGAATTTGAATTTCCTGGTTGAGTGGATGGAAAAATAAATTTTACATTGAGCATATTATCAATTCCTCAAGCTATTGTTCCAATAAATAGGGAATTTATCCTATTTTTTAGGGGCTAATTCCTCCAGGATTGCACAAGAAAATAGGCTCTTTTTCGAAGCATGAATTGGCTAATTGTTGTCCAGAGCAAGTCAAGAAGCATGAGAACAAAATTGTAGTGCGGGGTGTGCTTCATATTCGAGGAAAGACATTGTAATAGTTTCTCTTTTTATCTGAATTAATGCAAAGAAGAAGATGGGTTTTTCCCAGTTGGGTTCCCCTATAAATCATTTTTTTCTTGTGTTTTAATGGTTGCATGTCATTACATGTATTTATAAATTGTGATTTCCATTTTGTGGAATAGTAGAGGAAATTTGCAATCTCTTATTTTCAGTTCGAATACATTAGTAGTCCAAAATTTATATTAATTTCTACATGGTATCAAAGCTTCGAAAGAGTACATAGACAGCTTATTGCATATCTTCTCTTACAAAAATTTCAAATAACATATTTGTGGTGCAAGAATTTCTCTAGTGCATGAGGACAATGTGAGTTACCAAGAGGGAGAAGAGAGATTTCCCATAGGGAGATTGGGACTCATAGGGAGTCTAGTTTCAGAGGGAGAAGCCCTATGGAATCTTGTACTTTAGGATCTAAGGAGATCAAACTCATTATGGCAGTAGCTATAGTAGAAATATGGAAGAAACACTAGATCAGTAGCAACAATAGTATGAGTAGATCAAAATTTTCAATGTATGCAACTATACCTCTAGTAGTGAGGTGGGCTGATGTAGAGCCTTAGTCCGAGAGTTGAAAATATTAGGGAAGGGGCCATAGAAGAGTAGTAATAGTTGTATTATATTTTTCTCATGGATCATTACCCTTGCTACAGAGGCTCACAATATTAAACAATAAAAGGATAAGTGTCAGTTGATGTAGCCAAACCTTGAGCAATTGTTGCACACTAGTTGCAATCAGATGGTGACGAACACATAGTAGTATTGATAGCAATGCACGAGGAATAATGTAGAATCAATAATAGTGTAGTTTTCCCAATAGACAGTGGAGAGTCTAGTAATATTCAAATGCTTAGGAAACAGTTGCCACTTAGAGACATAGTTGATTTAGTATTTTAGATACTTCTCATTTGTAGTTGTTGTAGTAACAACAACAATAGTGAGAGGTATTTCTACAAGACATTCCAGGGATATGGCTTGGGGTCATGCTGAGACATTTTCTTGATTAGAGGAAGTTTTATAAATTGTAGCAAGAAAAGCATCATTTTTTACTTGTGCCTTATTCAAATTTAGTAACACTACAAGAAAAAAGCACATTGGTGAGGGTCATGCTTGTGACGGACCTTTAAGGTCCATCACCAATGTCACATATGGTGACGGCCTTTAAAAAACCGTCACTGTAAGTGTATATAGTGATGGTCCTTTATGGTCCGTCACCAAAGACATTTTCAATGACACTTTTGGTGAGGGTTATTAAAGGCCCGTCACTAATTCTCTCTTTGGTGACACTTCTAGTGACGAACTTTTAATGACCCTCACCAATGCTCTTTTTGTTACTTTTGGTGACGGTCAAAAAATGTCCGTCATCATTGATCATTAAAAAACCGTCACTGTAAGTGTATATAGTGATGGTCCTTTATGGTCCGTCACCAAAGACATTTTGAATGACACTTTTGGTGAAGTTCATTAAAGGCCCATCACTAATTCTCTCTTTAGTGACACTTATAGTGACGAAGTTTTAATGACCCTCACCAATGCTCATTTTGTTACTTTTGGTGATGGTCAAAAAATGGTCGTCATCATTGATCATTCCAATGAGTTTTTGATGATGCTATGTACCTGTTAATATATTTTTTTGTCAAAATTTAACGATTTAATACCATTATTGTGGAGTATTTTTTATAATATGTCCAAATCCATAGTGGTTAGGGTCAGTGAATTTTTTAGAAGTAATTAGTGTGTATCATTTCCCTCAAGTAATAACTAGTCAAATAGAGATTTCCTATGAGTCAACAGATGATTCATATATATTAAGTTTATTATCTAGAAAATTCCCTTTAGATAAAGTTCCACTATTGTGTGTAGAAAATATATTATTTAATACATAATCAAGCTTTGACAATTCTATTAATGAGAAAGACCTAACGATCCTCACCAATCTGGGCACGCCTTAAATTAATGCTTTGGCACACACTAACATTTCTTAGCACCCCACATGTATTGGAACATCTTTGTACCTAGAACATCTTGTGATGACACTGACGCCCAAGCACATGGTGGCATGTGCTAGCACAACATGGAACTCTCCTATCATGTGTTGGCATGTTGCATATAGTCCCTAGCATGCCCTGGAACACCTTCGTTGAATGCATTGACATACATTAGCACTTGGCACACAATGCCATTTGGCATGTATTGGGACCTATTATTAGTGTGCCTAGCATGCCCCTTTTCAAAAAGATAAAGTCCTGACTTATTAACCCTCTTATTGGTTCTTCCTTTTGTTGCCTTGACACATATTGACATACCCTGGTCCCCTGCACCACATCCTTAGCACCCAGCATGTATTGACATATCTTGGCACTATTAATTGGCACATGATATAATTAGCACACCCTGGAACTCCCAAGCACACTTTGGGAATTCTTGACATGCCTTGATATTCCCTAGCATGCCTTACCAATGCTTAGCATACCTTGTCAGTCCCTCCTTGGCATGATGACTAACACTCATTAACACTAGTCTTTGGCGCACGTTTCTCATATTCATTAACTTTCATGAATTTTTACTTAGTGCTCCCTTAATGTTTTTTCCTAGTAATCCTTAACACTCATGAACATGCATTATCACTCTCTAGCACACTTTAGCACTCTTCAACATTCCCTTCCACTTCATAACATGCATAACACTTGTTCTTGACACATATTGGCGCTTAGCACGTGTTGGTGCTTGGAAAGTCTTAGCATGTGTGGAATACGTTGAGATGCCTTGGTATGATTTGGCATGGTTTAATATTAAATTTATTTGTGATTATCAGTTGTTGGAAAGTAGATGAGAAGAAACAAAGGAATACTTGGCACTTAGAATGCACTAAGACTTTGCACTTGGCACCTATTTTTGCCTAGTGTTGGTGTGCCTAGCATGCCTCTCTTGGAAAAGGTAAATTGATGACTTATTAACCCTCTTATGTGTTCATTTCCTTTTAGTTTAAATTTTTTCTCCCTTTTGTTGTCTTGACATTCCCTGACATGCATTGACACACCCTTGCACATCTTGGCATGCCTTATCACTTAGCACATATTAGCATGTTTGACATGTATTCCCACTATCTGGCACATCAAGGGGGTGAAGAGAGATGTAGTCCTAAAGTAGGTCGAGTACGAGGGCGAGTAAGGGTTGCTAAAGGGAGGTCATGATCATCCTCCAAAAGCAAGATCATCATGTGAGTGTTCAGAAGAATGTTGCATACCTTAAGGGTCGGTTTGCGCTAGGAAGTAGGATGGCATATTGTTGGTTCTCTTCTGGCAGATCGAGCTTAAGAGAGGTTTCTCATGAGAATCTGGGCATGTGATTTCAATGGTGTCTTTGTGTGAAGGCCGCATCAAATTCTGAAATGTTGAAATTTGCAACAAGAAATAGTGAGATTGGAAACCATAAAAGGACAAAAAAAAATGCACCCACACTAGTGAGGAATTTTGATGCACCAGGAGTGAGGAATGTGGGGCGTCTAATTTATTTTTACCTTAAATAAATTGGACAATAAATTGTAATTTCATCTCATAACAACTTGTGTTAGTTAATTAAGTCATGATGACCGAGTTAGCTCAAGAAATTCAAGTTCTTGAGGGTCTAAGATGAGGCATCTAGAGGGATTCTAATATTTTTTGGGTCCAGTTGAAATTGATGCATTAGTGGGGTGCAAGTGTAATTAACTCAATTAAATGCGTTAAAATCAGTTTAACTGGTTCTAACTAAGTTATGAGCTAGCGAGAAGTCCAGTGAATTAAATTAGATTTAATTCACAATGAGTGATCAATCATATAACTGATAATTTTCTATTAATAGTTGTATGCATGTCAGTTTCGAGGAATACCCAGTTGAGACAGAGGTTAAAGGGAACATAAATATCAGTTGTATTCAAAGAAAATTTCCCATGTGAAATTATAGAGTCATTGGGATTCCATAATGGATTGTGCAATCAAGGAAGATTGATTTTCCTAATTAATAAGCAGTTAATTCCCTAGCTAGGATTGTATGAGCAAGGCAGGCTGAAGTAAGGATCGAGAATTGTCGTACTAGGCAAGGTTGCCTAGGTCATGAGAGACAGGTGTGAGGATAGGAGAAATCTCTGTGAGAGATTAAATTAATGTTTTAACACGATTCATGACTTCTTTGCAACTGCATCAAAATAAGACTATTACTAGCTGGAGTTCAGTCAGCAAATACATCTGTGGTCCCCTTGGGAGTCAGTAGTTTATTTCTGTGCGCGCATGCTGATTGTGCGTCCGTGTTTTATTTATAAATTGTAGGAAGGATTCAATATCTTGTTTTAGTATATTACAAGATTAGATTGAATCTTGTTGGTTAGATTTTCTACATGGTATTAGAGCAGATTTTTTTTAGGCGGCGAGTTTGCATAGAATATTTGAATATTTTGGTGTAAAATTTAAAAAAAAAATAGGCTATTTGGATTCCTTACGAAAATCTACCGAAATAGAAAAAAAAAATCGGTCGAATCGGAGCTCAGATGAGGGAGATATCATCGATTTAAAATTAACTCTTTTTTAGAAACTTTTTGTAACGTCGGGACAATTACACTGTGCGCGAGTCAAGAACCTATATGTAATTGAGGTACCAGATGCATGCAAAGCTTTGAGGAGAAAGGCAGAAGTTAGAGACTTGGTGGTTTAAAGGGAGCGTAAATACCTCTTAACATGAATCTTCATGAGAAGCGGTCTCAGAAGGTTGTGGAGTAGTTGCCACAATTGGAAGACGAAGGGAGAATTGGTGGGAAGCCTAGAAAACGAGAGACAGCCTCCCGCAGGGGGAAATTTAGGCCATATGAGGCGGAGCAGCCATACACAACGGAGAGGTGTGAGCGGGTAGGTGGATGTGGTTATGATCTGAGATGAAGTGCCGACAAGGTCCATTGAGATGGCGTGTGATCTCATGGATCGAACCTTGCTATGAGGAGCCACAGTACAATAATAGTAGGAAGGATCAGTTAAATTGATGTAGTCAGATGTCAGCAAGACAGAAATCAGAGTCAGATGTCAAATACTAGATCACAAATTAGAGTTAGCAATAGTTCAAAGGGCACGGATGCAGATGTCAGCAGCAGCGCAGAAAATCCATTACTAGATAGATGCAGTAGCTAGCAGCAGCCAGAAGATTCTGATGACAGATGCATTATACTGAGTAAGTTGTTCGGAGGCTATTCAGTTTTAGGACTTGTAGGTGCAAACAACACTAGAGAAGTGTAGCATGCAGAACATTCCAAAAGTACCGAATGGAGATAGATTGAATTCCTTTCTTGTTGAGAGGGAGAATTGAAATTTGCAACAAGAAATAGTGAAATTGGAAACTAGAAAGGACAAAAAAAAATGCACCCACACTAGTGAGGAATTTTGATGTACTAGGAGTGAGGAATGTGAGGTGTCTAATTATTTTTCCCTTAAATAAATTGGACAATAAATTGTAATTTTGTCTCATAACAACTTGTGTCAGTTAACTAAGTCATGATGATTGAGTTAGCTCAATAAATTCAATTTAAGGTGATCGAGGTGGATATTGGTAGCCACCCGCCTATTCCACTTGGGCCCTCGCCATTGTCTCTTTCAATTTTTCAATTTCCTTAATTATAGCACAGTTTACTATTTTTGTCAGTTTTTCAGGTCCTGAACTTCCGGAGCCATTTTGAGGCCCCAAACAAAGTTTTTTGGGCAAGAAAGGTTTAGCGATTTCATAGAAATCGCATTAGCAGTTGTAGTCCTCGAAGAGATCTTTCTAACAAGGTATCATGTGCATCAAACGAAGATCATATGACCAAGTTACGACCTCGGAAAGTTGGCTGCCCAACTAACCCCAACGGGGCCCATAAACTCTTGGTGTTACATCTCCTTGGGTTAGGGTTTTGATTGTTTAGGATTTTATCTTATTTTTAAATAATAAAAAAGACCCTTCATCCTTATTGTAACATAGTTCAGAGGAACATAACTATCAGTTGTATTTATAGAAAATTTCCCATGTGCAATTATAAAGTCATTGGGATGCCATGATGGATTGTGCAATCAAGGAAGGTTGATTTTCCTAATTAATATGGAGATAATTCCATAGGAATTGCGTGAGCAAGGCAGGCTGAAGGAAGGCTGAGAATTGGCTAAGTAATGAATAATTTTCTATAGATCGATGGGAGACAATTGGCGAGTGTTTGAGAATCTCGAGATAAGCATTGTATTGTTTCATGATTCCTTGACTTAATACAAAATAGAGATAGGGGTTTTGGCTTGATTTGCTTCCCCGGATACATCTTGTGTTGTGCGATTGATAACTTGTTTCTCTTACTTATATGTGATTGTGTGATCGTGTATTTGTTTCCACAAATTGTAGGAAGGATTCAATATCTTGTTTTTTGGCAACATCAAATCAACAAGAAGCAAGCAACAATTGCATTAAGTTCCACTGAAGCAAAGTATATGGCAGTTTCATATTCTTATTATGAAGCTATCTAGATTTGCAACTTGATTGTAGAGTCAACCAATCACTTGTTGAAGCCCAATATTGTATCTTGTGAGAATCAAAGTTACATCAAGCTCTATGAAAATCCAATGTGTCATAACCATTTCAAACACATTGATATTCAATACAAGTTCCTAAGATTCCAAGTTCATTAGGGAGTTGGTAGTGTTGGACCACATTCTGACAAAGTTGCATATGGTTAATAGTTTGACAAAGCTCCTAACAAAGGGGAAGTTGCACATGGTTAACACTAGTCATATCTGTAGAAGGAATATTATAAGCATAATTTACTAGAAAAACAAAAGAACATTATCAAAGGAATAGTCATGAGAATGTAGGTTGCACAAAGGATATCTACATGTACAGGATTTTCTAGAAGTTTAAACACCAGCCCAAGGAAAGAAAATCAAGGGAAGGGCTTGCTGCTTCATCAAAGCACTGATCCTAAGATTTGCCTAACAGAAACAGAAAAAAAATGCAGCAAACCAGAATTTTCCTGCTATGAAATGACGGAAATATTGCAGACTGGACACTTGTTTTTCTAAAGCAACCACTGCTTGATGCAGGCATCGTGATAACTGTGACTGCACTTTAAACTGCCCAGCTCATATCTTTCTAAATACTCTTCTTGTACAAACAATTCATACCATCATTTTCATACTCTGATTTACCATCATTAGCAAGGGTTTCCATATGTTTTTGAATCTGAAGAGGGAGAAAATTTTACACTTTAAAACTACCAACTAAACCTATAAATCTATAAACAGATTTTAAAGTCTAAGCATGCTTCATTCTTTGATAATCTTACTGATTACTCTCTTTTTCAGTGATGTTTGCATTATGCCTTGAAAAATATAAGGTAACTTGGTGTGAAATTGTAAATTGATAATTCCAGCTGGCAGCATTTCAAGACTTATGGACAAGAAGTGGACATATATTAGTTACTGCATTCAAAGAAAAGTCCTCCCCACAGATATTATAAATACCTGGAAAATGCTGCGTTTGACTTCAATATCCATACTCTGAGAAGCATACTCTGTTTTTGAGGAGTACAAGCTTTTCTCTAAACACTTGGAAATAGTCTCCTCACTAAGTCATGTGCTAACATCCTTACGATGTACGATGTATTTCTGTAGTTTTTTTATTAAGAACAATAGAGATTTATGCAAATAAGTGTGCATTCACATTATTTGTGAATGCATTCACATTATTCACAATAGAGATTTATGCTGATTGGATATTATTTGTGCTAATCACATTTTATATTAATGTTAGCAGCATAGTAAGCAGCATAAAAGAGAGGCAGAAATTTGATTGTGTGCCATGTTGGGTTCTGGAAATGCTATAACATGTGAGAAGCAATGAACCAAAACCTCTCATTGCAATTATGAACCAAAACATAGTGCCATAACACTTACCTTATGTGACCCTGAAATATTGATTTGTGCATCAAATTTGTGGACATTAGTACATATAGACCGTGAACCTATCTACCCTACACTAATATGACCTTGAAATTTGAGTATACTTGACTGAGATATCATATTTGACAAAGTTTGATACATTGACATATTGCCACGATGTATTGGTCTTAACATTGACACATTCAACCTCCATTGACATTGAAATTACACATAGACCATAATGTAAGATAGACCTTTGGCATTTAGACTTCACAAGTGTTTTGGGCATTGATATGTTGACCTCAGGTTAGTAGCAGTATCCAATGTCCTTGAGCTAGTTCATCCTACATCTTAAATCTTAGAACCTAAAACTTTAAATTCATTATACCAAAATGTGAAGGCTTTAAACCTTGAACCCTGCTTATTAAGAAATCTGAACACTAAAATACCCTTTAAAGCCCCAAAATCCATGATGGACATTGGTTAAAATGTCCTCAAGAGATATCCAACCTGTATACAAGGGTAGTTATGCACACATATATTCATAAATAGCCCATTGTAAGTTCACATTCCATACTATGACCCAATTACCTTTTGAAAATGACTAAAAGCATTGCAGTATGCTTAAATAGCCCATTGGACGTGCACAGTCCATACTATGACCCAATTAGCTTTTAAAAATGATTCTAAGCATTGTAGTATGCTTTAAGAAATGACCTTTTGAAAACGATTGTAAAAAAATGGTGAAACACTTTAGGAGCTTTTGGCATTATAGATAAACTGTACTTAAGGACTCTTTGATATCTCTTGGAAATACAAGAGAAATGATTCTGAGAATCATTGCAGTATGCTTTAACTGGTCTTTTGAAAATGATTCTAACAAAAAAGGTAGCAAACTTGAGAAAGTTTTGGCATTAGAGATAAACTCCACTGAAGGACTCGAGATATATCTTAGAAAAATAAATTTGTTCTAAATTACTAGGAGGTTGTTGGAAAGGCTTTTGCAGCTTCACGTACATTCAAGTTCCATATATCAATTAGGGGCCTTGGTCTGATCTACACTTTGACAGAGGCAAACTTCATTTCACTATATCTATATCGCAAGGAGATGCAAGTTTTTTGTGGGAAAGGGATTTGAAGATTATTGATCGTCTGTGAAAGTAATAGACCTCATTGAAATCTACCATATGTTTACTCCATATTGTTGCATCTAGAGTTGATTTCCTCCATAGGAAGTCTAATACGAGTCAATTTTTCTTTGTGGCATAACTAATAATATATGAAAGGAATAGTTTTCATGTAATAGTATTGACTAACAAGCATTCATTGCAGGCATATTAACATTCACCCCTTCAAAAAATTCATTCTTTAAATTTGTCAATCACTTTAGTTATTCAGATGAATCTTCCATTGGAATTGGTCAATAATTTCATAGAAAATATGGGAAAAAATAGCAATAGGATTAATAAAAGCTGCATTTTTTTCTTGCTTGAGGCTTTACTGATAAATGCTATTAAAAACTGAGTATCAAAATGCACTGCAGATTGAATCCTTACTGCAGTTAAAACACTGTCATCCACTGCAATATGTGGCATCATCCCTTCTATTTTCGGAGGTCAACCTTTGTTAATTCTTGGGGTGGCTGAACCTACTGTGCTTATGTATACATTCATGTACAACTTTTCCAAAGATAGAGAAGACTTAGGCCCAAAGTTGTTTCTGGCTTGGACAGGGTGGTATGTACTTCAAATTTGATCACCTTGTGTCAACAAGTTACAAATTCATTCTAAATTGTAATAGTAGAATGTTTGATACCTGCAGTATGATGTATTTCTGTAGTATTTTTATTAAGAACAGTACAGATTTATGCAAATAAGTGTGCATTCACATTAAATAACTACAAGTACTATGTTGATTATACACAGGGTATGTGTGTGGACTGCATTCTTGTTGGTTTTGCTGGCCATTCTGGGTGCATGCTCAGATGTAGAAGTTGATAAAGGATTCTGCATGCATGCTCATAAAGGATACTTTTATTTGACTAGATTCTAGAAGACTTTAGAAAAAGGGTGTAGAAGTTGATAGGTTTAGTTTGATAGATGCCAACTTAAATCCGACTTAATTCTACCTCCAAAGAAAGAGGGTGATAGGGATACGGGAGGTGAGATTGTGTAGCAGTGTTCAATGGGATTTTTCCTTCAAAATGGAGGAGACAACAGTCTGATATTGTACCAACAAACGTAATAAAATCTGAAAAATGAATTGAAGTTGAAGGCATGGAACATAACGTTGTTACCATCCTAAAATATCAAGTTGTAAAATTTTAAACTTCCATATTGAGGGGGGTGAAATTCAGGTATAAGTGAATTGTCCATCAGGTACTGTTTGTAATTACTCTTGCCAATGATGCTCATTAAGATCTAGGGATGTCGTCCATGTATGGTCTTGAGACAACTAAGTTCTTTGTTTGAATTTCTGAATAAATGTCATTTATCAAGAGAACCATCAGACTCTTCCAATTGTGCTTCACAAATTTATCTTTTAAGGTTTGAAACTTTGAGTTCGATATAACATTCATATTGAATTTACCTTTATTCATGTTGCTTCTCATGAACAAAACATTTTCTTGTATTTATTTCTTTTGTGTCTACCTATACAAAGAAGGTGTTTGATAATGCTTGCACTAATTTTCTACATTGGGTTTACCATCTGATCTGTTGAGATTTCTTATATCTTTTACATGTAGCTGAACATTTTGTGGTTTTACTAGTTTATTGAGAGGCATCAAAGAAGTTTAGGCATTAGAGATAAAATCCACTGAAGGACTTGAGATATATCTTAGAAAAATAAATTTGTTCTAAATTACTAGGAGGCTGTTGGAAAGGCTTTTGCAGCTTCACGTACATTCAAGTTCCATATATCAATTAGGGGCCTTGGTCTGATCTACACTTTGACAGAGGCAAACTTCATTTCACTATATCTATATCGCAAGGATAGGCAAACCTTGTTCGATAATTTTTACAGCTGCCACCAAAGCCTTCCACACCATCGACAAATTCTTGAACGATTTTTGAGGCAGTCTTAGCCAGACCAGAGTTGGCATAGGGTCTATGTATTTCCTCCTTCTTACCAAAGTCCAGATGTTCTCCGTAGTGATTAGTCTCCAAGCTAGTTTCGCCGCTATAGACCTTGAGAATGGAAAGAGGTCCTTTATTCCCCGACCATCCTAACATTTTGGTCTGAATAATTTTTCCCACACAACCCAAGGGGTTAAGTGTTCCGACTTGGAGCCTGCCCATAGGAATCTGCTACAGATTTTTTTGATCTTCATTAGAATAATTTTTGGCATCCAAATGAGGCTAGCCCAGTAAACCAGAATTTCCATCACCACAGATTTGATTAGAACCAACCTCCCTGCTCTGGACAGCCATTTGAAACTCTAGTGATTCATCCTGTTCTCAAATTTAGCTAAGAGCCATTTCCAATCCTGAATCTGATAATTATTCGGCTTAAGAAAGAAGCCCAGATACTTAAAGGAGTCCTATATAGTTTTAACTTCAAAGTGAAGGTAGTCTTTTATTCTGTCCACTTCCACCCTTGAGAGCCCTACAGTGGTCAAGGAAGATTTTTGGCCATTTATACTTAGTCCAGTCGGTTTTAGAAAAATGTCTAAGATCTTCTTTAAACACCGACAATCTTCTATACTCCCACTACTAAACAGCAAGATGTCATCTACGAAGAGGAGATGGGTTACCTAGAGATTGACCGCTACTTCAATACCTTTGAGCTCCCCTCTGAAGCCAAGATGCGTCAACTGCAAGAGTCTTAAAAACATCCAATTGATCCTATCATAGGCGCCCTTAGAGAGGTAAATTTTTACTATAGCTCCTTTTTTCCCACTCTTTTGGAGGCTGTGGAGGGTTTCTTGAGCTACCCCCACTGCTTCATGGATTTGCCTTCCATCCAAAAAATCGAATTGCTCTGCAGAAAGGGTTTAAAGAATTTAAAGAAGAGAAGGGTTAAGGAGATAAGAGCGGGAGATAAGTGAATTACTACTAAATTTGAGCAATTTTAAGTGACCGAACTAAAAATGACTAACTTAAACGACTAATTTAGTCTAGGGATAAAATATACGACTAGACAATAAGTGACTAAACTAAAAACGACTAACTTAAATGACTAATTTAGTGTACGATTAAAATATATGACTACATAATAAGTGACAAAATTAATAATGTTTAACGTAAATGACTATTTTAGTCCAAGAATAAAAACATGACCAAATAACAAGTACGACAAGTATACGAATTAATTATTTATGTTAGTAATTTTTAATTGTGTCACTCTATAAATGGAAAATTGCAATTTTGATGCTGAAGTGTTACATTTCACTACAAGGGTCTCTAAATCTAACTGCAGTGTTAAAATTAAGAGAAAAACAAGTGTCTGAATCCATCTAAAATGTTAAAATTATGAAAACACTTTTGTTTCTAAAATTTAACACTGCAGATGGATTCAAAGACCCCCCTTCTTTGAATCCATATGTAGTGTTAAATTTAGAGACAAAGAGGTCTTCGAGTCCATTTGAAGTGTTAAAATTTAAAGACCCTCGTCTTCAATGTTAAAATTTAGTTAGATAGATTCAACGACCCCCTTAAAAGGGTGTCCATCAATCCATTTATAATACTAAAATTATAACACTTTTATACAATCACTACTAAACCAATGTAAAAGTCGCTATTAAAATGGTTAACCACAACACATATTAACATAATTAATAACTTTATCATAAATAGAAAAAATAGAGTGAAAATTTGGTATTCATGCAAAATATATCTCACTCTAATTTAATTTTTAACATATAAATATATAAATATAAATTATAACAAAACCCTCTTGGTTTATTCCCTCCATATTTTTTAATTCTTCCCTCTATATTTATTTTAAATTTTCGTTGTTGAGGAGCTATTTCTTAGCTGAGTGTTAATGGGATTTAATACTTCGTTGATGGGATGGAATTGGTAGCTTCACTCCCAATACCCTCGAAATTAGAGAAGCTATGGGTGTTTCACGCAGTGTGATTGTTGTGAAATCGAACCTGCACCACATTGGAAATAGACAAGTGACACCGAGGCCATGAGCAACCTCTGTGAACAACTCCGGTGAACAATTTGGAGATTCCGCCCACTACCCAAGGGTTTTCGGGGCCTATTAATTCTTCCAAAACGAGGTATTTTCATAATACGATGGAGCGAACCAGGAGGAGAACATTGAAAGTACTCTACTCCCCAGCTACGCTCGTTTTTGCGCCTAATCTAGATCCAAAGGTAAGCCTCACCCCCATATCCCTCTGAGATTTTTAATAAATAATTTTTCTATTGATTTTTGAAAAATGGAATAAATTTTATCATTAGACCTGGTATAAATCATTGTCCGTAGTGTGAGGACAAGAAGGAGTTCAAAATTATGAATCAGTAAACTCTGAATGCAATATTATTTCTTACGAGTTCATAAAATTATGATTTGTGTCATTCACTGTGTTTGCATAGAGAAAAGTGAGGTTCTCTTACAACCTAGGGTAGAATATATGGGATCCGTGCATGTTTCAAGCTAATAAAATAAAATGTAAAAAAGGTCAACAATATCTTATGTCTAATGCTGGAAAAAATGATTGGTGCTTTTAGTAATTCCAACATAAGCTTATTTTCTGGCAGTACAAAGAGCTCTCCTTTTGTCGGGCAAGCAAGAAATCCATTCATTCTCAGAAGTATTTGGACAACATGGAAGAAGGTAGTTGGTTTGGTGTGCCTTCTGCATTACATACGATGCATAGTTAGTGATAGTTTCGGGTGTTGGATCTAAGCGATCCCATTGAGATTGATACTGCTATCGAATCTAAACTGCCCCACCGATCTATGTCTGAAAACACCCCTCATGAAAAGAGCTAGAAATCTGGATACCAAAAGAAAGTGGAGAAGGAGTCTGGTGTGTTAGCTAGTGGTTGAGTGTTGTGGCAAGTAGGAGCTCTTAAGATCAAGTCCTTGGGTTGGTGGCCTCTGATAAATTCTTAACATTGGTGGGCCTCACTCAATGTCCTACCTACCTGGGGCAGGTACCAAAATTTTGCTCGCTAGTTTACCTTGGGTGTCATCCTCAGAATGAGGGGAAGTGCCTGGAGTAACATGGGATATGTATTTACAAGGAAAATAAAATTATGATGTTTGCAAAAGGAGAAAAATATAAGAAAAATAGCATAGATCCATCCCAGCCCTCGATTTTTTAAGAAGAAAAATGTTTGCATCTGTCCTTTTAATGCATCTTGGTGTTTAATAGCTCTAGGGTTAAGATGGATCTTCTGGTCACCTTGTTTTAGTAGGCAAAATTTTGCCCAACCAAGGACCATTTCACATGACAAGATAATCAAAGTCAAGTTTGGATACATTAGTATATGATTTTGCATAGGTTTCTGTTAGTAGTAGTAAGGTTCTGTTAGTGATATTTAAGGTTAAGTCAAACACTTTTTGGTGTAATTTTTGGATTTTTTCACTTTCTTGAAGTATCTAGCCTCACGTATCAGGCAGTGAGAAGCATTCTTTATTCTATCTAGTCAAATTGTCTTTGTACGCCTCTATTTTATTTTGGTATTGAGTGGGGGGCATTTTGCAACTATTTTTGGGTAGTAAGTATAGTAGTTTCACTGATAAATTCCATTACTTTTGGATGTCTTTGAAGTATATAGTGACCTTTTCTTGAAGTTGTTATTGTTGGAAACTCATGGATCACCAAGAAAGCTTGTAGTCCATGTATAATGGGTTGGGTGCAATTTGTATTATTGAATGAGATTGTTCAAAAGCTTAACCTAAAACCTAACCCCCAACAAAAGCAAAAAAACACTATCCCTGTTCATTGTTGAGGGATATAGAAAATTTCAATTTTTTCTATGCTACGCTAATTATATTTGTATGTTTTTTTTCAAAGTCGGGAGGTAGAGTTTATATTAAAAAATCTATGGCCATACCATACAGCTTAAGTTTACAAAAAATATATAGTCCTGGGCAACCATGACTTGGAATTCCTAGCTAAGGATGAAGGTTGAAGTAGCAAAAAAAATACTATGGAGGCCTATCCATATCTACCTCTTAGAAGTCCACAGCCATACTACTTAACACACTAGAATAATGTAAATGGTACTCAACAAACACACTAGGCTACTAAAATAAAATTAAAAATGTAATGCCCATTTTGGGCTTTAGTTACTAGGTCCACATGAATTGTTAGCCTCTAGGTCTTCATATTTCATTGTTGTAGAGCTATTATCCAAGTATATGGCCACATTTTTGTCTTTAGTGAGGCCTTCCAGCAGCTTTGAGATATGGGCAGTTAGGGTGTATCCATTGAATGATGTATGGAAAATGAGGTAGAGTCTATGGAGGTGTTTCTTAAGTTGAGAGTGGGAGCTAACTCAACCTCTAGAGGGAGGTTGAAGTGAACAAATTTACACCCAACCATCATCTATAGACTCCATATTTGAGGCCATTTCCAACAATTTCCCTCTAAAAATGGTCATGGAGGCCTGAAGTTCATCCTCCCATTCCCTCTAAGCTAGGAAACACTTAATAATCTTTCCAGAAATTCCACCAATCAATGCACTCATAATCCTACAGAAGCACATAAAACTGAGTTACCAATATTTAACCCTGGCTCATAGCCAAAGCCCACCTGCAATTCTGATGGAATTCTCACAATGATTATGGCATAAAAGGGTGTTAGCCCTAACATCAAATCCATTACCCACAAAAACTTGCAAATCATTATACATTCGAATACTTATCCCTTTCACCTTTTCTTTAACGTAACATAGGACCAATGTTCACCCTTTGGATGGATCAATTAATCCCACATGTAGGATACATTTCCACCAAAATATAGTTCTTTAGAGAATGAATCAAATAAATGTGCATAAGATTAGAAGGTGAGGTTGTTTAAGCCCTATCCTCCACATTTTCCTCATGATATGATAGGTATTCTAGGAAGGGTTTCTTGTCTTAACACTTTGCTACTTCATGTAAGTGGGCACATGGAGCTCCAGTCTCTTACCCCCTCCTTTACACACAAAACACCTCAACATTTAGAATTTAACATATTTTGGCAAGCTTTAGTTTTGTAAGTAGGGGGAGTTTGAAGGAGGGATTAGATAACTGCCATGTAGTTTTTGATCACTATCACCTTTCAAACACATTTGTCTTTTAGTACACTGGCCTTTTAGTTTGCTTCAACATTTCGACTTCAATATTTTTTGGTAAGATTTAGGTTTGTATGTAGGGGGAATTTGAAGGAGGGATTATATAACCACCATTGAGTTGTTGATCACTATAACCTCTCAAACACCTTTTTCTTTTAGTACATCAAATCCTTGATGGTATTTAAGAGATTTTGGTTCATTGGAATATGCTGAAAATAATTGCAGTTGTGCTTAGATTCATGTCCGTATCTCAACAGTTAGAGAAAATATCTAACATTAATGATTTTACCTAATATCTAATAGAGATATCCATATGTCCTGTAGCATCTTGCTTAATAATTCAATCTTTTTGATATATAGATTTGTTTGTTAAAGTTGAATTCAAAGGGAAAATGTGGAGACAAGTAGTGTAGAACACTATGTATTTCCTGCTTTGCTAGGTTGTTGCATTCATCAATTATGTGATAAGTCTCTTTCTGCAGCTAAATTTAGGAGTGATTTGTAGAGTATATGGTGTTGTTTATCAGAGATTTTGTAGAATTGAGAGTAGATTTCATGCAAAGAGGGGCAAGAAAATATTAGGAGTTGAATTGAAAAGGAAAATGTGAAGACAGAGTAGCATAGAAGACTATTTATTTCCCACTTTTCTAGGTTGGTGCATTAAAAAATTATGTGTCACAATTTATGGGAGATTTCAACTCTTCTATATTTGTTAGAGAAGGGAAGAAGTCTAATAGAATAGGGAATCAACTTGGAGTAGTGTGCTTCAACCTTCAAATGTGGGTAATACCTAGCAAGTGAATTGCCGTTGGATCCAAGTGGCACATATGTATTTGGATTGTTGTGAAAGACAGTAAAGGTGAGGTTGTGTTGCACATGTCAAAATTGAGGTATGCCATTACAAGTTTGAAAATTTTCAAAATATGAAATGAATTTTGGGACAACATGCATTTCTCTGTTTTTTCAATTTTTCTCTGTATCACTTAATAATCTTTCTAGAAATTCCACCAATCAATGCACTCATAATCTTGCAGAAGCACATAAACTAAATTACCAATATTTAACCTTGGCTCATAGCCAAAACCCACCTACAATTCTGATGGAATTCTCACAATGATTTTGGCATAAAAGGGTATTATCCCTAACATCAAATCCATTAACCAAAAACAATTGTAAATCATTATGCATTTGAATCCTTAGGACCAACATTCACCCTATGCTCTATTGAATTTCAAATTTAATTTTATTATTTTATCACTGTTAAGACTTCCTTTCAAAATTGCTCTACTTCCCATAGGGTTTTAGTTTAGTAGTGAAGGCAGTCCCTTTCCTAGTTTCCCATTGCTTTCCAATCTCCCAAGAGCATATGCCCAAGCGTCGCGGACCGGTTTTCCTACATAAGTAGGCTGCTTTGTGGTTCACCCCTTATGCGTCGAGGGCTATTAGCCATGTGGAAGTGGGGCCATATGTAATATCTAGCTTGTTGAAGCGTCACACAAAAGGAAAAATGTTGCACCATTGTGTACTCAAGCAAACCAAAATCGTTGATGCCCACGAAGCCAGATCTAGTTTTTTCATGCGTGCCATATGTGTGCGTGGGCATGCTTGTGCACATATATTTCTCTAAGCTAAGTATCATATATGAGAGTTGACAAATCGAGACTTGTCTAACATTTGTAGGTTACAAATGCCGATTTTTTGTTCTAAACTATTTCAAACTCTGAGAAGGGAATTTCACTTACTGCGTTGACATTTTCTTTAATCCAAAAATGTGATCTACTTGATAAGGCGTTACAGTGCTTCTTTGTTAGATATATTTGTAAAATATAGAATTGAAAATTATTGAAAGTTTGTCATATATTTCAGAGCCCAAAAATTGTCAGGTTAAATGATATAAATCATAGTTTAGCCAGTTAGCATTCAGTTTGACACTCTAAATAGTCAGTTGTACAAACATTTGTGCCATAGTAGTCCAATTTTCAAACATAGAATATTATGCATATTCTATCATTGCAGCAATCCATAAAGAGATTCATAAGGTATATAAACATTCAAAAATATCAAGAGGCTAGTTTGACTTCAACTGATACTTATTTTTCATACAATTAGTTTGTTAGTTGATGCTACCAACCTCGTTTGTTTGCAAACAAAACTAATCTCAATTGCAACCTGTTTGCTAGATGGATTATATGATATTTAGATATTTACTACAACCGAATGGTCTCTATGCATTATATGAAACATAAAAATTGATAAATACTATTCCCAAACAAAGTATTGTTTTTAGATTAACTGGATCATCTCTTATGCAATAATTTGAAATGCATAAACTGTATATCTCCCTCAAACAAAATTGTGCTTTCAGATTACAAACTTTTGCAGAAGCCATTCTTTGTGAACCATTTTCAAGAATATTTGCAATGCTTATAGGGGTGGCAAGTGAGGGGGGAAGGTTATTTTCGGCCCCGAAGGACAGACTGAATTAGGCTACTCTTGGAATCTAGGAAAAGCTTCTAATCCTTCAAGACCTTATTCTGGCTGCTTCTTCTCCAATCAGGTCCCTCATTATAATAGGATACTCCAAAACACCATATGTCATCTTGTTTTGAGAAATATTTCTTCAGACTCTTAGTGGTGACATCTTTACACAAGAATAATGGGAAATCTATCCATATTACCAATCACACAAGTAAATCATGTTCTAAGAGACCTCAATGCTATAGCTAATAGGATGGCCAACCAAGCCTTATCACTAGAACCTGAAATCATGCATATTAAAGGAATAACGGAGGGAGGAAATGATAACATAATTCAATGGATATGTCTACTCAATTAAAAAGCATGGAAGTATTACTTTCTGCATGCCTGGAATGTGGCAATCACACACTGTATTGTGACAACAATGATAGAGTTAAGTTGAACTGCCATACTGTGATAAGTAAGTCAGAGTAAATGTTTCCAAGTCTTGGGAATCCATGAGAGGTACCAAACAATCATGTATGCAATTGTAATACCTTAATAGGTGAAGAGATGAGTTTCCTTGTGTGAATGGCATGGGCCATCCCTAGAAGTAGTCACCCCATGCAAGCTGGTAGTGGGAATATTCAACACAAAGAGGGACAACAAAGGCAAGGTCGTGGAGGATTAGAGAAGTTAAGTTTTATATTACCCCCTCTCCTTGCGCCTCAATCAGTTGGGAATTGAAGGAACTCAGGGAGGTAACTTGCTCAGGGGACCTCTTTGTTATATTTTGCTGGATTTGGTTCCAAAAAACTCTATGGCAAGCAGGGTCATCAAGGTAATTGGCACAATCATTAACAGGAATGTCAGAGGCAATTTGGATAGGGGATAGAAGCTCATAAACTATGTACATATTCTGGGAGGCATGGAAGACAAAATAGGAAAGAAATGAGAAATGCAGTGCAGGAAAGAAAGAGCGGGTGGTAGATGAGGATATTAGAATGGAGATAGTGGCGTTGAGTAGGAAGCTTGATTATTTGTCAGCTTAGGTGGATGTGCTAACTAATATTCTCTCCACTCACTTCCAGCAGATTCAAGATGTGAGTATGGAAATCCAGCATCTCCAACTCCAAATGAAAAATACACAGGCTATGGAATAGGGAGAAGCATGAGGAAGAGATCGTCAGGTGTCTTCAGTAAATTTAGTCCAAGATGCTTCAATTGGATTTACTGATAGACCTCAACCAGGTAGCCTTAATAGATAATTTGATTATCATAGATGATTAAGAATCCACCTTGGTTTAAATTTTGTTGAATGCATGTCGATTGCTATTACATATTACGCCTATTCCATAAATTGTATCCTTGTGGATTTTTTCGGACTCTAGAGCCTTGCAGTAGGATAGAGATAATCAACATGATCGAATTAGTTTAGTTACAAAATATTATGCTACATTTTGCTACAAAAAGCTATGGATGTACCTTCTCTATGGTTCAACACCATTTTTCCAATTCAAACTACCTTGTTATTTAAAAAAAAGAATATATGCAATACTTATATTTATATCAATGATTCAAACCTAGATATTTAGGTTCATCATCTAGACAGAAGTCCAAATATTTCAAACCAAGATATCTTAGTTTCAAACTAGGATTCTTAGTTTTGAACCATGAGAATTGGCTTGCAAAGTAGGTAGATAACATTCGTTAACTACAAAATAGAGAGCGAAGCTACTGGGTTCTCCTTCCTCTGCTTTGGTGCCTTCCCCTTGGCTGCAACTTTCACTCAAGATGCCTTATTCTCTTTACATTCTCCTTGTCATGCCTTTGATACCCTTCTGCACCAAACTTCTGGGTCTCAGTGCTTATCTAATTTGACCCTTTCTAGATGCTCATATCTTTTTTACAAAAAAAATTGCATGCCCAATTGCCCCAGTGGCCTTCTTCATCACTCAACCAACTTTTGGAGATTTTCCTCAGAAAACGCTCAAGGTGCCATCATTAAATGTTGGGCAAGTGGCACAGAGGGAGCTGCTGGGCCATTTCTGGTGTGTCCATCATGCAAGAGTGTTCAACCTCTGGATTCTTCAGTGAACTATTTTCAGATATTCAGTCTGTAAATCTTTGGACGCTAAAGTGAATATGAAAATTTCTTTTTATGGGGAACCCCACACACACAGATATATAAATATTTATTAATATATTACTAATCCCATTGGATAAGTTTTCTATTTAGTCTGGGTAAAATTTTATTGCAAGCAAGACTGAAATTTATTATGTGGGCATGCTTCTTTACAGGCAGCCAGAGTATGATGTACACACAAATGATCTGGAAAGAAAGTGAAAATATTGGCAAAAGAAATTGCATCCTGATTTATTTCAGTGCAACTCCGAGGTCAGTTCTATTGTTCCTTTTGCATATTCCTATTGTTGTAATACATTGGTGGGTTGCAACTTTCTGTGACTTCTGCACTAATCTCGTGTTTTCATTATGGGACTTTGAGTAATTTTTTTTTCATTCTCATCTATTTGGGACCAGCAAGAGAAGGAACATTCTGCTCAGTAGTCTCCTCAAGTGATAAAATCTTATAATGTTCTTCTTAAGCCTCTATCTAGAGCACAGTATCTGGTACACAAGTCTCCCATTCCCATGTCTTTGCTCTCTTGAATTTCAAATTTGATTTTATTATTTTCTCACTGTTAAGACTTCCTTTGAAAATTTCACTTCTTCCCACAGGGTTTTAGTTTAGTAGTGAAGGAAGTCACTTTTCTAGTTTCCCACTCGATTCCAATCTCTCGCGAGCATATGCCCAAGCGTTGTAGGCTGGTTTGTCTACATAAGTAGGCTGATTTTTGGTTCACCCCTTATGGGCCGAGGGCTATTGGCCATGTGGAAGTGGGTCCATATGTAATATCTAACTTGTTGAAGCGTCATGTACAGGAAAAATGTCGCACCACTCTGTACTCAGGAAAACCAAAATCGCTAATGCCCACTAAGCCAGATCTAGTTTTTTCACGCGTGCCATATGTGTGCCATATGTGTGCGTGTGCATGTTTGTGCACATATCTTTCTCTAAGCTAAGTATCATATATGAGAGTTGAAAAATCGAGACTTGTCTAACATTTGTAGGTTACAAATGCCAATTTTCTCTTCTAAACTATTTCAAACTTTGAGAAGGGAATTTCACTTACCGTGTTCAAATTTTCTTTAATCCAGAAGTGTGATCTACAATGACAGGGAGTTACAATGCTTCTTTGTTAGATATATTTGTAAAATATAGAATGGAAAGTTACTAAAAGTTCGTCATATATTTCAGAGTCCAAAAACTGTTAGGTTAAATTATAGAAATCATAGTTTAGCCAGTTAGCATTCAGTTTGAGACTGTAAACAGACAGTTGTACAAACATTTGTGCCATAGTAGTCCACTTTCCAAACATAGAATATCATGCATATTCTATCATTGCAACACTCCATAAACAGATTCAAAATGTATATAGACATTCAAAAAGATGAAGATACTAGTTTGAATTCAACTGATACTTATTTTTCTTACGATTAGTTTGTTAGTTGATGCTACCAACCTCATTTTGTTTGTAAACAAAACTCATCTCAATTGCAACCTGTCTGCTAGATGGATTAGATGATCTTTAGATATTTTACTACAGCCGAATGGTTTCTATTCATTCTATGAAACACATAAAGTGTTAAATACTATTCCCAAACAAAGTATCGTTTTAAGATTAACTAGATTATCTCTTATGCAATACTCTGAAATGCATAAACTGTATACCTCCCTCAAACAAAAATGTGCTTTTCGATTACAAAATTTGCAGAAGCCATTCTTTATGACACGATCTTCAAGAATATCTGCACTGCTTATAGGGGTGGCATGTGATGGGGGAAGGTTATTTTTGGCCCCTAAGGACATATTGAATTAGGCTACTCTTGGAATCTAGGAAAAACCTCTAATTCTTCAAGGCCTTATTCTGGCTGCTTCTTCTCCAATCGGGTCCCTCATTATAATAGGAGACTCCAATAACACCATATGTCATCTTGTGTTGAGAAATTTTTCTTCAGACTCTTAGCTGCGACATCTCCACACAAGAATCATGGAAAATCTATCCATATTTCGAATCACACAAGTAAATCATGTTCTAAGAGACCTCAACACTATAGCTGATAGGATGGCCAACCAAGCCTTATCACTAGCACTTGAAACCATGCATATTAAAGGAACAATGAGGGAGGCATTAATACCATAATTCAATGGATATGTCTACTCAATTAAAAAGCATGGAAGTATCGCTTTCAAGTTTATGCATGCCTGGAACGTGGCAATCACACAGTCTTGTGAAAACAGTGATAGGGTTAAGTTGAACTACCATATTGTGATAAGTAAGTCAGAGGAAAATGTTTCCAAGTCTTGGGAATCCATGAGAGTTATAAAACAATCATGTCTACAATTGGAATACCTTAATAGGTGAAGAGATGCATTTCCTTGTGTGAATGGCATGGTATAGCTAGGTTTGGCCCATCTCTAGAAGCAGTCACCCCATGCAAGCTGGCAGTGGGAAATCTTCTGTACAAAGCGAGACTACAGAGGCAAGGTCATGGAGGATTAGAGAAGTTAAGTATTGTATTACCCCCTCGACTCGCACATCAATCAGTTGGGAATTCAGTTGGGAATTCAAGGCACTCAGGCAGGTAACTTTCTCAGGGGACCTCTTTGTTATATTTTGCTAGATTTGGTTCCAAAATTCTCTAAGGAAAGCAGGGTCATAAAATTAATTGGCACGATCATTAATAGGAGTTTCAGAGGAAATTTGGATAGGGGCTGGAAGCTCATAAACTCTGTACATGTTCTGGGAGGCATGGAAGTCAAAAAAGGCAAGAAATACAGTGCATGAAAGAAAGAGCGGGTGGTAGATGAGGATATTAGAATGGAGATAGTGGTGCTGAGTAGGAAGCTTGATTATTTGTCGAATTAGGTGGATGTGCTAACTAATATCATCTCCACTCACTACCAGAAGATTCAAGATGTGAGTGTGGAAATCTAGCATCTCCAACTCCAAATGAAAAATGCATAGGCTATGGAATAGGGAGAAGCACGGGGAAGAGATCGTTAGGTGTCTTTAGTAAATTTAGTCCAAGCTGCTTCAATTGGATTGCTTGACAGACCTCAACCAGGTATCCTTAATAGATAATTTTATTATCATAGATGATTAAGAATCCACCTTGGTTTAAATTTTGTTGAATTTGTTTCAATTTCTATCACATATATGCCTATTCCATAAAATGTATCCTTATGGATTTTTTGGACTCTTGAGCCTTGCAGTAGGATAGAGACAATCAACATGATCGAACATGTTGAGTTATAAAATATTATGCTACATAGTGCTACAGAATGCTATGGATATACCTTCGTTGTGGTTCAACATCATTTTTCCAATTCAAACTACCTTGTTATTAAAAAAAATAATATCTGCAATACTTATATTTATATCAATGATTCAAACCTAGATATTTAGGTTCATCATTAATACATAAGTCCAAACGTTTCAAACCAGGATATGTTAGTTCAAACTAGGATTCTTAGTTTTGAACCATGAATGAGGGGGATAACATTCGTTAAGAACAAAATAGAGAGTGGAGCTGCTGAGATCTCCTTCCTCTGCTTCGGCACCTTCGCCTTGGCTGCAAATTTCACTCAATATGCCCTATTCTCTTTATGTTCTCCTTGTCATGTCATTGATGCCCTTCTGCAGCAAACTTCTGGGTCTCACCGCTTATCTTCCCCTGTTCATTACAGATTTAAATTTTGGTCATGCATACAAAATAAAATGATCCCCATTTCTCTTACAGAGCAGGAAAAAATCAATATTAATACGAGTTATATTAATAGAACCATCTGGTGAAGCTTAGTAACTCTTGACTTGTCTATATTAGTTATTCTTGTTTTTTTTTGTCAAGTCATTTAACTTGACAAACTCTAGGATTTGATGGGGGAAATTTGGTCCAGATAGCCCTAAGAAATCAAAACAGTAATAACTTAGCATTATCAAAGCATGTAATGGAACTATGTTTACTTTGTATGACAGACTTAAAAGGGAAGCTCCTGGCAGTATCCCCATCACAGAATTTTGAAATATTAATCAAAAGAAAATTCTATTGTCAAATGAGCCAAACAGAAAAGCTAGATAGGTTTATATGAAATTATTGTAGCAATGGCCCATTATAATACAAAAAGTTTCTGTCTATCAAAAAAATCATCTGTGGTGCTTAGTTTAATTAATGAGCACTTGAATACAACTAAAATAGGCGATTTCAATTAAAAGGTGCCCTTCCCTTAACACTATCAAAACTTAGAATTTATGTTCGCACTGGGCAGGAAAGAGTTTCTTTCTGTGAGGGGGCATTGTGTTGTAAACTAAACTGCACATCAGCAAGGATGCTTCTCAAGAGCAATGCAAGAGCTACATAAATACCACCTCGTTTGCCTCATTCATCATTTAATACAAACTGATCAACAAGCTATGGTCGAACCTGGTCAAGCAGCCCTCTAGTCAAGTCAAGTCAAACTTCTGCCATTCAAACTTTGGCCCTCTTTGCTCTGACCTAGGCCAAATTTCGGCCTTCAAAATATCCCCAGAAAACTTGGCCTGCCCAGAAACTGCTCAGAAATTTACATGTGCAAGTTCAAGAGAGAGAGAGAGAGATGAATTCATCCTTCTTGTCCTTCATCCTTCTTCTCCTTCGCTTGAATGCCCAGAAACTATCTTTCTTGTGTGTATCGAATGGTGCCTTTGTGGAGGAGGTTGAATGCCTTTATATAGTGTTCTATGTTCACCAATGGGTTTGTCTCTTCACTGGAGCTGAATTGACTTGAGGAAGGGCTGACTTGATTAGTTTTGAGCCAAAAATTCAAAATTCAAATTTCTTATAATATTTCTTTCAAGTGCTAATCAATAAAAATGACATGAACATGTCTTACATTTACATTATACATTACAAGGGCTTAAATATAAATGATGAAGATTGACCATAGCTGCAAAATTCAACATAGCTTGCCTTGCTTTAACATAATTTTTTTTGTTAACAGTAGTTCATATTTTTTATGGATTTCAAGTGTTTTAGATTATAAATTCCAGCAAAAACATTGGAATTATCTGCTAGAGGTATTTTGGATGTCTTCATAGAGAATCTAGATAAAATCATGACGTAAGATGCATTATGGTCTCTCAGTCTGATGATGGTGACTGTGTCACCATCACGTCTAGTAGCATGTTTTCCCTCTTATTCCATTTTGTTATCCTTTAGCTATTGTATATTTTTTCCTACATGACATCACTGCATGGAAACCAAGACATTATGAAGTGGATTTCTGCTTTTTCTTCCTCATATAATGTCCGTATTTTGCCATCTTGGTGTTACACTGTCAGTATGCTAATGTTTTCAGCAATAACGTCCTCAGAATCTGGAGATATGCTAGCTTCCTAGGTGTTCATCACGAGACTATTTTTTTTCCTCCAGTGAGAAAAATCATAATTTCCATTCATAGTGGAATGGATAATTACATTCTTTAGGTGCCTACAACATTTGTCATAAAGAAAATCAGATATAGCAGCATCTTCTAAGTCTCAAGGCTGTATAATACATATAGGCTAGCTGTAAATATAATTTCTATTCAAAAAGACTCCCACATATATATTCTTCGAGTGTTCTATCCAGCTTCCTGGATTTTATACAGTCTCATCACAGATGGCCAGACTATATAATCCTGGTGGTTGAACTATTTTAAAGTAACATATTGTTAGCAGGTGATTTAAAATAATCTTTGAATGAATGTTGCCTGTTGCATGTGTTATGGAATACGCTTTGGTCACGTTAACAGGTTTACCTTGAGAAAAAATAAATTTATGTTGTAATGTGTTGTTTGAAAGCATAAAGACAGATATAATTGGATGATAATACAAAAAATCATAGAGGATTCATCCAACACTAATATTTTCATCTTGATCAGTTTCATTTGTTGCTGATTAGTATACCAAATAAATTGGAGCCTGTGTACATCATACAACTAACTAAATATTTTCATTTTCATCCTCATAAATTCGTCCATTTGGTGTGCATATTGTCAGTCATTTAAGCTGTTTGACAGACACTATGGGTTCAATCTAACCACTCGAGTCCATCTAACAAATATGGTTAATAACTATTGGCTGTTATGTTGAAAAGTATGATATTTTCAATATCATTGCCAACCAGAATCTAGATGGCATTTTGGAATTGTTAAGCATAGGCCTGATCCATAGCAGTGCTGATTTCTTTGGCAAAATTTCTGACAACTTTTTTGTGTTTCCTATTATGCTTTGCATTATGTTTTTCACACTACGGTCCTAGGAGTTGAGTTGGGTTTCTCAAATGGGACATTTTACAAATGTAGTGTCTATATTATATAATCATCTTAGGCTTTGGACAAAGTTTTTAGTACATAAATATCTTGCAGAGGGACTATATTCGACGTTTACTCTCATCGCTTGGCATGCATGAGCTACGAATGTGTCATTGTTGGGATTTACAGATGACTAAAGACATAAATCCCCTTATTTACTAAGTGGACTCTGTTTCTGATTGATTTCTCAAATTTCTTCCACATTTCTTGATGGCTGGATTTTTGTAAGATTTAATGTATTGCCAGGACATTGGGAAAATTTCAGCCTTACAATGTCGTGGACTCCAATTGTAAAGGAGCTAATTGGTCCAGAGAACTACTCACTTGATTTTTACTGCATACACTACAACTACATAAGAGATCCACGGTGTAGAGCATGATGTTGAAGAGTTCCTGTGGAAAATGGTCAGGTTGTGAACAAAGTGGTCAAGCGTCCTTTGCCAACTCAACTGTCAAAACACTATAAAATGATGATGTTGTATTACCTTGGAAACCTTCTCTTGTGGATAGGATAATACTCTGGAGTCATTAACTAATTCTAGTTCCATTCTTGAAGATGTAATGGGTTCATGGTTGCACTACCCTATTAATGATTCATTAGATAAAGGAATATTGCTCTGAATTCTTTGGAGGGTTTTGCTTACTGTATCTCTAAATCTAGGTCACTAAATCCAAGGTTATTTCATTTGCTATATTTTTATTTCACCCATTTACTTATCTTGGATCTAACACAAGCACTTAATTGAGTTGTCATGCTTGGGAAACTTGAATATATATTGCTCATTTGAGGTCAATTTACAATGACTTGTTTCAACATTGAGAATCGAGATATCTTTATGATCTACACACTCAAATAAGACTAATCAATGTGAAAATAGGGTAGAACAACCTACTTAATAATAAGTGGAACAATTCATGCCATTTGAGATTGATTTCTAGGGTTAAATTCAAGCTTTCAGATCTAATTTTATTTTTGGTGGATATTGCATGATCCATGGTATGACCAACTTCCTGGTTATTCATTCAACACCTCAATGCATGTGATTTATTTCTTGTATGTCATTTTACTCACTCTGCAGCAAGGTTTGAAATGTGGCATGTTACACCTTGATTATTTCAATGTTTTTTTTGCACAATGAAGTCTTAAACACCTTCTAATGCAAGAAAATGCAACAATGAGCTCAACAACCCACTTTATAATTCAACAACATACTCAGATTTGTCACTGACAAAAACTTGGCTCTGGTTCTCACTGTTTATCTACGTATTTTATATGGTCAAGTACTGAAGTTTATTGCACCATTGTTTGATGATCTGTATGCTCTGAAACTGAGTCATATAACACTTAATTTCTCATCTCTTAGCATTGGTGATGAGGATTACATCTTGTGACATTGTTTAAAGTGTCCTTAAAGCAAATCAATAAACAAGGTTCACGGAGTTTGAAGCAATTTAGGTTTTCAAGTCCCTCTTAAGGTAAACCAACAATTTAATAAATCCAACAACCTAGCCTATAAGGATGGTGCCACACCTGATCTCAGACATAAGCACCCTTAATCTACACCTAGCCCATCTAACACAAAAGTGTGTGTTCAAACTTAGTTTCTTCACTGTTGAGCATGATAATGACTTCTTCTAGGCTAGAAACAGTGCATACTGCAAATTATAAGCTGCAATAACAGATTTATTCTATTTGAAGATTTAATAGAAAGGATTGTGAACTTTGTCTGATATGGGTTTCAGAACTATAAAGGATATGGTTGGTCATGCATATATGCTAAAGATGGATAAAGAGGTTATGGACAGTAATGAGAAGCTTGAAAATATCAATCTTTCTTTGCTACTTTGTCCTGCAGCAGAGATTCGCCCAGAAGCTACTCAATATTGTGTTCAGGAACAAGATCATGGTCTGGATATGGTACATTAGTGTGGGGCTCCTTCTTGATCCTGAATCAAACATTAGATCATCCATGCTCTCCCTTGCTTTTGGCTCTTCCTACAGTTACTCTTCTAGCAGCCACCCTTTACATAATTATTGTGTTCTGTATCCTCCTTTCATGCAGCTGCCCTTCCACATCATTTTGAACATCCATTGCTGTCAGACACAACTTTCTGATAATGAGGGGGGTATATTTCCTTAGTGGTTCTGAGGGATCACAGGTAGGGGTTCAAATCTCCATCCCCCTCTCCATGGCCTCTTTGCTTTCTCTCTAGCATTTTATTCACCATGATGTCTTGGTGCTCATAATCTTAAATCACAAGGTACTCGTCATCTACTGAACTAGACTGTTGAGAGAAACAAAGGATGGTTGAGGTGAAAAATAAGCCCCTTGACTACATTAGGCTCTGATGATTATGGAAAAGTCCTCTTCCAATTCAGATGAGGAAGTCATATTTGAAAAGCCAGTTTAAATCCCTTGATCATGCCTCTATCTTGGCTAGCTTGTTATAGTTTCCCATAGGTCTATTGTGTCTTAACTATCCTCCTTGTCTCTTAGGTTGAATGTGTATGACGGGTCCCACTTCCTTTGTCAGGGATGGAGGATTCAAGCTCTCCTGGTTTTTCAAGTCAACAGTCATCTGTTGGGGGATTTTGTCTCTCTAGACAGGGTGGCTTTTACTATTTCAATTATAAATGTCCCCACACATGCTACTAGTCTTTCTCATGGGCTGCCTGATAAACTGATATCTGAAAATACTTCTATTTCTTTCTAACCAAACCTCCATAGCTGGCGACATGTTTCCAAATTGCTTTAAGCTTTGTGGATTCTGATATCATATGCCAGTTTTGATAGAGATCTGGTAACAAGGTAGGAAAGCTCTAGCTGAGGACATGTTTCTCTATAAAATGACTTCAAATATGGCAGGGGTACTCACACATAAGGAGCAGAGGAAAAGGGGGCATTGAGAAGGGCCAAGGAAGCATTTTCCTCAAGAGCTGATCCTGTTTTAGGTTGTTTTTCAGTGGATAGATGTAAGAAAGTCTTTGCTTTAGTCAAGTCCTCCTTCACCCAAACCTTCTTCCAGGTTTTGTTGAAGTTGCCTCTTCTTTCATGGCCTCTCTTTACTATGTACAATTCAGTCTTGGAAGCTCTCCATTTTCGGCCATTCTGTCCCCCCTCGTTGGAATTCTGAAATTTTCTAGGATCTTTCTTGAGTGTTTTGTTGCATCTTTATTGATCTGGGTTCTAAATTCCTCCAATATTTTCCTGTTTCTCTCCTTAAAGGTGTCCATCTTCAGCTTCATACCTAAAGTTCCAAAAAATAGAGCCCAAGAGCTGTTGTAAGGGCCCCTTCAGACTTGCTAAATCTTCCATGCTAGAGAGCGTTATCTTCAAATTCCATGAGTTCTCACAAACTTAGCCTTGGATCCATCCTTACTATCCCAAAAAATATAATCCTTCATTATGTTTGGGTTGTATCAAATCAAGCACAGATGAACGAGCAGACATTCTGGGGATATGGTGCCTGTGTAGTTTGCCTTGAAGATTTTTTTCTTCCTTGGAAATATGTTGGACCATCTTTTCCATTAAAGCCTTATTAATCCAATCCCCCATAACATAGACCCAAGCCTTTGCAAGCCTTATACACATTCTTCCAGGCCAGCAAGATAATATTTCTTGGTCTGTTGTGTTCCTTAACGGACTACATATTTGCTGATATTTTCAAAATTGGCCAATTGTGGAATAGACTTTGACAGTTGTAGTTTGCCAGCTAGAGAGTCATTTCCCTTTCCAAATTGTTCCTTTCACTTGAAAATTCACAACAATTGAATTTAAATTAGCCTCACATGGGTTGTATTTAATTTTTAGTATATTTCGCTTGATTATTTCTTTATACAATCTCCCCACTTTTCTTATCCATGTTCCGACGTTCCTTTGCACCTCTTGGTGCAATTGCTAGTTATAAGAATATTTAAGATTCTGCATCTATTGATCTGAGATGGATATTGCAATATAAATCTGAAAGATTCATGATATTACTTCATGTTTGATCATATTTTTTTAATGGTAAATGTTATCTTGCAGGAAAATTTCAAAATTTGAAGTCATATTAATTCAGTACATTGATGCAAATTCATACGCTGGTGCGATGTATATGATGGAAATTTCATTTTTTTACAGTTACTTTTAGTTTAATTATATCATTTAGCTCAATGCTTTCCATATATTTAACTAAAACTTTCTTGCTTAACAAGACTTTGTCATTTCCATGTTTTAGTGAAACTGTTTATGGTTTGATACTCTCATACAACCTTTATGAAGTTACATGCACCCTCATTCGAAAAAACAAGAGAATTTTTCTTGCCATGACTAAGTTTCTTTGTCATTGTTAACTTAAGAAAGTCTTTTAGCTAAGAAACTAGTTTCAAGGTTATGGCATAACTTGTCATATAAATTGAACAGAATTTATATCCAAAATGTTAGCTTGTAAACTACTTAGCTGGTTTTAGGCTTTCCATTTAAAATCTACTTCAGTTTGAACTTTGAACGAGTTGTTCCATAGACTTGAATATTAAGAGATTTTGGTGTAAGGATTAAAAATTAGCTTGTAAGGCCTCTCAGTTATTCATTTGTTTTATCTAATATAACATTTACTATTAAATTAGAACCACTCGGCACAAATACGTCATAGATCAAGATCATACCTTGTAGAGTGTCGTAGAATAAAAATAGGAGCAAGGACACTGAGTTCTTTCGGTTTTCCTGGTTCTTATTCCTTTGGTGTATCTTTGCAACTTTAGGGGCAATTTCTAGTTTAAAGTCTAATTCTTTAAAGGGTGCTAGCTCAATGGAAGAGCACCTGCTTTACAAGCAGGAGGTTGGTGGTTCGATTCCATCGTGCCCTGATATTCATATATAAGGAATGACGAAGAACAGTTTTTGGTGACGGATGCTCTTTTGACCATCACCAATGAGTTTATGGTGAGACTTTTCGACCCTCACCAAAATATGAAATGGTGACGGTCAACGAATGCCACCATATATATGCATCAATAGTGACGACCATTAAAGGTCCGTCACCATAAATCGTTGTTGTTTATATGAAATGGTGAGGGTCACTGTTTGTCATTATAGTCATTATTCATGACGGACTGTGATGTCACCAATGCGTTTATGGTGACGGTCAATGAACGTCGCCATATATGTGCACCAATAGTGACGGCCATGAAAGGTCCATCACAAAAAATCGTTGCTGTTCATATGAAATGGTGACGGTCACTATCCGTCATTGTAATTAATATTCGTGACGGACCTTGAATGTCACCACAACACATACTTTCGGCGACGCCACCTTTGGTGACGTTCAGTTTTTTGGTGACAGAAGCTATTGTCCGTCACCATTGCTCATATGAAATGGTGACGGTCACTATCCGTCACTATAAATTGTTATTGGTGACGGACCTTGAATGTCACCACAACACCTATACTTTCGGCGACGCCCCCGTACGGTGACGTTAAATTTTTTTGAAGTGACGGAGGCTTATTGTCCGTCTACATTGCTCATATGAAATGGTGACGGTCACTATCCGTCATAAATTATTGATGGTGACGGACCTTGAATGTCACCACAACACCTATACTTTCGGCGACGCCACCTTTGGTGATGTTCAGTTTTTGGTGACGAAGGCTCTTTTGACCCTCACCAATGAGCTTATGGTGACCATTTTCGCCCCTCACCAATGTGATTTTTTCTTGTAGTGTAATTTGATTTTCCACATCAAAAGGATGGCTTAGACTGCATTTAATTTTTCTGACATGCCCTTGTCTACTAGTTAGGTCAGAAAATTCGAGTTATAGGCTAATAGTAGAGTTGTGCATGTATTGATTCATAATATTTAGCAATCTAGTTGAGTTATTGTTAGTTGAAATTAGTTAAATGATCTCTAGTGATTACTTGAGTCAATTGAAGCTCATTTGAGTAGTTAATATTGTTTTTAACTCACTCATCTCTAAGTTAACTAGTTAGTCACCTAAAAATAGACACAGTCATGCATTGAATTTGAATTTCCTAGTTTATGGAAAAATCACTTTTGTATTTATAATTGTATACTGTTGAGTGTAAAATGATTCTGCACTAAGAAGGTGACCAATTCCTCAAGACATTGCGCAAGGAAATAAGAAAATTCCATTATTTTTTAGGGGCCAATTGCTCCAAAATTGTGCAAGGAAATAGGGGCTTGGTTGAGGCTTGAATTGGCTAAGTGTTATCTAGATTAATTCAGGATGTAGAAGAATAGGATTGCAGTGCAAGGTGTGCTTCGTATTCGAAGCAAGACATTATAATAGTTTCTCTTTTCATCTAAATTAATTTAAATAAAAAGAGGGATTTTCCCCAGTTGGGTTCCCCTCTAAATCATTTTTTCCATGCGTTTTAATGGTTTCATGCCATTTCATGTGTTTCTAAATTGTGATTTCCATTCTGCATAATAGTAGAGAAAATTTTCAATCTCCTGTTTTCAGTTCGAATACATTAGTAGTAGCAAATTTCTATTAATTTATACAGCAAAGGTCACCTTCTTTTCCTCTATTGGCTGAAAGACACTTGAAATGTTGTTTGTAGAGTCTAAATGTAGAGTGTAGAGTACCAACCTCGTTAATGCAAGTGTACCTTAATTTTTTACCTACATCAAGTTCAACGTGAGAAAACGGATTTTCAAATTATCATTTTTTCCTCTAACCTACCTAGGTTGTGTACCTCTACCCCTCTTAGTCCTTCATGTTGAAAAAAAAGAAAAAATCTATTTTAAAACTAAGTAGAGACTATAAAAAAATTACTTAGTGTTCTATAGTTATTCAAATCCAATCAAATGCTGCAACTATTTAAAAAAACACACACCTAAAAAAATCCCTTACAATGAAAAATTAACCCTCCTAAAGAGAAAAAAAACATAGGCACACCTACTAAGAAAAATAACATAGAACCTAACCTCTAATGCTGAAAAGAATTCACTCAGAATCACTAAAATATTTACCTAGCAACTCCCCAACAATAATGCCAAAATTTTGGTTGTAGTATTTTCTTTATGAGTGACTTGGAATTTAATTTAAAACCGAGGTCCATATATTTCAAGTTCCAACACTGGAAATTCCCAAGAAAGGCAATGAGAACCTACAAAACAAATCCCTACTCTAAATTTTTCATCAACACCCTTCTCGGTTCCTACAAACAATAGTTAAATTCATGGTCTAGACCCTGCAAAACACTTTCCTAATTTGAAAGAAACAAACCCTAATTATCAACCAACTGGTAATCTGAACATTAAACTTTTAACTAACTAAGAAAAACAAGCATAAATATTGTCTTGATAAACTAGGAAAAACAAAAGTCAAAATCCTAGACAATCCAAGCAATTCTTATGAAAAGTATAGAACTCAATGATAAAACCCTATTGTGAATCCTGCACACATTTTCTATCACCACTTAACTCTATGTAAAAAAAAAAAAATCAAGAATAGACTTAAATATGCCTAAGGTATTGTTAACTCGATCAAATGCATTAACTGGAGAGATAGGCATTGTATACATAAATAGAAAATAACTTTTCTATGTTCTAATAATATCACAAACTTACATACACACTCTAACAAATGCCTTTCCTTTTTAATGAAATATCAATGTTGGAAATACTATATTTACTAATATTGGTGCAAGAAGGACATCGGA
Organism: Pinus albicaulis; assembly: GCA_034641835.2. Taxonomy (NCBI): domain Eukaryota; kingdom Viridiplantae; phylum Streptophyta; class Pinopsida; order Pinales; family Pinaceae; genus Pinus; species Pinus albicaulis. The sequence continues at coordinate 1,574,705,838 of CM076575.1, read as the reverse complement.
AACAAAACACTCCTTGACCCTAAAGATACAAGGCAATATCCTGTAGAGAACTATTTCAGAAGGCTACAGGTGTATAGTTTCAAAGGTTAAATTTCCTTCATCAATAATCCTTTCTGCAATTAGCATTCATTAAGGGTTATAAATTCATTCTATCACCACTTAACTCTATGTAAAAAAAAAAATCAAGAATAGACATAAATATGCCTAAGGTATTTTTAACTCGACCAAATGCATTAACCGGAAAGATAGGAATTGTATGCATAAATAGAAAATAACTTTTCTATGTTCTAATAATATTAGAAACTTACATCCACACTCTAACAAATGTCTTGCATTTTTAACCAAATCTCAATGTTGGAAATACTATATTTACTAATACTGGTGCGAGAAGGACATCTGAAACAAGACACTCCTTGACCCTAAAGATACAAGCCAAAATCTTGTAGAGAACTGTTTGGGAAGGCTACAGGTGTATAGTTTCAGAGGTTAAATTTTCTTCATCAATAATCATTTCTGCAATCAACATTCATTAAGGGTTATAAATGTATTCTTCTCATGAAATTAGATCTCTACTCCAAATGATAAAATGTACAAGATGTATGAATCAAACAATAAAAAGATTAGAATATCCAAATTTTCTGAATTGGAAAACCACAATAATTAATATGCAGACTCAGTTTTATGTCAGTATGGCTCAAACCCAACAACAATATCATAGGGATTGCATTTAAATTTAAATGCAAATAATGGCTCCAAATCACACTCGACTCATTACAACTAAGGTTTTTATTTGTCAACAAGTCTTAGGTACAATAAATACAAGCTAATCCATGATACTCTTCGAATAAAACAAGATTTTTAACTCATTTAACAATAGATGAATATCCATTATGTGATTTCAAGCCCTAGATGAACTTTAACAAAATGTTTTGAATGTCCCAAAGGTCTGTTATACTTATGATGTGAAAAAGGAATGTTGGGTTCAATATATCTGCAACTCTTATGTCAATAGTGACTCAATAGTTGTAGATCTAAATCTTGTTTCATGATACCTCTGTATCACCACTTCACCAAAGAATTTCATATCGTTAACAAAGGTGAAACCATAGCAAAAAAATTGTACCAAAGTATCAAAAAAATGAATCATCGCAGAGCATATGAAACAATGTAATATAACTTATCATCCTTATTCACACAGCCAAATACACAATGTTTCTCATGAATATTTATCACACATAACTATAAATCTCCATATATAGAAAATAAATAAGCATAAGTTGAAGGGCTATGTAAATGTCGAAGAGACAGAGCATAAATATTATGTGCACAAGATTGTTAAATCTGAAAAATAATTTGTTCTTCCTGGAGACAGTTTTTGGCTGTAACAGAACTAGTGCCCGAGACATCTACAAGAACCTATAATTATTTCTATATATATTTCCGAATAATACCTATAATCCTAAAACCTATCTTTCAAAACCATTATGGCCAAAATAAGTAAATTCATCAATCATGTCCAAATGGACCTGTTTCTATCACATTACATATTATTGGAAGAAAGATATATTTAGTGAAATGCTAAATACAATGAGAGAAAAAAATGTCCACAAATTGTCCCAAAGATGAAATCAAAATTGGCTTTTGTTCTTCAATTTATATTTCTTCATTACAAAAAAATTTCATTTTTAGAGTTGAGTTTGAACCCTTATAACCCTTACAAGTTGTTTCCTCTACATATTTATTTTCACTTCCTATCTTCACCCTCAAATAAGTTATAAAACTGATTGTTTAAAACAATTTTAAAGCTAACCTTTGTTTTATAACATAATTATAGAATTAAATAATATTAATATATATATATATATATATATATATATATATATATATATATAATAAAACCTTATTACACAACGAAATTGTGCCCTTTTGATCAAATATGCCGGGCCTTTCATCCTCGTCAATGAAATGTAAATAAATGAAAATTTGAGGATGAAATGTATGGGGCCTTGACTTGTCATTATGAAAACCTAAGAGGTGTGGTGGATGGTATACTAGCTTCTGTGGTAGTGGTATGGTGCCAACTTCAACATACCACTTTGTAAACTAGATACCAGATACCACTTCTAGGGTCCCGTAGTGGTTTGTGGTAAATGCTGGCTACCCCCCAAAATGCATATCGACCATCAATATAACAATAGTTGGTTTGATAATTCGACCCTTTTTGAGGGTCTCCTATTAATTAAACCTTGATTTTTTTTACCCCCTAGAATTCCGCTGGATCTAGCCATACATGTTATAGGTCATTGATGGTTCTAGAAACCACAAGAATTATAACGCAGGTTCTTCTTGTTGACTTGAACTCGATATATGCCAGGATAATGGAAATTCAACAAAATTTATCCTTATCTATTTTTGGCACCTTTCCTCTACAATGAAAACTGATGGATAGTTTCCATGAGTGTTGTGTAACCAGCTCCAAAGAGAGAAGAAAAGAGATATTCACGCCTTATAAATGAGCCACTTCGAGGGGGCAACCTCCAATACATTACATGAATGAACAATTCTTGGATGATACAATTTACAAAACCTCCTTTCTATATATAGGAGTCCATGGGGCCATAATGTGATCCTAGTGGGCCACAATGTAATCCTAGCCGACCTAACAATAATAATTTAAGGGCACAATAATAACAAAATGGGGGTTACAAGGGTACAATAATAACAATAAGGGGGTTACACTAACAACAATAAGGGACTATACTAGTAACATAGGGACCTAACATGCCCCTCTCCTTCAAAAAAGTGTTGTCCTCAACACTTGAGTAGCTCTGGGTGCTTCTGTATAAAATTCTCATCCTCCCATGTAGAATCTTCAGTGGGTAAGTTCTTCCACTTGATGAGATACTCCGAAATTGATCGATTCCGTAGTTGTCGAGTTCTTGTTTCCATGACCGCTTCTGGTTCCAATATGATTTTTCCTTCCTCATCAAGTTCTGGCAATATTGTTTGAACTCGAAGATTTTCTCCTATAACCTTCTTTAAGCATGAAACATGGAAAACTGGATGTACTCGCGAAGAAGCAGGAAGCTCCAATTTGTATGCCATAGTACCAATCTTTTGCAACACTTTGTAAGGACCATAGTACTTTGGCGATAATTTATTATCCTTCTTAGCTTGCTTGAGGGACATTTGTTTGTATGGTTGTAGCCATAAAAATACCCAATCTCCTACATCAAAACTTCTCTCGCTGCGATGTTGATCTGCCTGTTGTTTCATTCGATTTTGTGCCAAATTCAGGTTATCCTTTAAGAGTTGGAGAACTTCTTGCCGATGCTCGATGTGATCTTCCACTGCTTGAACCTTCGAATTTTCCCTTAAAGATGATGTGATCGATGGTGGATGATATCCATAAAGTGCCATAAATGGGGTCATTTTTGCTGAAGTATGGAAGGAAGTGTTATACCACCATTCAGCAAGAGGTAACCACTTGACCCATTGTGTTTGTTTATCAGATACAAAACAACGAAGATATCCTTCCAAACATTTATTTACTATCTCAAATTGACCATCAGATTGAGGATGATAAGATGAGCTATGAGCTAATTGAGTACCCAAACAAGAAAATAACTCCGTCCAAAAATTTCCAATAAAAATGGGATCTCTGTCGCTCACAATAACCCTTGGGCTTCCATGTAGCTTTTGAATTCTGTCCATAAATGTAGTAGCAACCGTACTTGCTTTAAATGGATGAGATAATGCACAAAAGTGTGCATACTTGGTAAGTCAATCAACTACCACCATGATGACATTCTTTCCTTCAGACTTAGGTAAACCCGTGATAAAATCCATTGAAATCTCCTCCCAACGCTGACTTGGAATGGATAAAGGTTGTAGAAGTCCCGGGGTCTTAATTGTCTCCACTTTATTCTGCTGGCAAACCAAACATTCCGCCACAAACTTTTGAATATCAGATTTAAGGCCATCCCAAAAAAATTCTTTCTTCACCCCGTGGTAAGTTTTTAAAAATCCTGAGTGTCCTCCTAAAGGAGAAGTGTGCAATTCCAGAAGAATCTTTTGTTTTAGTTGGGAATTCTTACATAGATATAAGCGATCTTTGTACCATAAGGAATCATTTTTCCAACTAAATGTATCAGATGTACTAGGATCTTGCTGCAACTTTTGAATGAGTGTCCATACATCTTTGTCCTCCTTCCATTCATCTCTTGCTTCGGTTATCCAATCTGGTTGGATAATAGAAATGGCACAAAGCAATGCTTCCACCTCTTCATTCTTTCTTGAGAGTGCATCCGCAACAACATTAAGCTTTCCTTTTTTGTAGATTATTTCAAAGTCATAACCCAACATCTTTGTGACCCATTTTTGCTGCTCTTCTGAAGATAGTCTTTGTTCCAAAAAGTGTTTCAGACTATCATGATCAGCTTTTACCTTGAAGTGTCTTCCCATTAGGTAAGTTCTCCATTTCTTTAGTGCATGCAGTATTGCTAACATTTCCTTCTCATAAATAGGTTTCTGTAAATACTTTCCTTTGATCGGACGACTTTCAAAAGCAATGGGTCTTCCTTCCTGCATTAAAACTGCACCAGTTCCATTTCCTGAGGCATCACATTCCACAATAAAGGTTTTTGTGAAGTCTGGCGTAGCTAAGACCGGTGCTAGGCACATTGCCTCTTTAAGATGTTCAAAGGCCTTAGTTGCTTCGGGAGTCCATGAAAATGCATATTTCTTCAATAATGTTGTTAGAGGTGCTGCTATTCTCCCATAATTCTTAACAAACTTGCGATAATACCCTGTTAACCCGAGAAATCCTCGCAACTTCTTTATGGTTGTGGGGACTTTCCATTCCTTAATGGCTTTAATTTTGTTAGGGTCTACTTTAACACCTCCGTGAGATACAATATGACCCAGATATTCCACCTCTTGTACTCCAAAGAAACATTTGGATTTTTTTGCATATAATTGTTTCTCCTGCAATAGTTTGAGCACCCTGTCAACATGTTCAACATGATCCTTCCAAGACCTGCTGTAGATTAGTATATCATCAAAAAATACTAGCACAAATTTTCTAAGGAAGGGTTTGGAAATGGAATTCATCAACCCTTGAAATGTAGAAGGTGCATTGGTAAGGCCAAAAGGCATGACCAAAAATTCATAATGACCCTCATGAGTTCGAAATGCTGTTTTTGGAATATCTTCGGTCTTCATTCTAATTTGATGATATCCTGAACGAAGATCCAACTTGGTAAAATAAATTGCTCCATGTAATTCATCCAATAATTCATCTATCACAGGAATGGGAAATTTGTCTTTAATGGTGAGCTTATTGAGCTCCCTATAATCCAGACACATTCGCCATGATCCATCCTTCTTGTGTACCAATACTACAGGAGCAGAGAAAGAACTTTGACTAGGTTGAATTATACCTTCCTCTAACATTTCTGCAATCATACGTTCAATTTCGCTCTTTTGGACATAAGGATATCTATAAGGCCTGATGTTTGGAGGAACACTTCCTGGAATCAAATGAATAGCATGATCATGATCACGAATAGGTGGGATTCCTTGGGGAGTTTCAAACACCTTGGAATGATTGTCCAAGACTTGTTGGAGATCTGCAGAAATAGATGATTTTGATGTCGGAACTTCTAGTGAGCATAATTGTGCAATTACGCCTCATTGTTCTTTCTTTAGAAGCTTTGTCATGACATTAGAGCTTATTATCCTTCTCGGCTTCCCTTCAATACCCTGTAATTCGACTTCCTTTCCTTCTGAAAAAAATTTCAAGAAAAGTTCTTGAAAATTAAAAGCTACCATCCCCAAAGATTGTAACTATTGTACTCCTAGTACAACATCAACACCTCCCATAGGAATGGAAAGCATTGGACTAGTCAATACATATTCCCCCATGGTTAGCTTCATATTATGGCATTTTCCAGAGCAATTTATAGTTCCTCCATTTGCAACCATCACTTGACATTCTGGTGCTGGGTATAGGAAACAATTTAATTCCTTGGCCACCTTACAATGAATAAAATTATGGGTGCTACCTGAATCAATCAACACTATTACCTTTCTCTTCTTGATTTGTCCTTTTATCTTGAGAGTTTGAGGAGTGGTAATTCCTGCCAGTGCATTACACGATATGGTTGGATTTATTTCTTCCTCTTCTGGGGCTGGTTCTTGGTGTATATCCTCTTCTTGTTCATTTTCTTCTTCCTCTTCACAATCTATGTAAAATAATTTCTTCTCAGCACACTTATGACCTTTAGTGTATTTGCTATCACAACTGTAGCAAAGCTCTTTTGCTCTTTTTTCTTCCAATTGTTGTGGTGTCAACCTTGTAGGTTGTGGAAATCTAGGCGTAGCAACACTTTCTTCTTTATAGAATTGAGTGGTAGGCTTCCTTGTCGCCATAATTTTACATTCAACTTTTCTTGCCAACCTGAATGCCTTCTCCAATGAATCAGGTTCCAAAACGCGAACTTCATGTTGGATGTTATCCTTTAAAGTGCCTATGAAGAGGTCAATCCTGTGTTCCTCCGGAATATCAGTTACCCTTATATTCAATTTTTGGAAGTCCTCAATGTGTCGCCCCACTAAACCCTTTTGTTTGAGATTTATCAATTGGCTAAAGAAGGTGTTTCTCTTTGTATCCTCATAATGTGCTATCATTTCCTCCGTAAAAATTGACCAAGTGACAATTTTTTTAAGGGAGCAAAGCCATCGATACCATACAAATGTATTTTGTTCTAAATGTAAAGTTGCAATGCGTACCTTTTGTGTGTTTTGCACATTATGGAGATCAAAATATTGCTCCATCCGTAGTATCCATGTTACAGGATCCATGTTAGAGAGAGTTATTGAACTTTTCCCACGATCACCTCTTTGAGATGAAATTCAGGAGCCTGAAAAAGCACTACCTTCCACAGATCATATCTCCAAAATATTGCGAACCAAGCTCTGAAATTTTTTGACAAATTTCCTCAGGATTTCAGCTTCGCACCATATGAATTTCAGACTCTGAAACTTCGTACAAAAAAATTTATAGCGCAATTGCCACGATGACCTGTTTATGAGCCTGAAACAATACCTAACTTCCACAGATGATATCTCCTCAAATATTGCGAACCAAGATCTGAAATTTTTAGACAACCTTCCTCAAGATTTCAGCTTCGCACCCTAAAAATTTCAGCTTCTGAAGCTTCGTAGAACAAAAGTTATAGCGAAAATTCCACGATGACCTGTTTGGAGCAGCGAAACCCTAGAATCCAAAGCTCTGATACCAAATGTTGTGTAACCAGCTCCAAAAATAGAAGAAAAGAGATATCAACGCCTTAGAAATGAGCCACTTCGAGGGGAAACCTCCAATACATTACATAAATGAATAATTCTTGGATGATACAATTTACAAAACCTCCTTTCTATATATAGGAGTCCATGGGGCCATAATGTAATCCTAGTGGGCCACAATGTAATCCTAGCCGACCTAACAATAATAATTTAAGGGCACAATAATAACAAAATGGGGGTTACAAGGGTACAATAATAACAATAAGGGGGTTACACTAACAAAAATAAGGGACTATACTAGTAATATAGGGACCTAACAATGAGCATGGAGATCCATTAGCTATATTGATGCCAACGATACATCTTCAGATATAAATGACAAGACACCAGAGGATGATTGCAGTATAGTAGATTGTTCTCTAATATTTGCTGGGCTTCTATATCATTGTCGCATTGAAGATGCCTCTTTACATCGTCATCTTCCAAACTATGAGATAATGACCGGAAAATAGATTTCACCATAACAGTATCTTCCATTTTTATATTGTTACCATGCATGACTTTGGAAGGTAGAAAATTTTATCCACTGGTAGCTTATTTGTTATATTTAAGGGTAAGATTATGCCTTGCCTGCTCAAGGATAAAATCACAATTCACCATGTTGGAAATTATGAATAAACACATAGAGGGATGTGTTTTCCCCCACAACATAGAGAATGAGAATATTTGCGGAAATAACGATTCACAGACACAGACAGATAGTGAGAGAAACACAGGAGAGGAACACTTTTTTAAATTTATTCAACTCTTTTCTATATTTGATTCATATCTCTCACTAAAACCATATGAGATTACATTGGTTTATACAAAATGGCTGAAGCCTGAACATTTAAGGAAATTCAAAGCAGAACTGGACATTTAACAACTTGATCGTCCTTCTGCTCGATTCTTCTGTTTTTACACGAAAACACGTACAGAAACAAAAAATGGCATACCTGAAATATTATGGGTTCTGGCTCTAAAAAACATCGGGTCTGGCACTCCATCGCAAATCACACATCGGTGATTTTAACATTTAACTTGGGCGCTTACGGGAAAACTTAAAACTTTGCAATTGCGGTGTGACGTGGCACATATAGCATAGCAACTTAAAAGGTTTATCTTATGGGTGCTAGCCATTGAGCTTTGCGGGTGCTTTCTATGCGCTATCCTCTTGAGTTTGACATGTGCCCTTTGTGATCACTTCACAAATAACATAAAACAACTTGCAGGTGGCTTTAAAAGTTAAGTTGTAAATCTTGCGAAGTGCGGGCTGCGGGCGGCTTAAAAGGTAAATGGAAAAACTTGCGAAGTGCAGGAGGTGATCCAGTAAAGCATGGTAAGTGCGAAATATGAAAGGTAAGGTATAAAGAAGAAATAAAAAAATTTGTGCGGATTTGCAAACGTGACAATGGTTGGTGAGTCCCGCCAGATCGCATTAGCGAGGAAAAAAATTTCGGTGAAGCACTAAGAGGTAAATGCTAAATGTTGCAGGCTGCGATATGTGGAGAGTTAAACAATGGAAAGCACGATAAGGTGAAAAAATGAAATATCAAAGGTTTGCATGGTTTGGGAAATGCGGTTATGGTAAGGTGGGTTCCGCTGATATCGCATTGGCAGAATTTTAACTTCGGCGAAAAAGCTTAAGGGTAAACCAAAAATGTTGTAGGCTGCATTGCGGGAAAACAGGTAAGTCAACGTGGAAAGGAAATAAACAAAGAGAAAAGGGCTTAGGTAATATTTTTTTGAATTTTGCGTGGATTGAGTGAAAATGCCTCTAGATTTGCAAACTGGGTTGTTTCCTTCCCTGCAACAAAAACTCAATTTGAGTGTGGGTTGCTATAGGTTTATTCATGGAGTTGGTTGGGAGTACTTCCAACACTCCCCCTTAATCACAACTACCAGCATCAAACTTTCCCAGACACTGTCTGAGATAAACAAAACTAATAGGTCCCAATGGCTTTGTGAGGATATCAACAAACTGTTCCTTTGACCTGCAATCCTACAAAAAAATTTCACCAGTGTTAACTAATTCCCTTATGAAATGGTATTTTTCATCAATATGCTTTGTTCTCTTGTGGAAAACATTATTCTTTGAAAATTCAATTGCTGAGCTGTTATCACAGAAAATTGTGGTTCCTTTGTTTTGTTCATGACATAAATCTCTCAGCATCCTTCTCATCGAAACTTCTTTACATGTTGCCGTTGTTGCTGCTACATATTCAGTGTCTGCTGTCGATAATGAAACTATTGGCTACTTCTTGGAAGCCCATGAAATGGCTCCCGATCCCAAATGAAAAACATACCCTAATGTGCTCTTTCTGTCATCTACAATTTGTGCCCAATCACTGTCAGTGTAACCAATCAACTTAAAATCGTGAGTTTTGGAGTATAGAACACAATACTCCTTTGTTATATTTACATACCTCAATATTCCCTTGGCTAATTACCAATGTGTCTCCTTGGGTGTCTCCATGAATCTGGATATCAAGCTTCCTTCATACATTATATTAGGCCTAGTTGCAGTCAAACACATTAGATTCATGAAAACCATGCTTTTGTACAATGTCAGATCGACATTCTTGCTGCAGTCTTCCTTGCTCAACTTCAACCCCATGACAGTTGGAGTTGATGATGGCTTTTTTTTCTACATATTGAACCTCTTTAAAACTTCTACAACATAATTTTCTTGGGAGATAAAAATCCCCTTTTTTATTTGCTTTACTTCTATGCCCAAAAAATATCTCAACAAACCCAAGTCAATGATTTCAAACTCATTTTTCATGACTTCTTTGTAATCAGCAATGAGAGAAACATCACTGCCTGTAAAAATCAAATCATCTACATACAAAACAACAATCCATATCTTACTGTCATTTTATTTGATGTAGAGTGTGGTTTCACCATCAGACTTGTCAAACCCATTATCTATTAGGTAAGCATCAATCATGTTGTACCATGCTCGTGGTGCTTGCTTCAGCCCATAAAGAGGTTTCTTCAACTTACACACTTTGTGTTCTTGGCCTTCTATCTCATATTAGGGAGGTTTTTCAACATATACCTCCTCTTTCAGCATTCCATTCAAGAAATATGACTTCACATCCATTTGATAAACATTCCGCTTTTGTTGTGCTGCTATTGACAACACTATCCGCATTGTCTACATCCCTGCAACTGGTGAAAATGTTTCCTCATAGTATATTCCTTGCTTCTACTTGTATCCTTTGAAAAATAGCCTTCCTTTGTGCCTTTATAACTTCCTTTCAATGTTGCTTTTGGTCTTATAGACCCATTTCACTCCAATAACTTCATTTCCTTGTGGGAGGTCCACTAACTCCCATGTGTCATTCTTTTCTATTGCTCCGATTTCTTCATTCATTACTTCAATCCATTTCTCTTCTTTGACTACATCTTCAAAATGGATTGGGTCATCAACATGAAAATAATAATAATAATAATAATTCAAACCAACATTACTATCAACTTCTTCTTGCTCATAAATTTCACTTAAATTTATGAATTTTGGTCTTCCTGTATTTGCTGAAGATGTGCTTGTAGTTGCACTTGAACTCGAGGGAGTTGTTGATCCCTATGGTGTGCTTGGAGAAGAACTTCCTTAGTTTTTCAATGTTGTTATATTGCTTGCTTGTGGTGTACTTTGTTGAGCTTGTGTAGGTGGAGGAGGAGACACCAATGAGGAATTATTTTCTGTAGTAAATTCCTCTTTGTCTTCATGTGAAATACATGTCTTCACATTTAATTTCTTCTCTAAATGCCCATCCGATGCTTCTTCTTCTATGAACTGAACATCTCTGTTGATTATTACTTTCATGGTTGATCGATTATAGAGTTTGTACGCGTTGGATTCATCAATGTATCCAATAAATATACATTTATCCCCCTTGATGTCCAACTTCTTCCTTAACTAATATGGGACATGTGTGTATGCCACACATCCAAACACTCTCAAGTGAGTGACAACTTTCTTTTTTCCACTCCATGATTCTTATGGAACTCTGCTCATAATAACTTTGGTTGTACATCTATTTAGAATATAAGCTACACAATTGACAGCTTCTTCCCAATACTCATTTGGAAAATGCCTTGCCTTCAAGATAATTCTTACCATGTCCATGATGGTCCTATTCTTTCTTTTTGCTACACCATTTTGCTGAGGTGTATACCGTTTGGTAAACTTCTTGTGAATCCCATGCTCCCTGTATAAATGTAGGAAGTCTTTGGAAATATATTCTCCACCTCCATCAATTCTCAACACTTTTATGTAGTGTCCACTTTGCATCTCAACAAGAGCTTTGAAGTGGTAGAACTATTCAAACACTTCAATTTTCTATTTTAGGAAATATACCCATGTATTCCTTGTGTAATCATCTATAAATGTAAAAATATAATGACTGCCAGCTAATGATGGAATTTGCATTGGTCCACATAAATCTGAGTGGACAATCTTCGAAGGTGCTTTTTCCCTTAGACTCTCTCCTGCTGGAAATGATTCTCTATGTTGTTTGCCCAAGATGCATCCTTCTAATAGGATTTCTGGTTTCTCTATGAGTGGTAATCCCTTTACCATGCCTTTTCTATGCAACAAGTTCAAGTCTCTGAAATTGAGATGACCAAATCTCAAATGCCATAACCAATTCTCATATTTCACTTATTCTTGAAATATTTCTTGTGTGACAACTGCTACAACACCTCCTTCCTTCAAGTCTGATCTGATCTTGAGACGAAACATTCGATTGCTTGTCATATGCACTTTTGCAATGAGCTATCTACTTGGAGGTATATCCATGATTGTGCAATCTTCTTTTTATAAAAACACATTGTAGCCCTTTTGCACAGGATTTCCAATGCTTAGAAGGTTACATTACAAGCTTAGGACATAATGGACATCTGGCACAAATTTCTTCTCTCCCTTCTTTGTCAGTATGTTTACTCTTCCTCTTTCCATGAAAGAGACCTTTCTATCATTCTCCATTGTCGCCTCAGATTTTACACTTTCATCTAGATTGGAAAACATTGCTATGTTTCCAGTCATATGGTTACTACACCCTGAATCTAAGAACCATAAATATTTTTGTTTTTCTGTGCTACATTACGAGCTAAAATCACGTTTCCTTGGTTGTGATTTTATTTTGTAAAATTTACACTTGGTTTACTACCCATGTCATTTTGTTTCTTTCTACCTTCATTTTCATAATGACCATAATTTTTGTAATAATGACATTGAACTTGAGATTTATCATACCTCTGTCCCTGTGCTTGATTTTGGCTTGAGCCTTGGCTTGGATTCTTATTGCTGCCCCTTCCACTTGTGTTTGCAGGGCTGCTTTTTCCACGTCTGTGTGGGCTTCTTCCTCTTCCTCGGTAGTTTGATATTGCTCGAGCTATACCATGACCAAAAGACATTTGTGTCTTAAATTAATGCTCCAATGAGGAGTTTGTTTCTCTATTTAATCTATTCTCATTAGACATCAGTGATGCATGAAGCCCATCCACTGAAAAATGTGAGAGATCCTTTGTCTCTTCTATGCCCACTACTATGGATCAAACCTTGATGGCAGAATTTTTAAGACTTTCTCAACTATTCTCATGTATTCAAGTGTCTCTCCATGAGACCTGATTTGGGTAACCAACGCAATCACATGTGTTAAGAATGAATATATGCTATTATACTCTTTCATACAGAGAGTTTCAAAATCTCTTCTCAACATATGAAGTTTTGTTGTCTTCACCTTTTCCATGCCTTGATAGGTTGTTTGGAGGGTATCCCATGCCTTGTTAGACTCTGTTGCTACTGAAATCCTTGGGAAAATACTCTCATGTAATGCTTGGAAAATATAGAAGAGGGATTTGGAGTCCTTCTTATTTTATCTCAACAAATCTCTTTGTGCTTGTGTCAAAGCATTATATGTTGTTGCATCTGCTAGTTCCTGGAAACCATTTTCCACCAGCTCCCAAATATCTTGTGAGGAGAACATGTCCTTCATTTTAATAGCCCAATAATAATAAATCATCTCATTGAACTATGGTAGTTGGGAATTATTTAGGCTTGTGCCTACTGCTACCATCTTGATTGTGTAAACAAACCTTCTCACTCCTGAGAATCAGCTTCTCAAAACAATACTTCAGCTTCTTCAGTAAAGACTCATTCTTTCACTAAGAGCATAGATCTGCTCTGATACCATGTTGGAAATTATGAATAAACACATAGAGGGATGTGTTTCCCCCCAAAACACAAAGAATGTGAATATCTGTGGAAATAACAATTCACAAACATAGACAGACAGTGAGAGCAACGCAAGAGAGGAATGATTTTTTAAATTTATTAAACTCTTCTCTATATTCGATTCATCTCTCTCACTAAAAAAATATGAGATTACATTGGTTTATACAAAATGGCTAAAGCCTAAACATTTAAGGCAATTAAATGTAAAACTGGACAGCTAATAACTCGATCATCCTTATGCTCAATTCTTCTGTTTTTACATGAAAACGCGTACAGAAACACAAAATGGCAGACCTAAAATATTATGGGTTCTAGCTCCGAAAACACATTGTGTTTGGTGCTCCATCGCAAATCACACATCGGTGATTTTAACATTTAACTTGGGTGCTTATGGGAAAACTTAAAACTTTGCGATTGTGATGTGATGTGGCACATATCACATTGCAACTTGAAAGGTTTATCTTATGGGCGCTATCCATTGAGCTTTGCGGGCGCTTTCTACGTGCTTTCCTCCTAAGATTTACACGTGCCCTTTGTGATTGCATCGCAAATAAAATAAAACAACTTGCGGGTGGCTTTAAAAGGTAAGTCGTAAATCTTGCGAAGTGCGGGCTGCGAGCAGCTTAAAAGGTAAATGGAAAAACTTTTGAAGTGCAGGTGGCAATGTGGTAAATCTCGATAAGTACGAAATATGAAAGGTAAGGTATAAATATAAAATACAAAGGTTTGTGTGGATTTGAAAATGTGCCAATGGTTGGTGGGTCCCACTAGATCATATCGGAAGGGAAATAAATTTCGGCGAAGCACTAAGAGGTAAATGATAAATGTTGCAGGCCGTAGTATGTGGGGAGTTAAACAGTGGAAAGTGATATAAGGTGAGAAAATGAAATAACAAAGGTTTGCATGGTTTGGGTAATGCGATAAAGGTAAGGTGGGTCCCTTCGATATCGCATCGACAAAATTTTAACTTTAGAGAAAAAGATTAAGGGTAAACCATAAATGTTGTGGGCTGCAAAGTTGCGTGCAAACAGGTAAGTCAATGTGGAAAGGAAATAAATGCAGAGAAAAGGGCTTGGCTACTCTATTTTTGGATTTTTCCTGGATTGAGTGAAAATGCCTCCAGATTTGCAGAATAGGCTGTGTCCTTCCTTGCAACGAAAAATCAATTTGAGTGTGGGCTACTGCCAATTTATTCATGGCAGTGGTTGGGATTATTTCCAACACACCAATATTCCAAAATATTCACTACCAGGTTGGAGATGTAGTTTTACAATACATCCCATTTCTACATTTACAGGACCATCAAATTTCACTATAGCACTTGGATTATGAGCTGGAAATTTGACTTGGAGATTTGGGCTAAAACCAAATAATTTTTGCTAAAAAATAGCTCTAACCATTCATTCACAAGCTGCATCAAACTTTTAGTTACATTTCATTAGTTTCTGTTTCCATTTTCACCATGAGGGAAAACATACCAAGGAAACCTTTTACATGCTTTCTCCTAGCATTCATCAGGGTTCCAAAGCATTGATTTCAAAAAAGAAAACAATATGACATTTTATTGGGTACACATATCAATAAAACAGATCCAAGTCCCCATATGGTATAATCCCATATATATCATTATAAAATATAATAATGCATCGCCATTTTCCACTCAACCTCATATGGTAGTGGAGCTCGTATATATTTGGAACTTTCCCAAAAGAGTACTATATTATCTAAAAAAATATGGTTAATAGAAGAGTGCTAATATCGGAAACATCCCCATCAAAATTTGTTAATATAATGATCTTGTGATATCGCAAAGCATTTCTCTTGAAATCCTCACTCTGAACCCAATGCATATTCTTTTTTAATATGTTTACCATCTGCATAACCATATCGTAACTCCATAAAATTCCAGTGATGTTTCATTAACTCATATTAGAACAAATATTTTTTTTCTACATCTATATAAACTTATCTTAGGAGGTCTTCAAAATTTTAGTCCCGACAAGATTCAATGACACCTTAAACCACAGTAGCTACCACATCATAATGAAAAATATACACTTCTCTCAACATATTATAAATCCACTGAAGTAGATAAATGGACAAGGGAGGTGACGAGATGGATTGGTCGGGCCCTAACCAACTAGCTCGCACCCTCTATAAATAACTTAGATCACACATTAAATATAATCACCAATTACACCATAAAAATGAGATATAACCTAGAATAAAAGGCATTGTTTTAAATATTACCCAGTCTCTTGATACATAAGAAGCTAATGTTTCAGATCTCATTGACAATGGTGCGATACCAAAACACTAGACCAATAACATGACAATACTACAATATCGCTAGCTAGGCACACGATCATAGCATGGTTTATATAGATTTTACAATACATATTGAGTTGTAAATGGTTCAAACAAGTAAAAACTAAAATAGATGAAATATCATAATAATTTTCCATTAGTAGAAGTCTAGTGTAGTTACAATCTAAAAAAATCAATCATAGATCTGGTGCATGAGGAACTTTAGAAAATAGTTCCTCCATCTTTGGCTTGGAACTGAATATAGTCAAGGTAGGTGTGCTTTGACTTCAAAATCACTTCAAAACTATCTCTGCTAGATGTATACCCTACTAATTAACCACTGGCTCTCATGGCATAATTCAATGACCAAATAATCCTACACATTCATTTCCAAATGCAGGACCTCTATATATAGTACAAGAACTGCACAACCTTTGTTAGTGAGTCATTAACACTCATAAATCTTGGAAAATACACAAAAGCCAAAGTATTGATCAAAAATAAGAATTTACCTTTGCACTTTTAAATAAAATGCAAATTAAACACAAATCTTCACTCTTGCATCAAAAACCATGTGGAAGTACTTGATAAAGGTTCAAAATTGGTGAAACAAGGGAACAAAATAGGGTAGCATCAGGAAAAATGGAATAATTTATGGGATTCATAGGTATTTTTGCAATGACCATTTTCTTCTTAGCATTGGTCAAGGTAATTCTTGATAGCAAGATTGGGTTTGATCACCCCCTTATAATAAATTTAGCTTCCTTTGTCCTTCTAGCTTCTTATCATCCCGAAAATTATCCTCAAATCTCGAAGAAATAATACTTTTAATTTTATCCTTTTTTTCTCAGATATTGTCTCCTCCCTTATCCCACAATGGTTGAGCCAACACTCGGTATGGTTATGCAAACCTTGCTTGAGCTGAAGGTGAGGGTTTTGGGCAAAGTTAAAAGAAATTTTGGGGAACCTCTTGTCTTCCATGTTGTAAAACTTCTTCTTATACATGAGATTCCTAAACATACCTATACTATCTTGCATAACAAGATGTTGTTTGAAAAAAACAAAATTTATCAACTTTGAATTTCTAGTTCTCACACACATACTTATACTTATTTATTTATTTATTAACACATTTAATATTTATTTCATAATGTTATTATTATTATGTCTATAAGTTTGTTTATTTAATAATGTTTCTATTATGTCTATAATTTTGTTTATTTTGGAATAGAATATTCACAATTTAAATTTAATTATTAATAATTATTATGTATATTATAGATATTTAAACTATACACATTATTTTAGAATATGCATGGTAGTATACACAAATTGAAGGTTTAGAATTATCTCCAAAGTAATTATGAACATTTTTCTTTTCATTAAATTTGTTAATTAAACAAAAAGCCATATGAAGTGAGGTATAGTTTTTTTTTGGGTATGTGGTATTGATAAACCATGATATAGTAACAATTTTTTTTTACAAATTAAGAATCTCCATGATAAAGTGAAGATAAATCTCTCTGGTTAATCATCTTGTTCCATGTATATATGTTTAACTTATATATTAATTTTTTTATACTTAATAATAATTATTATTATTTAAAGTATAATTATAATAGTTAGTTTTTAGTATTTTTTAATTTTAGTATTTTGAGGTAAGTGTTTTAAGTTTTAGTGTACACTCATACTCATGAACGAATAAAACCAATTTCTTTTCTAAATTTTAATAATTCAAAACAAATTTTTAATAAATTGTATTAATTTGTTTTTATTAATTAGGAATAATTATTTATACAAAAGTGGTTGATATATGTTAATTGACAACATTTCTTATCCTTTAAAAAATTAATATATATTTTTGGATAAATCAACTATTTTTATCTTTGTGATTGTTGCTAATTGACAAGTGACATGTGTCGAGAGGATTAGGTAACTATGGTTAATATTTTATGACAACAAATGATTATGGTTAGACATTGTTTACGTGGATTACCATCATCAACAATGGTCAACCATTGTCAACCATGGTCAGCAATTGATAACCATAGTTGACCATGTAATCATGGATAATAACTCGACCATGGTTGAACATGATTGACCACTTGGACATGTGTGGATATTTTGTACATGGTTAACTATTTCTAGCAATGGTTGACCATGGTTGACCATGGTTATCCACATTCAATCATATTTGATTGATGTGCATGAGGAGGAATGGTATTGTTAACCATTCTTGACCATCATTAACCCTTGTTGATCATAATAGACATATGGTTGACCTCAATTGAATATGGTTGGATATGGTTTCCTATGCTTGCTTATAGTCAACCATGATTGACTATCACTGCGTAAGATTAGTTAGAATAGACCATTGTCAACTATGGTCGACCATGTTGACCATGGTTGATTACGTATTACCATGGTTGATTATGGTTAAACAATGGTGACCATGTTTGAGCATGGTAGCACATGCTTGCTTATGGCTTCCAATGAATGACTTTAGTCAACCATGGTTGGGCACAGTTGACAATAATTGATAATGACCATCTTACCCTTGCTGAAAATCATTAATTATGGTTACTTGAGGTTTCCTATGGTTGACCATGGTTAATGTTGATAAAGCATGGTCGAAAATGTATAACCATGGTTAACTATTATATGGCCATGGTTAACAATATATGATAATGGATGATCATGGTTGATTATGTATGATGATGGTTGAACATGTTTGACCATGGTTGATTATTGTTAACCAATGTTGACCTTGTTTTGACTATGTTTGACCATTATTAACAATGGTGACCATATTTTCCATGTTGACCATAATTAAGTGTGGTTGGCTATGGTTTACCAACATTTTAGGTTGAGCATAGTTTACTATTTTTGAGTATGGTTGATTGAGATAAAATTTGGTAGTTTATGGAAACCCATGTTTATTACGCCATAAGGCATATTTATTTGAAAACAACCCACCTAAAGTGCCGCCTGTACTATTATGTACCGTTGATGTTCATGTTAGATGATTCAAATGATTTCAACCTTTGATGGATTATTCAGTTATGAAAACGCTTTTATTCAGTTTCAAGTAGAAAATCATTTTCCAACCGGATTCTTATATAACATGAAGCTACAGAGCCATATCGCAATGGTGGAATCGAGGCTTGCATTCAACCTCTCGATAATCGCTGCCTTTCGTTTTCTGCTCCGTATTTCACAGAAGTATCTCCATAATCGTTCTCAACTTCTTCCGGGTGGTTCTCAATTTATGAATCTGCCAAATGATAGAACCCGCAGTCGATAATAGCATAGGGGTTTTCTTCATAGGACTTTGACGGACTTGCTGCAATTAATTTGAAGTTTTCAGGTATTTTGTTTAGAATTTTTGGCAAGGGCGTTGGCGATGGGCTAAACATGGTGGCTCTAGGTTGGATTTTTTATTATTTCTTCTCATCAATTTGTTTAACTATGCAAAAACGTTGTCATTATGGATTGTGTAATATGGGTTCAGATTTGACGATGTTGTTGAGCTACTATGGGTTCCCTTTTTTGATGTTGGGGGAGAATTCGATTGCACGCTTTTGTCTGTAGATACGGCTCCAAGGATTTTAATACTGAAAACATGCTCATTGTCATCCAGTATTTCTAATCTTTCTGTGCTTGTTGTAGCTTGCAATAACTTTATAAATTCTTAGCTGGGAATGATCCTTCTAGAAATATTTCCTCATCATGAGCAGCATTAACCAGTGTAGATATCGTCTGTCTGGACTACGATAGCCCCTTCTGAAGAGAGCCATAGAAGAAACTGTGAGGCTGTTGTAGGAACACGCGTGCCCACTTCGCCTATGCAGATAACACAGAAGAAGGGCAGCACCCTGTTGAAAATGCAGCAATATGATGTAGCTTAGTGAAATGAAGTCGCCTTCACTAAGTGGGCCCGCAGGATATTTTTGGCGCAAAGTCTATTTTTAGACATATGGAGCATGGTCCAGGAGTTGCAGTATGTTATTCTTGGATGATTGGTCGAGTTGGTAAAAATAGATGGACCTATATTTTCAGACATATAGGTCGAAGTCTATTTTTAGACTACCTGTCTAAAAATAGGTCAGTCAAATATTATTTACCCTTAATAATATTTGGACTCTAAACTTCAGTTTACTCTCTTGGAGCACTTCAGTTTGACCCCCGGATGTGGGTCATGCAGCTGCCAGAAGAAAATACGCTTTTCCTATGGGTTAGGTGGCACCAATGCTTTGTGCATGGTTGACTTCAGTTAGGACTTCAGTGGCAGAAGTTTGGTGGAGTTAATGAGACAGCTAGTGGAGTTGTGTTCGGTTTAACTTAGTTGAACTGGTTGTGATTAGTTTAACTAGCTAATCAACTAGTAATGAGTGGAGTGAATTAAATATTATTTAATTCATTAATTAGTAACTCATTATTCAACTCAAGAACACATCAGTTCACTACAGTGCATGGACAGTTCAGTGGAGACCAGTGAAAGAGGTAGATGAAAGGGTGAGTACAGCTATCAGTTGTGACATCAGTTGTGCATGAGATTTGCACCACACTTGGAGGCAATTGCCAATGATGATTGCGCTGTCAAGGCAAGGAGATTCGAACCTTGGATCTCTCATTAGGCCAGCAGTGATTGCGCAATAGAGGCAGGCAATTAGTGGTTGAGTTTTGAACCTGTGACTTGTTCAAAACCAAGCTAGTTTGTGTGTAACTTCATGAGATAGTACTGAGTACTTGTGAGGAGTATTGTGCTATGTACTGTTACATGTTATCTCCATATAATATACAAAATAGCTGAGGGGTTTTCAGCTATAAGCTTTCCCCATTACATATTGTGTTTATGTGCGCATGCGACTGTTTCTATTTCCGCAAATTGATGATTGATTGTAGAAGAGATTATGTGTTGCATATGAATTTGAATTAGTATGTGATCAGGATAATCTCGGTGGATAAATATTCATTATTCAGCAAATTTCTACATGGTATCAGAGCGAATCAATCATCGGGATCTATTGCAGTGATTACAATATTATTTCGGTAGACAGAGTCTGTAACGGGCCAGGTAGTCTCTGGATCCATCCTTTCTCTGAAAGGTGATATATCCAGTAAATGCCCTTACAGTTGATCTCTGTGCTAGAAATAATTTGTTCTCACAGATCCAGAAGCAGTTGAGTTTTTGAGTTTGGAATTCGAATTTGCAGCAGTTTGTTTTCTTGGTGCCGGAGTTGAAAATGTCTTTCAACGGTTTGCGACTCGAATATGCTCTTGAAGGCAGTTCGAATTATGTTGCATGGAAGAATCGCATGGAGGCAGTATTAGAAGATAATGGACTGAAGGAGTTCGTAGATACGGATGTCCAAAAGCCCACTGATCCTGCTGAAGTCGAAGCTTGGCAAAAGAAGATGGCGAAATGTCGAAGGATTCTGTTGGAGGGCGTCAAGGATCATATTGTATCCAGCCTGCATGGAAAAGCTTCTCCATATCTAATGTGGAAAGCTTTGACGGATCTATTCCAGAGTAAGAGCGACCAAAGGAAGCTGGCGCTCAAAGATAAGCTCAGAAACATCAAGATGGAGAAAGGCGACAGTATCGCCAAATACCTCACGAAGTTCACTCAATGCAGAGATGAGCTAGGAAGTGTGGGGGTGACTGTCGAAGAAGAGGACATGGTAGACCTGGCTCTCCTTGGTCTTCCGAAGGCTTGGCATTCCTATCAGGATTCTGTCAATGGTCGGGAGAAGTTGCCGGGATGGGAGTGACTTTGGGCGGATCTCATGCAAGAGGAGATAAGGAGGACTACCAGGGACGGATCTTCATCAAAGGTATCTGATGAAGAAAATTGCGCTTTGGCTGCCAAAGCAAAGAAGGGGAAGAGCAAGAAAGCTTCTCAGTCTGGTGCGAAAGGCAAGAAGAAAGACATGTCCAAGGTGAAGTGTTTTCACTGTCACCAGCACGGACACTATGCCACAAATTGTCCGCAGAAGAAGAAAAATAAGAAGGTTGTTGGATCTGCAGCGGGAGAGGCATTGGCTTCTCAATTTGAACTGGATTTTTCACTGATCGCATGCTTGGTTTCAAGTGTGGCGGGATCAGTTTGGTTCTTGGACAGTGGTGCGTCATTTCACATGACCGGAGATCGAGATCTGTTTTTAGATCTGGAGGAAAAAGATCTTGGAGTGCACATCGAGATGGGCGATGATGGTAGATACAATGCGACTGGTATCGGTACCATTTCTATTGTGTAACCAACTTCAGAAATAGAAGAAAAGAGATATCAACGCCTTAGAAATAAGCCACTTCAAGGGAGCAACCTCCAATACATTACATAAATGCACAATTCTTGGATAATACAATTTACAAAACCTCCTTTCTATATATAGGAGTCCATGGGGCCATAATGTAATCCTAGTGGGGAACAATGTAATCCTAGCTGACCTAACAATAATAATTTAAGGGCACAATAATAACAAAATGGGGGTTACAAGGGTACAATAATAACAATAAGGGGGTTACACTAACAATAATAAGGGACTATACTAGTGATATAGGGACCTAACATGCCCCTCTCCTTCAAAAAGTGTTGTCCTCAATGCTTGAGTAGCTCCGGGTGCTTCTGTATAAAATTCTCATCCTCCCATGTAGAATCTTCAGTGGGTAAGTTCTTCCACTTGATGAGATACTCTGAAATTGATCGATTCCGTAGCTGTCGAGTTCTTGTTTCCATGACCGCTTCAGGTTCCAATATGATTTTCCTTCCTCATCAAGTTCTAGCAATATTGTTTGAACTGGAAGATTTTCACCTATAACCTTCTTTAAGCATGAAACATGGAAAACAGGATGTACTCGTGAAGAAGCAGGAAGCTCCAATTTGTATGCCATAGTACCAATCTTTTGCAACACCTTGTAAGGACCATAGTACTTTGGCGATAATTTATTATCCTTCTTAGGTTGCTTGAGGGACATTTGTTTGTATGGTTGTAGCCGTAAAAATACCCAATCTCCTACATCAAAACTTCTCTCATTGCGATGTTGATCTGCCTGTTGTTTCATTCGATTTTGTGCCAAATTCAGGTTATCCTTTAAGAGTTGGAGAACTTCTTGATGATGCTCGATGTGATCTTCCACTGCTTGAACCTTCGAATTTTCCCTTAAATATGATGTGATGGATGGTGGATGATATCCATAAAGTGCCATAAATGGGGTCATTTTTGCTGCAGTATGGAAGGAAGTGTTATACCACCATTCGGCAAGAGGTAACCACTTGACCCATTGTGTTTGTTTATCAAATACAAAACAACGAAGATATCCTTCCAAAAATTTATTTACGATCTCAGTTTGACCATCAGATTGAGGATGATAAGATGAGCTATGAGCTAATTGAGTACCCAAACAAGAAAATAACTCCATCCAAAAATTTCCAGTAAAAATGGGATCTCTGTCGCTCACAATAACCCTTGGGTTTCCATGTAGCTTTTGAATTGTGTCCATAAATGTAGTAGCAGTTGTACTTGCTTTAAATGGATGAGATAATGCACAAAAGTGTGCATACTTGGTAAGTCTATCAACTACCACCATGATGACACTCTTTCCTTCGGACTTAGGTAAACCTGTGATAAAATCCATTGAAATCTCCTCCCAGCGTTGACTTGGAATGGATAAAGGTTGTAGAAGTCCCGGGGTCTTAATTGTCTCAACTTTATTCTGCTGGCAAACCAAACATTCCGCCACAAAATTTTGAATATCAGATTTAAGGCCATCCCAAAAAAATTCTTTCTTCACCATGTGGTAAGTTTTTAAAAATCCTGAGTGTCCTCCTAAAGGAGAAGTGTGCAATTCCAGAAGAATCTTTTGTTTTAGTTGGGAATTCTTACAAAGATATAAGCGATCTTTGTACCATAAGGAATCATTTTTCCAACTAAATGTATCAGATGTACTAGGATCTTGCTGCAAATTTTTAATGAGTGTCCATACATCTTTGTC
This sequence comes from Pinus albicaulis, assembly GCA_034641835.2. Lineage (NCBI taxonomy): Eukaryota > Viridiplantae > Streptophyta > Pinopsida > Pinales > Pinaceae > Pinus > Pinus albicaulis. Next base: position 1,574,681,945 of record CM076575.1, on the reverse strand, counting down.
CTTCTTCCATTCATCTCTTTCTTTGGTTATCCAATCTGGTTGGATAATAGAAATGGCACAAAGAAATACTTCCACCTCTTCATTCTTTCTTGAGAGTGCATCTGCAACAACATTAGGCTTTCCTTTTTTGTAGATTATTTAAGACTATCATGATCGGTTTTTACCTTGAAGTGTCTTCCCATTAGGTAAGTTCGCCATTTCTTTAGTGCATGTAGTATTGCTAACATTTCCTTCTCATAAATAGGTTTCTGTAAATACTTTCCTTTGATTGGACGACTTTCAAAAACAATGGGTCTTCCTTCCTGCATTAAAACTGCACCAATTCCATTTCCTGAGGCATCACATTCCACAATAAAGGTTTTTGTGAAGTCTGGTGTAGCTAAGACTGGTGCTAGGCACAGTGCCTCTTTAAGACGTTCAAAGGCCTTAGTTGCTTCAGGAGTCCATGAAAATGCATCTTTCTTCAATAATGTTGTTAGAGGTGCTGCTGTTCTCCCATAATTCTTAACAAACTTGCGATAATACCCTGTTAACCCGAGAAATCCTCGCAACTGCTTTATGGTTGTGGGGACTTTCCATTCCTTAATAGCTTTAATTTTGTTAGGGTCTACTTTAACACCCTCGTGAGATACAATATGACCCAGATATTCCACCTCTTGTACTCCAAAGAAACATTTGATTTTTTTTGCATATAATTGTTTCTCCTGCAATAGTTTGAGCACCCTGTCAACATGTTCAACATGATCCTTCCAAGACCTGTTGTAGATTAGTATATCATCAAAAAATACTAGCACAAATTTTCTAAGGAAGGGTTTGAAAATGGAATTCATCAACCCTTGAAATGTAGAAGGTGCATTGGTAAAGGCCAAAAGGCATGACCAAAAATTCATAATGACCCTCATGAGTTCGAAATGCTGTTTTTGGAATATCTTCAGTCTTCATTCTAATTTGATGATATCCTGAACGAAGATCCAACTTGGTAAAATAAATTGCTCCATGTAATTCGTCCAATAATTCATCAATCACAGGAATGGGAAATTTATCTTTAATGGTGAGCTTATTGAGCTCCCTATAATCCGGACACATTCGCCATGATCCATCCTTCTTGTGTACCAATACTACAGGAGGAGAGAAAGAACTTTGACTAGGTTGAATTATACCCACCTCTAACATTTCTGAAATCATACGTTCAATTTCGCTCTTTTGGAAGTAAGGATATCTATAAGGCCTGATGTTTGGAGGAACACTTCCTGGAATCAAATGAATAGCATGATCATGATCACGAATAGGTGGGAGTCCTTTGGGAGTTTCAAGCACCTTGGAATGATTGTCCAAGACTTGTTGGAGATCTGCAGAAATAGATGATTTTGATGTCGGAACTTCTAGTGAGCATAATTGTGCAATTACGCCTCGTTTTTCTTTATTTAGAAGCTTTGTCATGACATTAGAGCTTATTATCCTTCCTGGCTTCCCTTCAATACCCCGTAATTCGACTTCCTTTCCTTTTGAAAAAAATTTCAAGAAAAGTTCTTGAAAATTAAAAGCTACCGTCCCCAAAGATTGTAACCATTGTACTCCTAGTACAACATCGACACCTCCCATAGGAATGGAAAGCATTGGACTAGTCAATACATATTCCCCCATGGTTAGCTTGATATTATGGCATTTTCCAGAGCAATTTATAGTTCCTCCATTTGCAACCATCACTTGACATTCTGGTGCTGGGAATAGGAAACAATTTAATTCCTTGGCTACCTTACAATGAATAAAATTATGGGTGCTACCTGAATCAATCAACACTATTACCCTTTTCTTCTTGATCTGTCCTGCTATATTGAGAGTTTGAGGAGTGGTAATTCCTGCCAGTGCATTACATGATATGGTCGGATTCATTTCTTCCTCTTCTATGGCTGGTTCCTGGTGTATATCCTCTTCTTTTTCATTTTCTTCTTCTTCTTCACACTCTATGTAAAATAATTTCTTTTCAGCACACTTATGACCTTTAGTGTATTTGCTATCACAACTGTAGCAAAGCCCTTTTGCTCTTTTTTCTTCCAATTGTTGTGGTGTCAACCTGGTAGGTTGTGGAAATCTAGGCGTAGCAACACTTCCTTCTTTATAGAATTGAGTGGTAGGCTTCCTTGTCGCCATAATTTTACATTCAACTTTTCTTGTCAACCTGAATGCCTTCTCCAATGAATCAGGTTCCAAAACACGAACTTCATGTTGGATGTTATCCTTTAGAGTACCTAAGAAGAGATCAATCCTGTGTTCCTCTGGAATATTAGTTACCCTTATATTCAATTTTTGGAAGTCCTCAATGTGCTGCCCCACTAAACCCTTTTTTTGAGATTTATCAATTGGCTAAAGAAGGTGTTGCTCTTTGTATCCTCATAATGTGCTATCATTTCCTCCGTAAAAATTGACCAAGTGACAATTTTTTACGGGAGAAAAGCCATCGATACCATACAAGTGTATTTTGTTCTAAATGAAAAGTTGCAATGCATACCTTTTGTGTGTTTTGCACATTATGGAGATCAAAATATTGCTCCATCTGTAGTATCCATGTTACAGGATCCTTTCCATCAAACTTCCTTATATCCATTTTTGGAATATGGTGGTTCTTCCCGCCAACATTAGAGTTTATGAAATCACGATTAACATTTATTTTGTTCTCATCATAAGGTTATTCTACTATATTTTTGCCATTAGGAATATTTTCTGGTTTTAAACTTGTCATCAAGCCTTCCATGTATGCTTTTAGATCATTCTTCATGTTTTCCATGTTGTCTTTCATGTCATCCATCTTAGCTTCCATGCCCACTTCCATGCCATCCATCTTAGCTTCCAAACCATTCATATTAGCTTCCACGAATTTCTTCAAACCATCCATCTTAGTTTCCACACCTTTCTTCAAAACTTCCATTTCATTTTTTTTTGTTCTTTGCGAGAGCGAAATTTGCTCTTGTAATTTTGATATGTCATGTTGCCATTCTTCATCTTCATGAGTCATAGTAGAGCCTTCTAAAGGCTTGATGGGTGTTGAATTCTTTTTACGGGCCATTTTAGAATCCAATACTGATATCTATTCTACAATATGCCCTTCGGATCAATTTAACTTGATTATTCAAACAAGACTTATGCAATTTGGAAAACAAATACACACCTTTTTCTTGCTTTTGAGGAGCTCGATATTGAAAATGGATTATTTATGTGATTGTAGCATTTAAATATCTAAATTTTGGTACTGATGTAGCCCTATGAATTATATTTTGAATGCCACATGTCTGACCTGATTTGGATTCTCCAAGACAAAGTTGTGTCCAATCTCCCACAATGACCTAATTATGGACTGGTTCAGTAGTGCGAACTTGTACGACTTGCCACGTGTCACTTTTTCATCCTTTGTCTCTGAAATTGATAGCCAAGAAACTAAAGTCCGTGTAATTATAACCAATTTTTACGGCACTCCAATCCGATGCCCAGAGAGAGAGTTATTGAACTTTTCCCACGATCACCTCTTTGAGATGAAATTCAGGAGCCTGAAAACGCACTACCTTCCACAGATCATATCTCAAAAAATATTGCGAACCAAGCTCTGAAATTTTTTGACGAATTTCCTCAAGATTTCAGCTTCGCACCATATGAATTTCAGACTCTGACCCTTCGTACAAAAGAAATTATAGCGCAAATGCCACGATGACCTGTTTAGGAGCCTAAAAAAATACCTAACTTCCACAGATGATATCTCCTCAAATATTGTAAACCAAGCTCTGAAATTTTTAGAAAAGCTTTCTCAGGATTTTGGCTTCGCACCCTAAAAATTTTAGCTTCTGAAACTTTGTAGAACAAAAGTTATAGCGCAAATTCCACGATGACCTGTTTGGAGCAGCGAAACCCTAGAATCCAAAGCTCTGATACCAAATGTTGTGTAACCAGCTTCAAAAATAGAAGAAAAGAGATATCAACGCCTTAGGAAATAAGCCACTTCGAGGGGAAACACTCCTTTACATTACATAAATGCACAATTCTTGGATGATACAATTTACAAACCTCCTTTCTATATATAGAGTCCATGGGGCCATAATGTAATCCTAGTGGGCCTGATGTAAATCACAACCAACCTAACAATAATAATTTAAGGGCACAATAATAACAAAATGGGGGTTACAAGGGTAAAATAATAACAATAAGGGGGTTACACTAACAATAATAAGGGACTATACTAGTGATATAGGGACCTAACAATTTCCTTTGAGAGGGAGTCTGGTAAACCCTTCGTATTGAAGGAAGTTTTGCATGTTCCAGGATTGAAGAAGAACTTGATCTTTGTGGCGATGTTGGAAGATAAGGGGTATGATGTGGTCTTCAGCGAAGGAAAAGCCTTCCTGCGCAATAAGACTACTGGAGAGACCCGGAAGATAGGGGTTCGAACCAAGAACCTTTATCAGTTGCAGGTAGATGGCTGCGCAGCTATGGCATGCAAAGCGGGAGAAGTGGTGAGCCGGGATGATGAGGGCGAACTGTGGCACAAGAGATTGGGCCACCTTCACCATGGAGCTTTGAAGATTCTGCAGCAGATTTCTACTGGGCTTCCTAAGGGCACTCTTGTGTAGTCAGATCAGTGCAAGGGGTGTACTTTAGGGAAGTATGTGAAAGCCACCTTTCACGAGAAGGATAGTCGCGCCACGACGATCCTTGAGAGAGTTCACACAGACGTGTGTGGTCCTTTCTCAGTTGCTTCGACAGCAAAGCACAAGTATTATGTGATCTTTGTTCATGATTTCTCTCGAAAGTGCTGGATCTTCTTCATGTCGAAGAAGAGCGATACATTCGCGAAGTTCTGTGAGTTTAAAGCACTGGTCGAGAAGGAGTCGGGGAAGAAGGTGATTGCTCTAAGGAGTGATAACGGTGGTGAATTCATCTCCGCTGAATTCAAGGAGTTCTGCAGCGCAGAAGGGATTCGGAGAGAGCTCATCGCACCCCATAACCCACAGCAGAACGGGGTGGCTGAGCGGAAGAACAGAACGATCGTGGGTGCTGCACGGGCGATGTTGCATGATCAGGGCCTACCCCTTCACTTGTGGGCTTAGGCATGCAATACAGCAGTGTATGTGCAGAACCGTTGTCCTCACAAGGTTCTTGGCATGAGTACACCGGAGGAGGCTTATTCTGGCAAGAGGCCTGATATTTCCCATTTGCGAATTTTTGGTTCTCTTGTCTACATGCATGTGACGAAGGATGCGAGAAGGAAGCTGGATCCAACTGCTGAGGTTGGAATATTTGTGGGGTACACTGATACACCTCACAATTACCGGGTGTATTTGTCAGACAGTCGCAAGACTGTTGTGCGGCGGGATATAAAATTTCAGGAGGAGAAAGCCATGCAGTGTTCGCTTGAGAGGGAGCTACACTTGCATGCAGATGAGGAGCTGTTAGTTCCTAAGGAGGAGCTTCCGGATGTGGATCAGCCACAAGAGGAAGTTCAGGAGGTGGAAGAAACCACCCATGCGGCGCCAACCATCAGAGGGCGCATGCGCACTACAGAAGCTGAGCGACTGGCTCGAGATGCAGAGAAGGTTGTAGGACCACCTACAGCACAGCGCAGACAAAGGCAGTCACCGGATCGGTACACTGGATACATGGCTCTTATGAGTCAATGTGTCATGACGGAGCCATCCTATTTTGAGGAAGCTGTGGAGGAACCCGCATGGGTAGATGCCATGATCGAAGAATATGATTCGATCGTCAGAAACAGTGCATGGGAGATTGTCCCAAGACCGGAGGGGAAATAAGTGGTGGGTTCGCGATGGATCTACAAAGTGAAGCAGGCGGCTGACGGGAGTGTGGAGAAGTACAAGGCGAGATTTGTCGCCCGTGGCTTCTCACAGATCGAGGGGATCGATTATGAGGAGACCTTTGAACCTGTCGCAAGGTACTCTTCCATACGGACGATCCTAGCTCTCTCAGTGCAGATGGGATGGCACATCCATCAGTTGGATGTGAAGACTACGTTCCTCAATGGAGTCATTGAGGAGTAGGTGTGCATAGAGCAGCCTGAAGGTTTCGAGATCTTCAGCAGTGAGTCGCATGTGTGCCGACTCAAGAGAGCACTGTACGGGCTGAAGAAAGCACCTCATGCTTGGTACACACGGATAGACAGTTATTTCACAGGGCTTGGATTTTCCAAGAGTGAGGCGGATCCTAATCTGTACCAGATTGTGGTGGAGGGGAAGCTGCTGATCATTGTAGTGTATGTAGATGATCTGATTTTGATGGGTGATGAGCTATTGATACGTTCATGCAAGGACGACCTTGCTAGAGAGTTCGAGATGAAGGACTTGGGCCTCCTTCATTATTTCCTGGGATTGGAGATTTGGCAACGCAGTGGAGGAATGTTTGTTTCTCAGGGTAAGTATGCCTGGGAGATTCTGGAGAGGTTCAAAATGCATGGTTGCAAGCCTGTTGAGACTCCTCTTCCTGGTGGTTGGAGGAAGGAGGATGCTACTTCAGCGGAGGTAGTGGATGCCACTGTCTATCGACAGTTGGTGGGGTCGCTTATGTATCTGGTCAATACACGACCCGATATATGCTATGCTGTTAACCAGCTTTCGCAAGCTATGGTTAAGCCTACCAAGATCTTCTGGAAGGTAGGCAAGCATGTATTGCGTTATCTTAGTGGCACATCGGGATATGGTCTGTGGTACAGACAGGAGGTTGGAGCGAAGCTTAGCGGCTTCACTGATGCAGATTGGGCAGGGAGCCCAATGGACCGAAAGAGCACATCTGGAGGAGTTTTCAGTATCGGGTCGACAACAGTTTCCTGGTATAGCAGGAAGCAGAGATCTGTGGCACTCAGTTCAGCAGAGGCCGAGTACATGGCAGCAAGCTTGGCCGCATGCGAGGCTATTTGGATGAGGAAGATCCTCGTCGGATTGTTTGGGTCGCACTTGGAGCCTACTGTGATTTATTGTGATAACCAGAGTTGCATTAAACTCTCGGCTAATCCAGTATTTCATGATAGATCCAAACACATCGACATCAGGTACCATCATATCAGAGATTGTGTTTAGCGGAGAATCATGTTACTTTCATATGTTCCCACGGAGGATCAGGATGTTGACATCTTGACGAAGGCGCTCACCAAGAGCAAGTTCGAATTCCACAGAGGCAGGATAGGGGTTGCAGATAATCCATATCTTGTTGAGAGGGAGTGTTGAAAATGCCACAAGATGATGGAGCTTAGTGAAATGAAGTCGCCTTCACTAAGTGGGCCCGCAGGCTATTTTTGGCGCAAAGTCTATTTTTAGACTATGTCTATTTTTAGACATATGGAGCATGGTCCAGGAGTTGCAGTATGTTATTATTGGATGATTGGTCGAGTTGGTAAAAATAGATGGACCTCTATTTTTAGACATATAGGTCGAAGTCTATTTTTAGACTGCCTGTCTAAAAATAGGTCAGTCAAATATTATTTACCCTTAATAATATTTGGACTCTAAACTTCAGTTTACTCTCTTGGAGCACTTCAGTTTGACCCCCGGATGTGGGTCATGCAGCTGCCAGAAGAAAATATGCTTTTCCTATGGGTTAGGTGAGCTCATGCATGGTTGACTTCAGTTAGGACTTCAGTGGCAGAAGTTTGGTGGAGTTGATGAGACAGTTGGTGGAGTTGTGTTCGGTTTAACTTAGTTGAACTAGTTGTGATTAGTTTAACTAGCTAATCAACTAGTAGTGAGTGGAGTGAATTAAATATTATTTAATTCACTAATTAGTAACTCATTATTCAACTCAAGAACACATCAGTTCACTACGGTGCATGGACAGTTCAGTGAAGACCAGTGAAAGAGGTAGATGAAAGGGTTGAGATAGCTATCAGTTGTGATTTTAGTTTTGCATGAGATTTGCACCACACTTGGAGGCAATTGCATGATGATTGCGCTGTCAAGTCAAGGATATTTGAACCTTGGATCTCTCATTAGACCAGATTTTATTGCGCAATAGAGGCAGGAAATTAGTGGTTGAGTTTTGAACCCGTGACTTGTTCAAAACCAAGCTAGTTTGTGTGTAACTTTATGAGATAGTACTGAGTACTTGTGAGGAGTATTGTGCTATGTACTGTTACATGTTCTCTCCATATAATATACAAAATAGCTGAGGGGTTTTCAGCTATAAGCTTTCCCCATTACATACTATGTTTATGTGCGCATGCGACTATTTCTATTTCCCCAAATTGATGATTGATTGTAGAAGAGATTATGTGTTGCATATGAATTCGAATTAGTATGTGATCAGGATAATATCAGTGGATAAATATTCATTATTCAGCAAATTTCTACACACCCAAAGGTTCCATTGTTGATGCAGGCCACGCCCTTCTCGTGATGCCCAAACTCCCTTCTGATCAACCCCTCATATTCATCTTCTTCTCTGATTTTTGCCTTTTTCGATACCCTCCGCACTCCTGGAATCTTATTCCCCAGGTGGCAATACCCATCAGAATCATCAACACCCCTCATACATAAACACCTAGCCTCCCCTTCCTTCGTTTCCATCTCCTTATCCCAAACTGCCCTATTGCTCATCTAACAAGGGTGGGCCAAAAACAAAACAAAAAAAGCAGAAAACTAAAAAACTACAGAAACTAATGCTACTGCAATGATGGAAGACTCACCGGATTGTCCTTGAATGCCTTGCTCTGCTCATTGAGTTCCGGTTGTGCTTCTATATGGTGGCAGGCAGTGAACCCTAGTGGAAGGCTCTGCAGCAGGGTAAGGTCCTGTCCAGGAGAATCAGATTAGCAGTTCTTGATCATGTGACATCTATGCCATCGATTGTCTTGCCCATAAAAGAGCTTATTAGGATTTGCAGGGAGGAGGGTGTGGACCAGGTTTTTGTAGATGGAGCTCATTCTATTGGGAATTTGGACATTGATATGCAAGACATCAAGGCTGAATTTTACACTAGTAATCTTCACAAATGGTTTTTTTTGTCCTGCGTCGGTTGCGTTTCTTTACTGCCGTCGTTCCCTTCTTCCTAATCTGCATCACCTAGTTGTTTCGAGTGAATATGGAAATGAATTGGCTATGGAGTATGCCTGGATTGGAAACAGGGACTACAGTTCGCAGCTTTGTGTGCCTGCTGCGTTAGAGTTTGTTAAAAAAATTGAGGGTGGTGTTGAAGGCATCAGGAAAAAGAATCATGATTCTGTTGTTCGCATGGGAGAGATGCTTGTGAAGGCCTGGGATACCCATTTGGGCGCTCCTCCAGAATTGTGCTCGGCAATGGCGATGGCCGGTTTACCAGATTCTTTAAAAATTAGCTCTGAAAAAGATGCTATCGACTTGAGGACCCGCTTGAGAAAGGATTTTGGAGTGGAGGTTCCGATATATCACAAGCCCCAAATAGCAAAAACTGACTTTGACGTAACTGATTGTCCAAAAGCAGCGTTTTCATCTTATGTAAGAATATCTCATCAAATATACAATATTGTTGATGATTATCGAAAGTTTCGTGATGCTATAAATCAGCTTGTGTTGGAGGCTTCTCCACCTCAATAAAACATGACAGTTCACAGTTCATAATGACAATTATCAGAGCAACAAGAAGGTTCCTCTTGAAGTCTCTATATCACATTTCATTCAAATTTTTTCACTTTTTGTTTCAGAGATTCAAATATATCTTCCCTCTCTTCCATTGTTTTGTGGGTTACATGCAGTGGATAGGAAAGAACATAGTAAAAGGAGAGGCCAAATTAATGAGGGAGGGTTTATGTTGAATATGAATGCCTTCTTTTAGGTGGGCTAGGATCTCGTAGAAGTTGATCTGGTACATGTTTTCATTAGAGGGAACCTCTTAGTAGCCTCCAAATTAGTTCAACATGTGATGTGGAATCCAGACGTTGCTAGAGAGAGCAGAAATAAAATTTTCTATGTGATTTAGTTATCAACTATAATTTTTTCATTATGCCCTGTCTATAGATGACAGTCAATTATGTGCAGTTCTCATTTAGATGTGAGAAAATTCTAGATAAGGTTGCTGGTGTTATTTGTATATCTAATTTTACAGATCAATGATTGGTTGTTTTTAGATCTTTATGATAAATTGCACGCTTTACAAGTGTCTTTATTGAGACAATGTTGCAACCGGTTACTTTAGTTTTCCTCTCATGTATATATTATAACAAGGGCTATACTGGTAAAAGGATAGTTTTCCAAACAAAAATATTTTTGTGGGCTTCCAAAGTAGAAATACTGGAAATCAGATGATAAGTACAGAAGATATAAATTTTTAAACTAGACATCGGGGGTACAAACCAAATGGAGGTCAGCCTGTCTGCACAATGACAATCATCCAGAAATGAATCCAATTTTGGACAAGGAATATAGGCAAAGTTGACTCATAAGACATACTGATTTTCTTTGGCTAGGACATCTGAATAAATGGATATTAAGGTTTACCCATAGTTGCCAAGGTTTCATGGTGTGATTGCAGGGGTAGGAGTGGATACAGATGGGTGCTCGGGCACAAGTACGATATTATTTTTTCAGTTGGGTTCATCAGGTATGGGCTTCACAATATATTGAGTTTTGACCCAAAAAACTATTAAAAATAAGAAAACAAATGAAAAAATCAGTTACAAAACTTGTAGTCTGGGTGAACGATCCCTGCAACATTGTATAAATATCATTATTATTATGACATTCTGTGGTAAATCTCTTTTGACTCTAAACATCATAGACGTATCTAGTGCCATCATTGAATGGGTAATAGGTGCATCCTGGGTATACTGCACTTGAGAACTCTAATCAAGATACCTCAGGTTTTGTGTACTTCGCAGTAGGGTCAATCTGCGACCAGGCACTGACCATCTATTTCCAAGCTTACGAAAAATCAGTGTGGCATATGTCTGGTTAAGGATTTCATTCCACATCAATATACGTATCTCCCTGTGTTAAAAAATAAGTAAAAAGATGAAAAAAGAGTGAATGTGGTTCAATTAATCCCTTGTTGGCAGTAATTGTAGAAAAGGGTGCTTTATGATGTATTATGCACCAAAATCTTTGCCAATCTTGAATCTGGCTTTGGTGTGCAAGTCCCAGGGTTGATGTGATAGCATCCTCCGTTTGGTACTAATTTACCAACATCTTGTAGATGCTTTGTGAGGCCCCACGTAGTGTTTTTTATCCTTGTGATGCCCTCTTAGTTGTAAGCTTATCTAAAACAAAGTGGCATATCCCTTGTTGATGATTTCCTTCCATGTTAATATGACTAGTACAGTTCAGTTGTTTGATAGCATGATTCTCAAATGCCTTCTGTTGGATGGAAGAGGAAGGGACACAAAAAGGTTATTCCTTGCAACAGACTTAGGCAACCCCTTAGCTTCAGTAAATTTTTTTTCTCAGGAAAAGGTAATTTATATTAACAAACCAGCAGACTGGGAAACAGTCATTACATGCATCATATCAAGTTTCAATACGCAATTTCAGAATCCACATACCCAGTTTTAGAACTTAAACTCCCATATAAATTTTAAACAGTTATTATACTCAGGGCAGGGCCTAGCAATTACTTACAGGAAACACAGTTCATAACACTAAGTTCATCTTCAGACTATCTAGTATCTGACAGTCTTACCAAGATTAGATCCCAAATCTTCCACAAGACTACCATACATTAGAGTTATCCAATAGTTGTCTGTTGTGTATCCTGGCATCTGCCTCTCGATTCTCACTCACATAACATGAATATTTTATTATTCTTAATTGACTGGTGTACATGCCTATACAATGTATGCATCATATCAAGTTTGAATACGCAGTTCCAAAATCAAAATCTACATACCTAGTTAGAGAACTTAAAACTCCCATGTAAACAGTTATTATACTCAGGGTAGGGCCTAACAATTACTGAAAATAAATACAGTTCATAACACAGTTCATCTTCAGACCATCTGACAGTCTTACCAAGATTAGATCCCAGATCTTCCACAAGAATACTATGCAATTTCTATTTTATTAGAGTTTTCCAATATTTGTGTTATGTGAGAGTGGGAATTGAAAGGCAAATGCCAGGATACAAAACAGAGCAGTGAGATTCTAAGATATTCCATCATTTTCTCTCGGGCCTGCATTGCAGAAGCATTTTTATTGTTTATTATTTGTACAATTATTTGTCTTCAAAATAGTTTTTTTTATAGAAAACTATAGCTCTAATTTGAAATGTCAGGTGGAATTCAGGGTTTTTGATCCAAGCCATCGATTTAGAAGCAGGAGTAAGAATTAAAACAACCTTCAACAAAGCCACACCGATTTCTGGTTTTTTGTGTACAACGGTGAACCTGTTTTGGCTTCCTTCTTTTAAATATGGTATATCAGTAGGCAAATGGTTTAAGAAAACAGTGGTTTTGAATCTTCTCTTTTGGGATCAAGGCAGTGTTGATAGTCCATCTGGAATTTGAAAACTAGAACAACATGGTTCCTTATGGACAAGAAGGTTCCAACATGGAACATCCTTTAGAAATTATCTACCATTGGGTTGGGATGGTGTTCCCTTTGTAAAAGAGATGAAGAATCCACTGAACATTTATTCAAGCAATGCCCTTTCTTTAACCAGGTGTGGGATGTATGAAAGTTATGTTTTTCTTCAGTTTTCAACAGCTTATTCTCAAACAAAACAGAGCAATGAGATTCTAAGATATTCCATCATTTTCTCTTGGGCCTACATTACAGAAGCAGTTTTATTGTTCCAAAGAGAAAAAAATAGTTAGGAGTTTTTTAAAGTTTTCACATCCCAGTTTTTCCAACTTTGCTGATTTCCTGAGTTAATGACCTCCAAGGAGCACCATTAAATCGGAGGAGAATTCTAATTATTCTGAATCTACACCCTTTACAGGCATTTAGGGAGCTTGATAATATTTGGTGTATCTTTCAAAATAAAACATGCTCTTGGGCTGTGGTCTAAATTTAAGCATCTTGCTAAGATCCTACTGCGAAGCCAAATCAATATTCACTACAAATACTAGACGAAAGGATCACATTAAAATAATATAGAAACCTTTTAAGAAATCTGATAAAATTCAGGGCTTGCTAGATAGACTCGGCTTAGTTTAAGCCACAAGTTTGAAGAAAAGACAACAATCATACCCTCTAGAGCTTTGCAAATAAGGAGACTGGGTTCCCTGTTACAGAGTCTGAATTCAGGGCAGTGGATGAGCTCATCGACCTTATCTATCACCATAGCACGCTTGACCAGCCAAAATGGCTGAGTCTCATCCATGCTTGCCCCCTCTAACTGCACTACAAAAATGAAATAGATATCCCATCCAATGGCAAACTTGAAAAAGTTCTAGGCTACATTAAACTCAAAAAAATGATTTCTGCTGAAAATTTGTAACATAAATCTCTATCCTCCAAAATTAAGCCAGTCCAAAGGGGTTACCTGTAGTCGATGATCGCCTCCAAGGATTTTAATAATTTTAAACATGCTCATTTTCATCCAGTATTTCTAATATTTCTGTGCTTGCTGTAGCTGGCAGGCCAGATTTGACATTAACATTTCTTATGCTTCCTACTGTTACACTGCCCCTCACACTGCAACTATGAACAAAGGGTTTCTACTTTTGTGGTTGGTAAAATGTTCTTAGTATCGACCAAACCTGCACATGACACACAGCTTGACTGTCTCACATCAGAATGAACACATGACCATTACAAAGACAAATAAACTACCAACTAAGATGCGGAAATGCTAGATATAAATAGTGCAAGTCACAACAGCTTAATGCAAAGACTCATAATTTATAGTTGAACTGCTGAAAATTTGTAACATAAATCTCTATCCTGCAAAATTAAGCCAGTCCAAAGGGGTTACCTGTAGTCGATGATCGCCTCCAAGGATTTTAATACTGAAAACATGCTCATTGTCATCCAGTATTTCTAATCTTTCTGTGCTTGCTATAGCTTGCAATAACTTTATAACTTCTTAGCTATGAATGATCCTTCTAGAATCAACAGCTTATCCTCAAAGAAAATAGAGCAGTGAGATTCTAAGATATTCCATCATTTTCTCTCGGGCCTGCATTACAGAAGAAGTTTTATTGTTTATTATTTGTACAATTATTTGTCTTCAAAATAGTTTTTTTTTATAGAAAACTATAGCTCTAATTTAAATGTCACGTGGAATTCAGGGTTTTTGATCCAAGCCATCGATTTAGAAGTAGGAGTAAGAATTAAAACAACCTTCAACAAAGCCACACCGATTTCTGGTTTTTTGTGTACAACGGTGAACCTGTTTTGGCTTCCTTCTTTTAAATATGGTATATCAGTAGGCAAATGGTTTAAAAAAATCAATGGTTTTGAATCTTCTCTTTTGGGATGAAGGCAGTGTTGATAGTCCATCTGGAATTTGAAAACTGCTTCAACATGGTTCCTTATGGACAAGAAGGTTTCAACATGGAACATCCTTTAGAAATTCTCTACCATTGGGTCGGGATGGTGTTCCCTTTGTAAAGGAGATGAAAAATCCACTGAACATTTATTCAAGCAATGCCCTTTCTTTAACCAGGTGTGGGATGTATGCAAGTTATGTTTTTCTTCAGTTTTCAACAGCTTATTCTCAAACAAAACAGAGCAGTGAGATTCTAAGATATTCCATCATTTTCTCTCAGGCCTGCATTGCAGAAGCAGTTTTATTGTTTCAAAGAGAAAAAAATAGTTAGGAGTTTTTTAAAGTGTTAACATTAAAATTTTTATAGGAGAGCCATGCGTTGATTGCAGATTTTTCCAACGGTCTTTTTCATTATACATTGGTTAAATTATACATAATTTTTCAAGTGAAAAATATGTTTCAGTAGCTGCAAATTGTATGGTATAGAAGGGTTTTAATTGTGGGAATTCCAAGTACTTGTTATGCTAGAAATTGTATGGGGTTTTTGCCAACTTCATTTGTTTTTTATCTTTATTGTTCTAAGACACAGTATTATGTTATTTTCTTATGCAAACAAACATTACTATCTCATTCAATATTGAAACATTTTATGTTCTTCATTTCAGCATATTGAACAATTTCATATTTCTTTCATGAAGGTGTTCATATTACATTCAAACATTATACATTCTATATACATATCTCTAATGACATTATAATATAACTTTATTTTCAACTATCAAAATGCAATGTCTATTTCAAACATTATACATTCTGTATACATATCTCCAATGACATATAATATATCAAAACAATTACAGCTACTCTCATTCTACCATCTTCCTTACGGCGTTTCCTTTGCAACATTAGGTGCAATTGCTAGTTATGGGTTTATAGAAAACCATGTTTATTATAGTTGGCTATGTATAACAATAATTTATTTTGGTTGACCAAGAGAAACCATTTTCCATTATGGTTTAACACATTTGACCATGTGTTGGCACACCAACCTACTCCATTGATTTTTTATAAAAGAATAAATCCCCCTACCTAGAAATTCTTATTATTGTTTCCAATTGATTGGATTTTACTGAAATGAGCTTAATGGATAGTTATTTATTGGTGAGATTATGAACTTCAACTTATATGAGGTATTTGATTTTTTTGGTTGTGCCATTATTACACCTTTTGCCTCTTTGAGGTTTTGGTCATGTCTTGTAGTCATGCTTCAAACATTATTGGTTGACTTTGGAAATTTGGTGTTCAGAGTTTTCCACATGGTGGTATATTGATTATTCTTGAAGGATGGAATTTGATTCGATGGCTAGACTTGTTTTGATAATTTTCATTGTAAATAAATGTATATTAATTTATACTAGTGAAATATATGTATATTTATGTTGTATTAAATATATAATATAGTTTATATTAAAAACATATAAATATTGTATATTAATAATTTAAAAAAAAAAAAACATTTTTATTTTAAATTATATATGTGTGTGTTAACCACATGATGGGTAATACAACTTATATTCTGGATAAAATCATTTTTATTGTATTTAATATTTAATTTAAAATAATGTATTATATTTTGTTTTTCAATTCTTTTTAATATTGTATATTAATAACTTAAAAAAAAACATTTAAGACAATTTTATTTAAATAATTTATATATGTGTGCTAACTTCATGAAAGATAATATAATTTATATTCTAGTGTATATACTTTATTTGAAAATAAATAAAATCGAATAATTTTTATTGTTGATGATGATGATGATGGTTGCCAACTATTAAGACCAAAGAACATTAAGAGAAGAGAAAGAATCTAAGTTTAATTCTTCAAAATCTTGTTTCTATGGTCAAAGAGAAGGGAAATAAGTGCTCCAAGATCACTATAGGTGCGTTGGCTTAATAGGTCAAGAAGATTGGAAGTGTGGCAAATGGTAGGGAATTGAGAGCGAATGTGAATAAGAGTCGGACAATCTAAAATTAAGTGCTTTTCAAATTCCACCTGGTTAGAATCACAAATCTGACAAATTCTATCATTCCAAAGGGTCTTGGGAATAGATAGGTCAAGAAGATTGGAAGTGTGGCAGATGGTAGGGAATTGAGAGCTGTGGGTAAGAGTTGGGAAGTCTAAAAGGAAGTGTTTTTCATCTTCCACCTGCTTAGAATCACAAATCTATCAGATTCTATCGAATGTTCAATTGTTGGATAACACAGAGAGTTAATTATGATTATCAAGGGTGGGGGAGTTGATCACTTCATTATAGTATCTTAGCTTCCTTTCCCACAACCTATCTTTAAACTTGGAGGTAATATTCCATGTGTTCAAATTTTTTCTTATATATTAGTTTATGATTATCAAGGGTGATGAGTTGATCACTTCCTTATAGTATATTAAATTCCTTTCCCACAACTTGTCCTTAAATTTGGAGGTAGTATTTCATATTGTCAAGCTTTTTCTTATATATCAAATATCTAAACATAAAAATCTTTTGAGCCTAAACAAATCACACCATCACTCCAAAGTCAACAACCAACAAATCAAACAGCAAGCCACGAAGGAGGAAGACACACACGATGCACTTACAATGAAACAATTCATATATATTAAAACCAGAATCTGTTTTTACTTAATAGCATGTGGTATTTATGCCCAAACCTGCGAATAAAAAAATAACTCCAGCCGATTGAGAGCCAATCTCACACATCTGATACATGCATTTTTCTAAAGATGATCCTAGTTAGTTTCATTTGCCAGATTTCAGAGGATTGTTGGGCCAATTGGGAGAAAATCCCAGTTCTGAGGGGACTAATTTGACAGTGGCCCCTAGATAACGTCAAAATCCACCATTTTCTAGGTGATGAGATTGGTATAGGTTTATAGAGCAGTTTTTTTCGTGAATTTCCAGAAATGCCATTAAACCTGTAGTTGACAAAATAGGGAAAATATGGTTATTTTTCAGAAAAAAATTTTTCCTTAACCATTCCATATTATTTTATTTATTCAATTTCATGATCCTCAATAACAGTTTTCCTTTCTCTTTGTTGAAGGTATGATCTTTGATTGAATTTTTGGCAAGCAACAAAAAAATGAGTTGGGGAAAATTTTTTTTTTTCAGAAAGAAAAAAACGCTGTATATATTAATAAAAATATATGACAGTACATGATCATGAATACATTCTCAAACTGTAATTTAAAACAACGAGAAAACCCCATATACCAAATACATCCAGAATACACTTCTAAAGAGAAGTAATTCGATGTTCATGGCAACAACATAACGGATAGTATAAAAACATATCCACGTGAAAATCCCTGTACAATGAAAAGAGCCAGCAGAGAAAATATGCAGCATCATATTCATGTTGATAAAGAAGTAAAAGATAACTGAAAAGAAAGAAACAAAAAATAAATCAGGCTCGCTTGTATACATCGTGCGCACATGACAAGGAAACCGAGTCACTTGAAAATAAAGCCAGATCCACACGAAGAAGAAAAACAGCCCTAGACAATACCAAAACTCCTGCACAACATAACAGGCTCGCTTGATGAACAGCCCTGAAAAAAAAAATAGCACCCGAAAAACGATGAGATTGGACCCCATGATTGGGGGAGATCCGGCTCCCCAACACGATCCGGAGATCCGCCACCATACTAACTCCAGCCAGGACCGGGGAGTCCTTCAGATCCGGGATCGAATGGATATGAAATGTCCTGGTGAATAGAGAAAATATCGGCCACCTGGACCATGCTACCCGATGCAGCAGAAATCGAGTGGACAGAGAAATGAATAACTCCGGGATCCATGGTGGTGACAAGGTACATTTGAAAATGTAAAAGCGGCAATGGAGTCATAAAACCTGATATCAATTCGGCATGCTCGAAGAGCAAATACCGTGAACCTAACTCCAGAATATATAAAGACAGGGGAGATCCACCGAGACAAGCCACAGAAAATACGAGGAGTCGCCCGTATCGAAAATCAAGTCAAGAATCCATCCGAAATTCAAAACCCGGAGCACTGTTGATGTGGCGATATCGGTAGGTGAACGATCACTGCTGAGAGGACGACCGATCACGGATGAGAATGTGTGCGAAAGTGGCATTCAATGTTGAGCTGGTGAACGATAACAACATTAAATGATACACCCAACCACCAACGGCCAATAAGTCAAATCTCCGCCGATGACAGGTGAATGGAGAGGGAAAATAAAAGCCAGTCCCTGAAAATCAATTCAAAATAGCCGGAGAGAAATAACGGCTAACCGGAATAGCCTGAGATCCCCCAGCAATGGCAGATAACTGAAACAGAATGACCAGAGGAAATCCTCCATCACCCGCAAAAGCAGGTACCGTAGAGCGAGATATAAGCACCCCACAACACGTTAAGTGGCCCCTTAAACCTGGATCCAGCGGTTTAGTGTCCCCTTGATGCCAGGAACCAGCAGTAGCTTCAAGATTTTGAAGGGTGGCATTCACAGTATAACCACGAGCGAAACACCAACTAAACATAAACGAATCACCAATACTAATGCGTATCATTCAGCAACTCCACGCTGATTCGCATCACCAAAATGTACAGTGGAATACAATATCCCAAGCCACAGATATGTTAACCCGAGGCAAACCCAAATAAAATCACCGCGACAGACACCTACAGAGATAAAATGGAATATAATGCATCGACCTGGGTTCACCCACAGCCACCATAAGCAGCATATGCTTGTTCACATTGGGTACCAGCCAAAAACAAGTTCGAAAGCCACCAAAAGCGATCAACAAATGTTCACATTGGGTACCAGCTAATGATCTCCTTCATTAACCACCAAAAACTTGCACAAAATGTTGACATTGGGTACCAGCCTCAAAACGTGCTTCAACAGCCACCAATATCAGAACAACCATATATCCTCATGGGTACCAGCTCAGCAAAAGCAGGCGATCATCATACCACTACTGAACCAAGCTCACTACTGTAAACCAGACCCCTGTACTTTGAAGCCATAACCTCCCTACTATAAGATCAATAACAGCCCTAGCCACCAAATGCCACAATATAATGTTCACATTGGGTACCAGCATAGAAAATATTCATCGGTAGCCACCAAAAGCAACATTGATTTGTCCTCCATGGGTTCCAGCTTAAATATTCATCAATAGCCACCAATAGCAACAGAATATTGTGCAAAATGGGTACAGCTAAGAGCTTACCTAGCAAGTCTCTCAGAGCCCCCCCTCGGATCTATCCGAAAACAAACATGGCCGCCCGCACCGATGCCTCCTCCTGCCTCGATCTTCACTCGACTGGAACCTCCTCACTCCTCCTGTCTCGATCTTCACTCGACTGGTGCTTACCTAGCAAGTCTCTCAGAGCCCCCCCTCGGATCTATCCGAAAACAGACATGGCCGCTCAAAATGCTCAGTCAACAGGAGGCTGGAAACGTTTCAACAGGATACGATCTTCACTCGACTGGAACCTCCTCACTCCTCCTGTCTCGATCTTCACTCGACTGGAGCTTACCTAGCTAGTCTCTCAGAGCCCCCCCTCGGATCTATCCGAAAATAGACATGGCCGCTCAAAATGCTCAGTCAACAGGAGGCTAGCAAGTCTCTCAGAGCTCCCCCTCGGATCTATCCGAAAACAGACGTGGTCGCCCGCGAGTTGGGGCAAAATTGCCAAAAGTGACAATTTTCCAGCTCAGATCCTGACCAAACTAGGATGAATTTACAAAAACTGAACATGTTTTTTTCGACAACAGTCCCAATTAGTTTCCTCGTAAAGATATTCGTGATATGATGTGCCAATTACGAGATCGTTTTGGTTCTTTGGGAGCCATTTTTTTGGACATGCCCTACCTGTTATAGAATTTCAGTTTATTTTTTTTAAATAAAATATTTTTATTTAATAATTTTTATATAGTTTTAATAAAACAATTTGTTCATTTAATTTTTTAAAATTAAAATATTTTTTTGTAAGTTTGATAGTATTTTTCATTTTTCTTTTTACTCCATCTTCATCAACATGTCCAGATACATCGCCTCAATAAAAGAAATAAATTGAATCTATAACTATAACAGTCAACCTCATCAAAGTTTAACCAAAACTCCATAAACAAAAAATAAAATATTTTTATTTAATAGTTTTCATATAGTTCAAATGAAACATTTTGTTTATTTCTTAAATTCGTTATTGATAACATTGTTTGTTATGTTTAGTTTTAAATTAAAGTAGTTTTTTAATTTTAATGCATATTATTATTAATTTCAAATCTAAAGGGAGCAAGATTATTATTTTTATAGATAAAAAAATATAGATAACCATAGAGTCATGAAAGACTGCTGTAGTTCTAATTTTCTTTAAATTAGCCAAGAGGAATAGGAATAGGAATGTTGCCAAGAGTTGATAGATCAGTGTTTGTAAGAGAGATTGTGATGAGTGAACTTTGAGGACTGATTTTAACTTTTTATAAAATTTATCTACAAAGAATAAGATTCATTTTCAGATTTTCTCACTATGGTTTTTTGTAAGTTTTGTGAAAGTTCTTAACTTTGATTCAACCTTTCTTTAAAAATTTATAATGAAAATTTTATGAATTATTTTATGAATATTTTCATTAATTTACGATCTAATCTATTTACTGTGAATTGATTTATCTCGGGTTTTCAAAAATTCTTTTGCAATGATCATGATCTAATTATGATTCATATGTAAGAGCTTGGATGGTTTTAAATATAGATTAAATTTATATTTTTATCATTCATATACAGACATAAGTTGAGCTAATCTAGATCATTTTACTCTAGATTACATTACGATTAGATTAGTTTTAGTTTAGCTTTTTATCATGGTTAAATTTTAATCATTCTAAAGACTCAATTGAGCAACAAACCATCTCTCCTTTTACATCAGTCTCTGGTCATCGTTATCTTTTCATATATATATATATATATATATATATATATATATATATATATATATATATATATATATATATATATATATATATATGTACAATTGTATTGATTAAATAGTAGCTGCATGCTCACTATATATATGTCATTGTATGTATTTAAGATAATTGCAGGATTCCCTTGTATTTTCCTTTTCATGGGAGAAAGGGACATAAGGGAAACAAAGCCTTAAAACCCATCGAGAATGATCATCCCAAACAACTAGGGATGTGTGAAGAGCCTTGGTCTGGGTTGTTTCTCCTCTGTTGACATAGGCTTGACAATTCCCATGTCAACATCATGTTAATTATGGTTGACCATGTTTAACTATATTTTCCCATGTGGACTATATATGACTAGATAGATGTGAACACTTTTGTCCATGGTTTACTATGATTTCTCATGGAAAGTTATAGTTGACTTTTATTGACTATGGCTTAAAACAATTGAGAATGGTGAATACATTTCTCATCTTGATAATGGTTGACTAATATGGTTAACTATGGTTTTCGATGTTGTTTATAATGACGAACTTGACTATGGTTGACTTATGGGACTATGGTTATTTATAAGTGACCATGTTGACTATGGTTACATATGGTTTACTATGGTTGATGAGGGTTAAGTATGGTTGATTATGGTCAACTATGGATGACCACGGTTGTCCACATTACTATAGTTAAGTATTATCGAACTTGGTTAACAATCATTAACGACATTCCCATGTCAACCCTGACTAACCATGGTTGACCATGGTTGGCTATGGATGATTGGAGTAGACCATGCTTAAGCATCGAAGACCATATTGACCATGGGTCACCATGGTTGACTATGACCACCAATAGCCATGTTGACTATGGTCAGCCATGTTTGATGGCGTAAATTTTATGATAAAATTTTACCATGTTTTTGTTGAAAATGGAAACAAGAAATATCGAAAATGGCATCAAAATTCCCTTAATTAAATTAGAAGTAAATTGTAATTCCGCATCACATGGAAACTTGTATGATTTGAGCCTTAGTTAGCTCAATTAAGTCGAGTTGAGGGTCAAACTAGAGGCATGTAGAGTGTCTCCTACTTTTTAGTAACCACATTTAAGTTTATTTTGAATTGTAATTGGTTAACTCAATTTATTTGAGTTAAAATCAATTTAACTTGCTCTAACTGATGATGAGCTAGTGAGAGGTCGAGTGAATGAAATATAATTTAATTCACATGTAGAGATCAATTAGATAACTGATAATTCACTTTAAATAGTTGTTGCATTTCAGTTCTAAGGAAGGCCATGTTGAGATTGGAGTTAATGGGAAGTGTACTATTAGTTGTAAAATTACAAAATTGTACAAGTGGTGCATGAAGTCAACAGGACGCCTTGGATGTATTTCACAATCAATTATTTGAAATTTCCTCATTGATAGGGGTTTAAGCCCCTAAGGAATTCGTAAGCAAGGCTAAGAAACCTAGAGGCAAGTTTTTGGTTAAATATTGGACCAAAATTGTTGGGATTAGAGTGAGACAGTCAGAGATAGTGCACAAAGTTCTCAAACCTGAGAGAAGAATTATATTGTTTCATATTCTTGAATTAATGCAATATATATATACATATATCTATATATATATATATATATATATATATATATATATATATATATATATATATATATATATATATATATATATATAGCATTTCTTTTAGCCAGATTTCCCCAGATATATCTTTGTGTTGTGTGATTGAAATTCTTTCTCTTTGTTGTTCATGTGATTGTGTGATCATAATTGGTTTCCACAATTTGTAGAATAGATTAAAGTATTTTTTTTTAGAATATTACAATATCAGTTGAATCTATATGGATATTCTACAGAGTATCAGAGTAGGAATCACTATAGAAGAAAAGAACCAAAGTTTGTTTTAAACACGTGAATCGAATTTGCAGATTTTTTCTTGAGGACCAACAACAGATTAGGATGTCTTTTTGTGGATTGAGACTCGAATATTCCCTTGAGGGTAGTTAGAATTACATAGCTTGGAAGGAAGGAATTAATAGACAATGATATTCCCAGGCCCGCAACATTAAATGCTCAAAATCTTGATGCATGGAAGAAGGTTGTAACAAAGAAGAGAAGGATTCTGTTAGAATGAGTTCGAGATCACATTTTCTCAAACCTCCATCGAAAGGAAACTCCATATGCTATGTTGAAGGCATTAAAAAATCTGTTTCAGAATAGAAACGACCAAAGAAAGCTGGCATTGAAGGACAAGCTCAGAAAAGTAAAAATGGAGGAAGGAGACACAATACCAAAATACTTGACGAAGTTCACTCAATGTAGAGATGAGCTTGGAAATGTTGGTGTTACCATTTTCTAGGATGATCTGGTGAGCATAGTGCTTATATTATTTCCCAATAGCTAACACAACTAGAAGGATTTCGTAAATGGGAGGGACAAGTTACTAGAGTGGGAACAATTATGGTACAACTTGGTAAAGGAAGAGATTAGGAGAAACACCAAAGAGGAGACCTCTTCCAAAGAAGAGGAAATTGAATTAGTTAATAAAGGAAAGAAATTGAAGGGAAATATGTCCCAAGGTGAAGAGGGAAATAAATACTTGTGCAACATCAAGTGTTTTCACTCTCACAAGTTCAGGCACTATGCCACGGAATGTCCACAGAAGGAAAGAAAGAAGGGGCCTGCAGTTGCAGCATAGGTAAAGATTTAGATTCACAGTTAGGACATGATTTCACTCCAATTTCATGAATGAACAACATTGTAATGGGATGCATGTGGTGTCTTGACAACGGTGCCTCATTCCATATGACGAGGAATAGAGATCTCTTCAGTGGCTTGGAGGAGAAAGACCTCAAACATAACATAGAGTTTGGACATGACAGTAGGTATAGCATGACTGATATTGATACTGCTACCTTTCAGAGGGAGTTTGGATCCCCTCTTAGACTCATGGATGTATTTTTTGTTCTAGGAATAAAGAATAATATTGTTTTCATAGAGGTATTGGAAGACCATGGCTATGATGTGATATTTAGAAAAGAAAAGGTTTTCCTTAGACACATCGCCATGGGACATGTGAAATAGATCTATAAGTCAAGAACATGTATTCTCTTGAGGTCAAAGATGCATGCAAATACTTGAGGAGCAAGGAAAAGGTTAGAGACTTGGTGGTTGAGAGGGAGAATGAATTACCTCTCAACATGAAGCCTCAGAAGAAGCCTTAAAATGTTTTGGAGTAGCCATAATTAGAGAAGCAGAGAGGAGGGAAAGTGGATACATCAACTCAAGAATAGACCTATAGTAGGGGGGAATTTCGATCCCAATGGGAAAATGGAGCACATGTAGCCATACCTCCAGGTGAGAGGTGGGGAAATGTGAAGTCATAGTCCCCAGTGTGCAGACGTTTAGGCATGGTCCATTGATATGCATTTTCTCATGGATCATTACCTTTGTAAGGGAGCCCACAATACACAGTAGTAGGATGGATTAGTGGAGGTTGATGAAGTTAGATGTCAGAGTGACAGATACAGAGATTAGGAGTGGCCATAAAATGTGGGGCACAGAGAAAAGTTGGCAGCAATACAAATGGTACAATGTTGAGTCAGCAGCAACGCAGATTTTGTCAATTGAAAGTGTAGTAGCTAGTAGCAGTCAGTCTTATGAAACCAACTCACAAAATAGAAGAAAATATAGATCAACTCCTTAGAAATCAGCCTCTTTAAGGGGGAAACCTCCTTTACATTACATAAATGAGAAATTCTTGGATAATAGAAATGACAAAACATCCTTTCTATATATAAGAGTCTAATGGGTCACAATATAATCCTAGTCGAAATAACAATAAAAATGTAAGGGTACACCAATAAAAATAGTGGGATTCTATGGGGCACACTAATAACAATATGGGGACTACATGGGCACAACAATAACAATAATGGGGCTATACTAACAATAATAATAAGGGGATACACTAATATTATAGGCATCTAGCATGCCCCTCTCCTTCAGACAAGTGGTTTCCCCAATGCTTGAGTAGTTTTGGATGCTTCTATATAAAATTATCATCCTCCCATGTCGAATCTTTAGCAGGTAAGTTCTTCCACTTGATGAGATACTTTCAAATTTATCGATTTCATAGCTATCGATTTCTTGTTTCTGTGACTGCTTCAGGTTCCAATATGATTTTTCCTTCTTCGTAAAGTTTTGGAAATATTGTTTTTACTGGGAGCTTGTCCCCTATAACCTTCTTTAAGCATGAAACATGGAAAACTAGGTTCAATCGAGAAGACTGAGGAAGCTCCAATTTATATTCCATAGTACCAATATTTTGCAACACTTTGTAAGGAACATAATACTTTGGTGATAATTTATTATCCTTCTTAGCTTGCTTGAGGGAAATTTGTTTGTATGGTTGTAGCCGTAAAAATACCTAGTCACATGAATCAAAAATTCTTTCACTGTGATGTTGATCTACCTGTTGTTTCATTCGATTATGTTCCAAAGTTAGGTTATCCTTTAAGAGTTGGAATTTTTTTTTTTATGATCAATGTGATATTACATTGCTTGAACCTTAGAATTTTATCTTAAATATGATGTGATGGATGGTGGATGATATCCATAAAGTACCATTAATGGGGTCATTTTTTCTGCAATATGGAAGGAAGTGTTATACTGCCATTCAACTTGAGGTAACCACTTGACCCATTATGTTTATTTATCACATACAAAGCAACAAAGATATCCTTCCAAACATTTGTTCACTATATTAGTTTGCTCATCAAATTGGGGATGATATGATGAGCTATGAGCTAATTGAGTACCCAAAGAAGAAAATAATTATGTCCAAAAATTTCCTGTAAAAATGGGATCTCTATCTCTTACAATGATATTTGGGATTCCATGTAGCTTTTGAATTGTTTCCATAAATGTAGTAGCATTTTTACTACCTTTAAATGGATGAGATAATGCACAAAAGTGTGCATACTTGGTAAGTGTGTCAACTACCACCATGATGACAGTCTTTCCTTTGGAATTGGGTAAACCTATGATAAATTCCATTGAAACATCCTCCCAACGTTAACTTGGAATGGATAAAGGTTGTAACAGACCCGAGGTCTTAATTATATCAACTTTATTTTATTGGCAAACCAAACATTATGCCAGAAAATTTTGAATATCAGATTTAAGGCCATCCCAAAAAAAAATTTTGGCCCTTTAGTAAGTTTTCAAAAATCCAAAGTGCCCTCCTACGAAAGAGGTGTGCAATTCCAAAATAATATTTTGTTTGATATCGGAATTCTTACAAAGATATTTCATCTTTCCAGCTAAATGTTTCAGATGTACTAGGATATTTTTTCAAGTTTTGAATGAATGTCCACACCTCTTCATCATTCTTCCACTCATCCCTTGCTTCGGTTATCCATTCAGGTTGGATAATAAAAATGGCACAAATAATTTCTTCCACGTCCCTATCCTTTCTTGAGAGTGCATCTGCAACAAATTTTTGCTTCGTTTTTTTGTAGATGATTTCAAATTCATAACCCAACATCTTTGTGACCCATTTTTGTTGCTCTTACGGAGATAAATTTTTTTCCAGAAAATACTTAAGACTATCATGATATGTTTTTACCTTGAAGTATCTTCCCATTAGTTAAGGTCGCCATTGCTTTAGTGCATGTAGTATTTCCAACATTTCCTTCTCGTAAAAAGGTTTCTATAAATACTTTCCTTTGATTGGACGACTTTAAAAATAAATTTATATTCCTTCTTGCATTAAAACTGCACCAATTCCATTTCCCGAGGCATCACATTCCACAATAAAAGTTATTTTGAATTCTAGCATAGCTAAGACCGATGCTTGGCTTATTACCTCTTTAAGATGTTCAAAGGCTTTAGCTACTTATGGAGTCCAAGAAAATGCATATTTCTTCAGTAATTATGTTAGAGGTGCCGATATTCTCCCATAATTCTTAACAAACTTGCGATAATACCCTGTTCACCCTAGAAATCCTTGAAGATGCTTTATAGTTGTGGGGATTTTCCATTCCTAAAAGGATTTAATTTTGTTAGTGTCTACCTTAACACCCTCATGAGATAAAATATGACCCAAATATTCCACCTCCTCTACTTCAAATAAAAATTTGAAGGTTTTTTCATACAATTTCCTCCAATAGTTTGAGTACCCTATCAACATGTTGAACATGATTCTTCCAAGACCTGTTGTAGATTAGTATATCATCAAAAATACTAACACAAGTTTTCTAAGGAAGGGTTTGAAAATAGAATTCACAAAACCTTCAAATGTTGAAGGTTCATTAGTAAGTCCAAATGGCATGACCAAAAATTCATAATGACCCTCACGAGTTCTGAATATTGTTTCTGAAATGTCTTCAGTATTCATTCTAATTTTACGATATCCAGAACGAAGATCCAACTTGGTGAAGCAGATTTATCCATGTAATTCATCCAATAATTCATCAATGACAAGGATGAGAAATTGATATTTAATAGTGAGCTTTTTGAGCTCCCTATAATTGGGACACATACAGCATGATCCATCCTTCTTGTGCAAAAATACTATTGGAGCAAAGAAAGAACTTTGACGAGGTTGAATTATACCATCCTCTAGAATTTCTAAAACCATACATTAAACCTCACTCTTTTGATCATAAGGATATCTGTAAGGCATAATGTTTCGAGGAAAAATTCTTGGAATCAAATGAATAGCATGATCACGATAAAAAATAGTTGAGAGTCATTTGGGAGTCTCAAAAGCCTTGAAATGGTTGTCCAATACTTTTTGGAGATCTAGAGAAATAGATGATTTTGATATTTTAACCTCCAGTGAGCATAATTGTGAAATTACACCTCGTTGTTCTTTCTTCAGAAGCTTTGTCATGAAATTATAGCTGATTATCTTTCCCGGCTTCCCTATGATTCCCCGTAATTCATCTTCCTTTCCTTCCGAAAACAATTTCAGGAAAATTTCTTGAAAATTAAAAGCTACCATCCTTAAATATTGTAATCATTGTACTCCTAGTACAATATCAACACCACACATTGGAATGGAGAGAATTGGACTATTCAATACATATTCCCCCATGGTTAGCTTGATATTATGGAACTTTTCGTAGAAATTTTAGTTCCTCCATTTGCAGCCATCACTTGACACTTAGGTGCTAGGTATAGGAAGCATTTCAATTCCTTGCCTACCTTAAAATGAATAAAATTATGGGTACTACCGTAATCAATCAGCACTATTACATTTTTCTTCTTGATATGCCCTTCTATCTTTAGAGTTTGAGGAGTGGTAATTTATGGGCCTCTAGATTAGACATAAAATAAGGCACATATAACCTTTCTTAAGCACATCTACCTTCCTTATGCAGATGAATATATATATTAAATCTCTCCTTCTGCACTTAATAATGGTTTCTTATGCTTCAATATTTTCTTAGGAAGGTTTAAAGGTAATTGCATATTTGTGCCTAATATTGGTTATTTTTGTAGAATATTGTGAGAATATTTGGAAAATTATGCAGATTTGGAGAAGGAGATGATTTAGGGACTTTCTCGCTGCCACTGGGAGATAAAAATTTGAGAATAAATCAGCAAAATATCAGGAAATTAGGGAGAAATATTGGAGAGATTCAAGGGGGTTGTCCACCCTCCTTAAATATCAAGGGTAGACAAAGGATTCTCCTGAGATCCCCTCCATCAATTCGAATTCTAGAGGCAGCCAAGTGACTCAAGACCAAGTTCACTCAAGCCATACTTCAATTGGAGTCAAGTGGACTCATTACCTATTTTTTAGGGAGATGTTGGTAGCTTCCCTTGAGGATAAATAAAGATAATCAAGAGCTAATTAGGGTTGATTCTATTCCATTCCACCCTGGCCACTCGATTCTGGTCCATTCGATATAGTCCATTCCATTCCATTTTCATTCCATTCCATCCCATGCCATCCATTTTCCATTCTATTAGGCTTTTGTTGTTTATGACCTTAGGGATGTAATAAAATTTCATTTTAATGCTATATGTATTCAGATGAATTTTTTTTGTTCTAGTTCCAGAGAGCTGGGCTTGTGGATTAGAGCCCAATCCATGTGCCTCAGCTTCTCTTCCTGTTACCATTCTTTCCTTTCTATCATTTAGCTAGTTTATTTCTATCCATTAATTATTTTTTGTTTCTATCATTTAGTTAATCTTGCTTCTGATAGTTTCAAATTGTTGTTTCGAATTGCTATTGTAGGTTTTCATTTTCTTAATATAATGGAGGATAAAAATCTAAAAGCTATGGATCTAGACTTCCATTCTCATCTCTATCAATAGAGCTCGAGGGGGGTAGGCTTTCCCACAAGCCAAAAAAATTGATTTGTGTTCATAGTTTTTATCATAAATCCTTTTTTGTTTTCTTCCGCATGAGTCTGTAGGTTTGTTTGTAGGAAGCAGTATTAAAGTTTCGGAGAATTTCACCCTCGCCTTCCCGCTTCATTTTCCATCTCTGTTGTTACACTTCTATCCCCTTCTATTTTCACTTATTTGCAGTTTCCGCACCATTTTTATTCCCAAAAACAATTTGAAATGACTAAGTCCACTTTATATTCCTTCGTTTTCACGTTCTGCGGCTATCGCAGCCATTTTAACGCAAAACACTTGACACACCCTCAAAGTTTGACCTCTGCTCTTTTCTTCTCGATTCTCCCGCTACCGTACATTGCAATCGCACTTCGCAACATTTACCCTTTTATTTTAAGACTTATCGCTTTGATCTGCTAATTACGATATTGCGATCATGCTTTGCCACCGTTCCCACTTCCACGTCACCTATCATGTTTCACACTTCGCACCATTTAATTCATTTCCTTTAACACTTATTGCTTCCAATAGCAATTGCGATATTGTGATATCACGTATCGCACTTTGCAACATTTACCACATCGCAAATCACAATGTTTACCCCGTCGCACTTCATACTTCACATATTTTACCTTTTTGCAAATCACACTTCACTCCCTCTCCTGAACTGTATTCCTGCTTCTCTGCCATTGCACTTTTCAAAACATTCCACTCCAAAGCCATTTCTGCGCTATAATAAGGTTTTATAAGTTTTAACCCCGCTCTTTCCACTTCTAAGCCTTGTTTCATGTGTTAAGCCCTTCATTACCCTCTTTAGTCCTCTTTCCTTCAAACTGCAGGCACAGTCCTTCAAATTAGAATTAGGTCACAAATAACTGCATAGATAGGAGCATGATAGATAGAGTAGGGTGCGTTTAGATGATTGGCTATGTTAAGTGTGGTCTAAATTTGTTTCCTTTATGAAATTTAAATTAGTTTCATTTCTGCCATTTCCTTTCTGAAAATTGAATTAGTTTCATTTCTATCATTTTCTTTCTGTAATTTATTTTAGTTTCATTGAAGTGTGACAAACTTCACTAAGACCCTTGGAAGTAGCACCCTTTCATAGAGCGGAAGAGGATGACATGAACATAATGAATTTACTATGTATATAGCACTGTCAACTCCAAGTTTGTGCAAACCCCATGTTGATAAAGTAAGGTAAGGCAACCCCTGGGAGTTGCAGCACTCTTAGTGCAATACCAGGGCTCACCACTTTTTGGCACTGTTTCCGAGGAGGTGTCTAGTAGATGCGTTGATTTTTTTTTAGCATTATTTTCTACTTTACTTTCTTTTCATTCCATTTCAGAAATATTAAAAAAAATACAAAAATATAGGATTTTCATGACTCATAGGAGTAGGGATACTCAGATTTTTTTTTTAGATACTTCTCCAATACCAACCTCCCCACTTGACCACATGGTGCAGTAAGAACCACATCACCATACACTTTTTCAGGTAGAAGATATGGATGGATATGATGACAATGAACAATATCTTATTGGATTTCCCATTCAAGATATGGACATGAGTGTACATATGAATAACATACCTCCATCTTTCCTTCCCAACTTCCATGGTATGAGGACAAAGGATCCAGAAACATTTCTCTTTGAATTTGAGATACTTTGTAGGTCTTATGGCTACTTATCACACACTCAAAAACTGGGATTGTTTCCTACAACATTGAAGGATAGAGCTCTTAAATGGTTCATGATTTTAGGTACTAATTCAATAAGATCATGGAATGATATGCAAAAGATATTTCTAGAAAAATACAAAGATGGTTATCTTAGAGAAGAAATTTTTAGAATGAACAAAGAAGAATATTAGAGCCTTGAGGACCTAATAGAGAGGTTCATGTATAATGTTGAGAGGTCAAAATTTCATCATTTAGTATTTGACACAATAAAAACCCTCTTACTTTGAACAATTAGGGATGAGCAGATTGATCTCCCTAATCTCATGAGTAAAGGAGATGTATATAAATTGTGATTTGACGAAATTTGTGAAACATGCAAGCACATATCAAGAGGAAGGGAAAGAGTAAGTAAGTTAGCATCAACATTGGTAAGGCAAGATGAAATTGGAATTTTTCTTGACAACTTTAAAACAAAAATTCTTAGAAATCTAAGTGAACAAGTAGAAATGTTAAGAATGAAAAATGAGAAAAAATAAGCTGTTGATATTTTTGTTATCCATGCAGAATCATATACTACTAAATGTTTTTCATCATTCCCCAGGTATAAATAAGTTTACCAGGAAGACAATGGAGAAAGGAAATCACCAAAGAAGCTATGTTATGTAGCTCCAAGGAGACCTCGATAGCCTAGTCAAATTGATATGATGCAAGGACCCACTTCACAATTTCAAGCTTATTCACATCCATATT
The DNA here is from genome assembly GCA_034641835.2 of Pinus albicaulis. NCBI lineage: Eukaryota > Viridiplantae > Streptophyta > Pinopsida > Pinales > Pinaceae > Pinus > Pinus albicaulis. The sequence goes on along the minus strand of CM076575.1, from coordinate 1,574,649,759 downwards.
AAACTAATTTGGACACACTCCCTCCTTAGCAACCTTGGCGATCTCAACCCAAAAACCAATCTTGGCAACATGGTTGGCAAGGTCCTTATTAAGAAAATCCTAAACATCTTCAAAATTTTCCTCAATATCCTCCATACCTGACTCCATTCTATCCCTACCATCCACCTCGACCACAACTAGAGCCTCAACCACATCCATCTCATATATCCACCTCCATTCAACTACCTATACCACCATTTCCAAACCCATACAATGAAGTATCTCAGCTCACTTACAATGCTGAGGTACAACACTACCAAACATATCCTCTTGATCTGAATAGTATGCATCTTAGTTCAAGAAAGTTATTACAAAGAAGATATTTTCTTAATTTCATTTAAGGAAAACATCAAGAAGAAGAAGATCCAAATAAGGAGATCAAAAGATCAAGGGCTGCCCTTGATGAAGAGTATAAATTAGAATCAGATGTTGAGAAAGTTCCCTCATGTTTACCAGCATTTCCTACATGTGTTCAAGAGAACAATCAACAAAAAGAGGAAGATTTGACTTCCATAATAGAAGAGGACATCCAAGGTGATCGAATTGAACAAGTGAATGAGGGGCATGATAACTATATTGACATATGGTTCCAAACAGTCATTAAGTTGCAACAACACACCCTTCTCCAACAATACTTGATACAATCCTAGTCAAAGAAATTCATCTCTCATATTCAGGTACGTGTCAAAGCATGTATTCCAAGTGTGTACATGATTTTATCTATCATCTTGATGTGTACATGGCTCCATCTGAAGTATTCATATACTTGAAAAAGGTTTTGTTTTTTTCAAGTAGAGTAAGAAAGTGAAAAAGAAAAAAAAAGAAAAAAAAAGGAAAGAATAAAATCTCAAGTGAAAACCCCTTTTGAGGCATCTGAGGTTGACCCACTGATTGAAAACCTCCATGAGGCGGTCATTGGGTTGGGAAAAGAAAGAGAAAAATAAAATATCCTAGGTGAAAACCTCCTTTGAGGCGGCTAGGCAGACCTACTAGTGGAAAACCTCAAAGAGGCAGCTAGGAGACCTTATATATATATATATATATATATATATATATATATATATATATATATGTATGTATGTATGTATGTATGTATGTATGTATGTATGTATGTATGTATGTATGTATTTCTCCATGTATCCTCCTCCTGACCAGATAGTGCTCCAACCTTTGCAGGCGGAAAACAACAAGTTTAACCTGGTCTGTCAAAACCCTAGTTAAAGATAGTAAAACTTGGACTTCCTCCTCCTGTGCTTAGAAGCTCCAAAAGGACCTCAAGAATATTAACACATGCAGCTTCAGAACCGCCAAAGACAACTTCAACAACCATATTAGCAGCTTCAATATCATCTGGAAAAACAAATCAATGGTAAGGCTCAGGTATGCAGTCAGATAACCCTTTATTCGAAAATATTTTAGCTTAATAAAACATTAAAACGTGTGAGAAGGAAAACTTTTTTATATATCCAAAATCAGTAGCAGAGGAACCTCAGCCTTATCTAGCAACTAGCCTCACTTTTTTCACCGAGAAGAGGAACAAGACAAAAGTAAAGAGGACTTGAGAAAGTGGGCAGTAAGCAATTCATTGTAAAAGAAGACAAGGAGTGACAAGGGATAACCAAGGGTGAACTCAGTTCACAGAAAAAATAACTGCGAGTTTACTTTGCATCCAATAAGAAAAGAAAAAAAGAGAGAACAAAAAAAATTAAAAAATCAAATAAAAGGTGGATCCACCACCTCTTGGCATGCAAAACAGATTTTCTTAAGGCATCTGAGGACCTCCATGAAGCACCTACAAGAACAAATGCAGGAAGAATAGCAAGAAGATTAATAGGACGAGCAACACATGGGCCAATAAACAAACAAATGAAATAAGCCAGCATGTAGGAAAAACCATAAGGCGGGGAGGACGAATAGTTGCTCAAAGGATGAGAAAAATTTTTAGTAGGGGGGTGATGATGGGCCTCTAAATTAGACATAAATTAAGGCCCATATAGCCTTTCTTAAGCCCATCTACCTTCCTTATGCACATGAATATATCTATTAAATCTCTCCTTCTACACTTGATAATGTTTTCTTATGCTTCAATATTTTCTTAGGAAGGTTTAAAGGTAATTGCATATTTGTGCCTAATATTGGTTATTTTTGTAGAATATTGTGAGAATATTTGGCAGATTATGCATATTTGGAGAAGGAGATGATTTAGGGACTTGTTCCCTGCCATTGGAAGATCAAGATTGGAGAATAAATGAGCACAATATCAGGAAATTAGGGAAAAATCTTAGAGATATTCAAGGGGGTTTTCCACCCTCCTTAAATCTCAAAGGCAGCAAAAGGATCCTCATGAGATCCCCTCCAGAAATTCGAATTTGAGAGGCAGCCAAGTGACTCAAGACGAAGTGCACTCAAGCCATACTTCACTTGGATTCAAGTGGACTCATTACCTATTTTTTATGGAGCTACTAGTAGCTGCCCTTGAGGATAAATAGAGCTAATCAAGAGCTAATTAGGGTTGATTCTATTACATTTTGATCCGGCCATTCGACTCTGGTCCATTTTATACAATCCATTCCATTTCATTCCATCCTATGCCATCAATTTTCCATTCTATGAGGATTTTTCTATTTAAGGACTTCGAGATGTAATAAGATTTCATTTTAATATAATGAATATTCAGATGAATTTTTGTTGATCTAGTTCCAGAGAGCTGGGCTCCTATATTAGGTCCCAATCCATGTGCCTCATCTTCTTTGCTTGTTACCATTCTTTCCTTTTTTTCATTCAGCTAGTTTTATTTTGTCCATTAGTTATATCTCGTTTCTTTCATTTATTTCATCTTGCTTCTGATAGTTTCAAGTTATTGTTTCGAATTGCCGCTATAGATTTTCATTTGCTTAATAGAATGGAGGATAAAACTCTAAAATTTGTGGATCTAGGCTTCCCATCTCATCTCTACCAATAGAGCTTGAGGGGGGTAGGCTTTCCCACAGGCCAATTTTTTTTATTTTTGTTCAGTGTTTTTATCATACATTTTTTTCTGTTTTCCCGTGCATGAATCTGCAGGTTTGTTTGTAGGAAGCAGTATTAAAGTTTTGGATAAGTTCACCCTTGCCTTCTTGCTTCGTTTTCCATCTCTGCTATTATACTTCTATCCCCTTCTATTTTCATTTATTTTCAGTTGTCGCACCATTTTTATTCCCAAAAACACTTCAAAACTACTAAGTCCGCCTTCTATTCCTTTGTTTCCACGTTCTGCGGCTATCACAACCATTTTAATGCAAAACGCTTGACAAAATATCAAAGTTTGACCTCTGCCATTTTCTTCTTGGTTCTCCTGCTACCATACATCACAATCACAGTTCACAACATTTACCCTTTTCTTTTAAGACTTGCCACTCTGATCCGCTGGTTGTGATATTGTGATCATGCTCTGCCACTGGTCTCACTGCCACATCACCCATTGCATTTCACACTTCACACTGGTTAATTGGTTTTCGTTAACACTTACTGCTTCCAACAACTGATTGCAATATTTCAATATCACGTATCGCACTTCGCAACATTTACCACATCACAAATTGCAATGTTTTCCCCATCGCACTTCGTACTTCGCTCTCGCTCACGAATTGTACTCCCACTTCTCCGCCATCACATTTTTCAAAAGATTCCGCTCCAAATCCATTTCTGCGCTATAATAAATTTTTATAAGATTTAACCTTTCTCTTTCCACTTCTAAGCATTGTTTCATGCACTAAGCCCTCCATTAGCCTCTTTAGCCCTTTTTCCTCTAAATTTCAAGCACACTTCTTCAAATTAGAATTACGTCATGAATTATTGCATAGATAGGAGCATGATAGATAAAGTAGGGTGTGTTTAGCCAATTGGCCAAGTTAAGTGTGGTATAAATTAGTTTCCTTTCTACAATTTAAATTGGTTTCATTTCTGCCATTTCCTTTCTGCAAATTGAATTAGTTTCATTTTTTTCATTTCCTTTCTGCAATTTATTTTAGTTTCACTGAAGTGTGACAGACTTTATTGAGAACCCCTAGAAGTATCACCCTTTCATAGAGTAGAAGAGGATGGCATGAAAAAAATGTATTTGCTGTGTATATAGCACTGTCACCTCCAAGTTTGTACGAACCCCGCATTTATAAAGTAAATTAGGGTAGCCACTAGGAGTTGCAACACTCTTATTGCAATACCAGGGCTCACCAATAATACCTGCCAATGCATTACAAGATATGGTTGGATTCATTTCTTCTTCCTATAGGCTTGGTTCCTGGTGCATATCCTCTTCTTTTGAAGTTTCTTGTTCATTTTCTTCCTACTCTTCACAATCTATGTAAAATAATTTCTTATCAACACACTTATGACTTTTCGTGTGTTTTCTATCACAACTATAGAAAATCCCTTTGCTATTTTTTATTCAAATTGTTGTGGTGTCAACCTCGTAGGTTCTGGAAGACTAGGATTAGCAACACTTCCATCTTTATATATGTGAGTGGTAGGATTCCTTGTTGCCATAATTTTTCTTGCCAACCTAAATGCCTTCTCCAATGGATCAAGTTCCAAAAGGTGAACCTAATGTTGCATGTTATCCTTTAAAATCCCTAAGAAGGCATCAATCCTAAGCTCCTTTGGAATATCCTTTACCATTATATTCAAATATTGGAAGTACTTAATGTGCTCCACCATTGAACCCTTATGTTTGAGATTTATCAATTGGATAAAGAAGGTGTCGCTCTTTGTATCCTCATATTTTTGTACTATTTCCTCGATAAAATTTTACCAAGTGACAATTTCTTTACGAGAGAAAATCCATCGGTACCATACACATGTATTTTTTTCTAAATACAATGTTGCAATACATACCTTTTGTGTGTTTTTCACATTATGGAGATAAAAATATTGCTCCATCTGTAGTATCCATGTTATGAGATTATTGCCATCAAGCTTCCTCATATTGATCTTTGGAATATGGAAGTTCTTCAATCCAATGTTAGATTTTATGAAAACATCATTGACATTTTTTTTTTCTCATCATGAGTTTACTCTACCACGTTTTCATCATTAGGAATCATTTCTTGTAGCAACTTTTTCAAACCTTCATTCAAACCATCCACGTTTGCTTTTAGTTTTTCTTCTACACCATCGAACTTAGCTTCCATGCCATTCTTAAAACCATCCATCTTAGATTCCACGCCATTCATATTAGCTTCCATTACTTTCTTCAAACAATCCATTTTAGCTTCCATTTTATTTTTGGTTACTTTTTGCGAGAGCAAGATTTGTTGGACTTGTTCTCGTAATTTTCATATATCATGTGGCACTTCTTACTCTTCATGTGTCATAGTGCAAACAATGGCATACATCACACATGTGGTTGCACCTTTTTCTATGATACATCGCTGAATAATGGTTTTTCTAATGGCTATTCGTATTTGAAAAGAAATAGATGAGGGCAGAGGGGGATGTTCTGGATTTTCAACATCAAAGACGATCAAGTGATCGTATGAAGGGTCCAAACTACCCAAAGCATATAGCATATATTTCCTTTGGAATGGGCACATCTAGAGAACTTCCAGTGTTAACATGGCGATAAGAGATTGCACCATGTCATCTACTATACTGTATGTGTGGGTGGCTTTGGCAGAAGCAACATTACAGCTAATGGCCCTTTGGGGATCTTGGGTATGACCTTTACCCTAAGATGAGGGATCTGCAAGGGACCATTTGGTGTCAGAATAGACTCAGTGGGTACTTTGGTTTGGAACTCAATTTCATATGTAGCAGGTTGCTTGTCATACTAGCGTGACTAGGCTTGAAGGTTGACATTAGCAGTGTTGACCTCACCAGAGTTCATGATGAGCATATGGTAATAAATGTGACCAGACCACTAAGGTGGGGCAGTGGCCTGACCTTGTGGAGGTTGGATATCCATATATCCTTGTTGAGGGAAAGGATTAGTGAGCACAGTCGATTGAGTTGGAGCAATGTTCGGAGGAAGTGACACCATGGGTTTTTGTCCTCAAGACGTTGCTTGGGCATCCCACATTTGATGCATCTGGGGTAAAACGACACAATAATGAGTGTAATACCCATACACACCACAAAATGCACAAGGATTATGCATACAAATTGCCTTGTTCTACTTAGGATGATCACCCTGTTGCTGGGTTGTGGTATTTGGTGGGTTCCCCTAGATTGCATACAGTTGAGTACCTTGGCAACCCTGGTTACCCCATGGTTGTTGGTTTTGTGTGCGTTTCCAATTATTATTTTTCTTAGAATTGGGGGGATTAGTCATGCTCTGCTGAGCATACACTTGATGTTGAGGAGGAGGTGGTTGTTGTGGAATAGGTTGAGAAGGCATGGGAGGTAGGGTCATTTATGCCTGAGGGGATGAAGCGTTGAGCGATGCATAAGGATAAAATGGAGCTGGGGAAACATTATTGTAAATAGGCTAAGAAAGAGTTGGCCCTGACATTTTTTGATGTGGTTGGGAAAACGCATAAGAAATGCTTTGACCGGGATATAAGTTGCTTGGAGGGGGATAAGTGTTGGATGAATTGGTCCCCCCCCCCTTCTCAAGGGTGACCATAACTCATATAAGGAGGATCATATGCTGATGGGTGTAAAATGGATCCAACAATATCATCAATGGCGTGATATGCCCTTGGTGTAGTGGCACCACCGAGTCTAGAAAGGTCTGGTAAAACAGTATAAACATAACCTAACTGGGTGTAAATCAAGTCATGTTTTAAAGAAATCTTGATAGGTGCCTTCTAGGTCCGAGGAAAGTGAGATGCCACATATTTACCTATGGGTGCTAAGATAATTCTAACAAATAAATCCATATAGACATGGTCATCGAATGTAGGTGTTCTACACATGCTCCTCCTTCAATGTCATTCTTGTACGTGGTCAAAAAGGTGGGTGGTAGAAGTTTTACGGAGTGTGTTTAACAACTCGGTACTCGTATCATAACGGAGGAGTAACCAGAAATATGAAAAAAAATGCTTTAGCAAGAGTTGTAAAAATGGAATGAGATGCAGCGAGCTGGTCAATTTAACACTTCTCAGCTTCTTAAGTGAGCGCACGTTGGAACAAACCAGGAGGTATGGAGTCATTGATGATGGAGTTTGATGAACACCACATGTGGAAGGATCAAACATGATTGGTGGGGTCCTCTCCATTGTTTCCTTCAAATTTAGGGATGTCAGAAGGAAGCTTGGTTGGCATAGTTGGCCAACTAGTATCACGAGAAATGGGATCGTTGATTAACTCATTAAAATATGGGAGACTTAGACCATCCATAAAGGGGAGAAATGGAGTGGAAGCAACTGTAGATGTAACGGTTCCACTAGTGGAAGTGCCTACATTTGGATCAGGAATACCACCTTGGGGTCCTCGACCTGCATTGGTGCCAGACATGGTGGCTATATGAGGGTAGAGGATGCAAAATCAGAGGAAGAACTCAATGAATTTGAAGAATCTGATTCATGAAAGTGTCTGGAGGATTATTTCTAACCTGACATGCTGGAGAAATATGTCCTAATGGAAACAGAGGAAGGAGACCTTGGATACTCCATGACAAATGACTTGGGGCCACAATGCTGTTAAGACATAGATGACACTAAATACTAGAGAATGATAGAAACAGAAGAGTAACAAACCTCAAACAAAAAACTAGTGTAGTGGTTACAAGTGTAAACTATTCTATGATCTACTCTAATGGAAGCAATATATTCCCATCGAAAGAAAAATGACCTCTAACCCAAAGTTGATCTAAATCCTCAAACTATCCTAAATTCTATTGTTTTATATGGTATTTCATGCAGAAAGGTATGGTACAGAACCAACTGCTTCTCAAATCTAGTCCTATAAGAATTTTTCCTATTATTGGCCACTCAGGTTACCTTTGTCCCATGGGGGTGGCCAATTCTTGAGCTCCTTGATAAACTAGCCAATGCACAAAATTCCCTAACATGGGTTGGGTAGCTATAAGGAGAACCATTCGCATGATGTCCCAGTCTAACCCCCTCTGAAACAGGTTTCTGATGCACTGCGACTTTGACCATAGGATGGTGAAGAATTTTAAGATTAATATTAAATCAACTTTGTATGTCTCAATGTATGTAATCGATGGGTGTTATTGGAAGCCCATCCCACCAATCCTACCACTAAATATAAATATTGTTTGGCCCTCATGCCCAAGTGGGACTAATCTATGTGAGTTAGATTTATTAAGTGTCATGTTTAATTCTTGGTTTGGCGGATTGAACCAATCTCTCGTTCGCTTTAGGTGTGAGTGTGTGAAAATAAGTGTGTATTGTGGATGAATTAATTAATCATGTTTTATGATGATGCCAAAGTTTTTTTGAAATAAAATGCTAAAAATTGTAAATGAAACTGAAATAATGATAGTAAAATAAACAATAAATCAAGCATAAACCCCACCCAACCCAGGCTCTCTCTAAAAAAAAAAAGGAGAGGAAAACAAGAAACTCTAAACACACTAAAAGTTTCACAAGATATAAGGTCTATGGGACTGGGATCAAATGACTCTATACTATTGGAAATGGTGTAGAAAACAACAAGAAACCAGAGGGAAACTTTTTTTTGTAAAAGGTAGGGAAGAAGCTTTAAAACCTAGGGCAAACAATGGGACCCTTATGGGGAAGGCCAAAAAAAACTCAAGAGGAATTATTTGATGTTAAAACAAAATATCTTAAAGGTCTAAAAATAGAATGGATTAGACCTCTGATACAATGGTTGAAAGAAGTAAAAATCTCAGACTACCTACTCAGCTAAACTCTTCCTAAAAAGTTGGAATTGTACTAAAACCCCAGGGGGATTTTTTCTACTTCAAAGAGAAAAATTTAGCATAGCTAGGACTAATATGGGTTGAAACAGAGGTCAATCAACCCAAAAGAATTCTCTTGGTAAACCCTTAAAATTTTAGAAAAGATCTCGAAATTTTTTCCGAATTGTGGGTTTTGACCTGAAATAGGAGGACAACACAGTTTTTGGGTAGATGAGTCATGATAGGGTTTTTGTCAGAGCCGTGTGATTTCACACCCCCCCGCCCCCACATGAAACCACTTAACTCTCCAACACCGATGATAGTGACGAATGGGTAGATGAAGCCATCTTAGGGTTTTTGCCCATATTTTCCACTGATTACAAACCCTCCATCATTTTCAATTTCAATCAGTTTATTGTAGATGCTATCCATGATAAGTTTGTGAAATTCACAACTGAAGAGGATTTCAGTTATGCCTCTGTGTTAATCTATTTATTCTTGTACTCTCAGGGAGACAAATTTAAGTTTTATCTATAGAAATTGGAAGAAGAAGGCCACTAACAGTCAATCATCTTTTGGACTTTGTTATTCATGAAGGAACATAAAGAGTATTCTTATAAACAATTTGTGGATTTTTTTTTTTTTTAGCCAGCACTTAGTTTGTTGAATAGCACTCCAAAGCCAAGAATTAGTGAAGAGATCAAGAAAGTATTGCAACTATCAGATCAAGCTAGAATATGGGATTGGTATCTTTACTTTTTAAGTTGCCCAAATTCCTCCACATGAGGATTTTTGCATTGGAATATATTAGACAGATGATTAATGTAGATGAAGTGCATTTTGTCTCTGCTAAGAATAAGTCACAGTTTAAAATCAAAATAAAGATAGGTCATTTCATCTGTAATAGTAGGACAATAGGGGAAGAGGAAGATAAGTCATTGAAATAAATTAAATTTATTCCAAGTTTTACATGGTATTATGATCAAGTTGGTGTCATTTCCAAACTAAGGGTGGAAAATAAATCTACAAAATATTTTCATACACCTAGACCAGAGATTGAAAAATACATGAATCAACTTGAATGGACAGAAGGTACACTATAGGAGGCTGAAGAGAAAATGTTATCTACATCAGCATTGCAGACTCCAATTGCACATGAAAGATAAGGGAAGAGATTCAGAGAATATCAATCATCTCCAATGAATGATTCATCAAGAAAAGAGTTCAAGATTCACTACAGGAAGAAAACAAAGCTAAATGCGAAGGTCAATCCGAGCAAGGAGTCAAAGGAAGAAGTGATCATAATCACTTAAGAGACACCTCCTTCTACACAAACAGGTGATAAAGGCATATCTACTACTACTACTTCTACTGTTTCTAAAGAGAAAAAAACAACAGCTCCTAAAGATCGACAAACATCAACTTCTCAAGATCAGCAGAAAGCCATGTCAGATTAGCACAACTGCTATAGGGGAGAAATAAAAGGAGAATATTATCTTTGAAACTTTCAAATAAATGAAGTTGAAGAATGAAATCTTGAAAAAAATTACCTATAACCAATTTTGGATGAAAACTCCTACCTCACAAAGTAGGCTGCTTTCAGATTTTGATTCTGAAAAGGGAAAAAAACATTTTGCATTTCTTCAAGCACAGATCCCACAACCAAAACTAGAAGCAGATTATAAGAGGGCTACATTTGAGTTTGACACAAAAGAGAGTCACCTAATAGAACAAATGGAGCTTCACAAGAAAAACGGTGAGATGATTTCATCAACTCTCACTAATACTACTTTAAGTTTATCAAAATTGAAGGTGTCACTAGAAAATGTATAGTCACAATTGAAATTGGAAAAGGTATCTTCATTTGAAAAGGACACAAGGATAAAAAATCTAGAATAACTAGTGATAAATATTGGATATGATCCATCTAATATGAATTCAATTGAAGATATCATCAAGAAGAAAAATGTTGATATAGCAGCATTAAGAAAGCAATTGAAAATTCCATCTACAAAAGATCCTTTGGTAAGGGATATTGAAGAAAATGAAACTCAGTAAACATATATTATGAAGTTAATAATGGAGCAGAATGCTCAATTAAAGAAAATAGAATCAAATTTAGAGAAGATGATAAAGGAAAAGGAAGAAACAGTGAAGAGATCAAAAGTTCCTTTAGAGGTCGTGCCACTAGCAACTATTCCTATAGCTCAATATTCTACAGCAAGAACTACAGATGGAGATGAACAACTTACCAAAGTAGTTCAGAACATGTCCATTCAAGAAGAGGAGATCAAAAATTTTCAGGATCAGGTGAAATTATTGCAATTACAGAAAACTAATGCTGATAGTTCACATGCAGCTAAAGTACAGATGGCCGAAAATTTCATTGAAAGACTACAGAAAGAGAAAAAAGAGTCATCCATTGGTAATAATTTAGGCCAGGTGAAAGAGATAATATGGGCAGACATCACAGAGTCTACCACTGAAATTTGGCCAAGCATACAAATCATTTTTGAGCAAAAGGAGCTGATACAGAAGGAAAATGAGGCCATTACAACCATCAAAGAATAGCCGGGAGACAAGCCTACCACATCATACAATATCATCAGGTTTTTGAATTCAACGAACAGGTATGAGTTGGATGAATTGGGCATTGATGATAGAACAAAAACCATCTTGGAAGTGAAGAGAGTGCTGACAAAGAAGAATTTGATTCTTCAACTTGAAGAAAAATGTCACAGTCTAGAGATTACAGTTCCAATATTCCTCAGCAGGAAAGAATATCTAACATAGAAATGACTTCCTTCTCTCTTTGTAATTAATGATAAATTGATGACTAGACATGATTATGGAAAAAGACTTCAGGAAATTTCCAGGGAAACTGCCAAGTTTGCAAATATTAAAGGCACATTAACAGGAAAAGCACTGTTGGGAGAAATAAGTAATGATATTTATATTCAATATGAGATCAAACATGTATTTGTTGTGAAAACAAATTTCTCCAAATACACTAAAGCAGATGAAATTTACCGCAGGGTAATTAAATTATTTATCCCTGATGAAGAGTGCTGGGAAAAGTTATGTGAGTTTCAGGAGTAATTAATAAAACCAGAAAAGTCAATTTTTCTAGATCAGTAGTCAACAGACAGCCATCGCAACCCGTGATTATATTCTTCAACAACAACTTTCAGTTATAGCCAATGACAACACAAAAAATGCAATTTATTTCCATAATGCAGTTAGAATTAGTTATCAAATCAGGCGCTATTAGTTTGGATAGCCTTTAATGTAACAATTGTATTTTATTTTTCTATAAATAATTCACTGTACAAAGTATTATTGTTGGATAATCAAGTTCTGAAACTCTGTGTATTACTCTAGACTTGCTATTAATGAAAATCAAAGGAATTGCAGAAATTGTGTGAGATTCATGTGGTATTTTTATTGAGCACTGTGACTTTCTATGTTGTTTCATTTCCATTCCATTTTCTGTGTAAAATCTTATTCAATTTAAAAGCAAAAATTAGTGAAATGGCTTGTTTATTAAGATTTTTACAATGTGTATTTTCTTCTAATGAATGAATTCATGTAAAATGATGATTCATAACCCTTTCTTTTCCACCACTATACACCAATGACAAATTAAATGTGCTTAAATAGATTGCCCATCTTACCTTGCTCAGTTTTTTGCAATACAGTCTTTGAAATCAGTTTTAGCTTTCAATGATTACAAATTTTATCCAGCAAACAAATCATTAAACAAATTAAAAAAAATAAATTATATCTAGCCTAAAATCTGGTACTCAGCCCTAAAATTGAATAATTTAAAAAGTGACATAGAGAGAGCCCACTCTGGTTAGGTAGGGCTAGCTGCCTAGCTAAAACTTGGTCCGTGGTTACCTTTCTTCACTCCTAATTTCAGCCTAGGAAGTTGGGGAAAGTGATAACACATATGACACATCGGGGTGTCTAATAAGTGGTTCCTCCTTTGCAACGCACCAATGCGTACAAGTTGATGGGAACTATGACAGAGTTTCCAAAAAAATGACAGTGCGCTTTATATAAAGCACACCGGTGCATACAATCAAATCGCACACCGAGACACTCACTATATAACCTTCCCAGTGCCTCGAATTAATCAAGCGCACCAACCAATTGGTTAATAAAAAAAAATGTTTTCACCATTCTGGTGCTCTATTCTAACAACGATGCCCTAGTGTAATTATGTTGATACGCCACCCTGACGTAGGGTGTTTATTTAATGAAAGTATATGGTTATTTTTATATAACACACCCAATTTTGTTTGTATATTTCCATCTTGGTGCGTTTCATTAATTGAGAGCACTACACGAGGGTTTTATTTAAAAAAAAAAATTCACCATTTCAGTGCTATATACTAATGATGACGGCTTGGTGCGGTTTAGTTACAATAAAGCACCAGAATAGTTTTTTTTTATTCAAACGAAGCATGGTGCGCTCCGTACAAACATGCACGACACGTCTCAATAATCCAACGCATTGTAAAAGGGTGTAGTTAAAAACATTATTTCCACCAAGTTCGGTGCTATACATAATGATGAAGCCCTGGGGTGGTTAATGTTACCTAATGCACTGACCCATATCTTTTTTAATTTAAATAAATATGGTGCGCAATTGATACAACCATCCTATGCATATCATACAATAGCGCATTGAAAAAAGGTTTATTTAAAAAAACTATCGGTTGTAAATTATTTTTAGTATTTACAGTCCTATAGAGCTCTCAAGCACTAGTGTAAAATTTATGTCTTTAAGGTGCCTTGCCATCGGTTCTCCCATTTCCTGCATTGCTTCCATCCATTGTTTAGTGCATGGAGTTCAAATTTTGCGAAAAGGTGGGAAAATTTGGTTTTTAGGACTGCATTGGAAACATGCCTCCTCGACGGGAAAATGTGTAGGTAAACTATATGTTTCTCACCAACATAATATTTTACTAGATTAATTTTGAAAATTGACTTAGAATTCATTATTTAAAAAAAAAAACCTGTGCAGTGCATTCGAGCCGTTCAGCTCGCACCATTCCTGGTGCTCCCTGTTAATTTATAGGTTGAGCTGGGAACAATGTTAATGGAAACTACACCAGGAGGTTAATGTAATAGCCCAATGCGCTACTGACAAAAGCACATCACAACAAAAATAATTTTTTTGTGATGCGTGTCAGTTTCTAGCTGTACCGACAATTTATAATTTTTTCTAAATAACAATTTATTTTAAATTTGGTGGTACGTTGGATTACTGGAGCACACCGGGGCATTATGTAAAATTAAAAATAATGTCTCAGTGCGTCTATATTATGGGAAAGCACTACATTAAAAGACCATTTGAAACATTAATATTTTTTTCATGCGATGTGTTCTATAAACGCATTGGGTCATGACTATTAGTTTGGCAGTGCGTCATTGTCACATGGAAAACCAGTGCACTATGTTTTACATATCACAACGACTGTTATTAAAAAATTGGAAGGACCTTTATTTAAAATTATTCAAATATTTATTTTATATTTATTTTTGTGACACAGTGTGTGGGTTTACCGAAAGACACTAGTACACACTGGTGTAATGTCAATAAAAAAAAAACTCGATGCGTTTCAATTATGTAAATGCACTTCACCATTAGAAAAATTATTATTTTGGCACGATGTTTCGGTCAAACCTACCACCCTGGGGAACTTTGTGTTTGGATACCGCACTGCTAGTAGTAAAATAGTGCAAACGGGCAGTGCGTTGAGCTATAATAAATGCCATGGTGCGGATATGGTTTTTCAACACACCACCTATAATATTTATTTAATTAATATTTTTTTTTCGCGTTGTGTGACTTTTTTTATGCACACCGTTAATGGTGCCTGGTATATATGTACACCCGTTGCTAGTGCGTGACTATTTTTTGTGGCGCATCAAATGTTTTTTTTTTCAATAAAAGCTATATTTATCTATTTGTAAATACATTTGGAATTTAATAAAAAAAATCATGTTTTATGTATGAGGCAGGCTGATGTATTTAATATGTGAATCATTCAATGATGTCAATGGAGACACGAGAGACAAAAACAAGAGTAGAGGGATGACCATTACAATATGATACAACAGTGGGAGGCAAGGGAGAGGGAGAGACTTCTGTATCCTCACCCTATTATGCCACTCAACCAATTTTGCTTGAGGGATGTATGACTCCTTAAGTTCTAAGGGGATGCTACAGCCCTGAAGGGGCACAACCGCTTATTGGTACAATTGATCTACAGATGGGATGCCTATCGACAGTCTTTCCATGTATGTCCTGACCAGTGGTACCAGCCCACTGAGGAGGACATGTATTTTATCACTGGCCTCTCTAGGAGAGGAGAGGATTTTCCCGAGTTCCCTAATGTACCCTTCGGTTATGCAACAGGGAGTCAGTTGGTGTGCTCTTAGAGATACATTAGGGATGACATACTTTATCCAGCATATTTTCAGGTATGTACTGGAAAAATATGGATTGGTTCTTTTTGTTGATCAGTGGTTGTCATTGATTTCAACCCAAGCAGCACCAAGGGCTACCCTGATCTTGCATGGGAATTATGGCCTACCTAATGACTATATTCCTTGTCAAAGATATTTTTTATGGTTTCTACTTGTCGAGATGTTTCTGTTGATATATGTCACGCCATGTAATTCTTCACGGTTTGAGATATATTCATGTTTGAAGTTAGTAACCCCAGTTAGTGGGCTAAAACCTGATGGGGTTGTGGCATGACACTAATCATTGGTTGCGGTCATTGAATAGTCAATAATTAATAATATTTAAGCTCCTAAAATCCATCCCACTTTCACTTGTTGAATTCCCGCTCAACCTAAGAATTTATAAAAATTGTGATCCTCATATCCTCATGTAGGGATTTGCTACATAAAATAGGTCATCATGGAATTTTTTCTAGAAAAATTTTTCTATGAAGGTTCAGAAGCTGAAATTGTTATGAGGTGAAGCCAAAAACCTAAGGAAGCTCATGTAAAAAATTTAGACCATGGTTCGCAATATCTTCATAGATATGATCTGTGGACGTTAGGGTTTTTGCATGCTCCTGAAATTCATCTCAAAGATGTGACCTTGGGAAAATTTTCATAACTCTCTCTATGAGTATTGGATTGGAATTATGTAAAAATTTCTGGATATTGCATGGATTGTAGTTTTTTGTGTATTAATTTCAGAGCCGAATGAGGAAACAATGACATGTGGCATGTCGTACAAGTGCGATCTACTGAAACAGTCCATAATTAGGTCATTGTGAGAGATTGAGAATAAATTTGTCTTGAAGAATCCAAATTGGATCAGACCTATGGCATTGGAAATAAGACTCAGAGGAATACTACAAGACTAAAAATAACATATTGGGGATATGAAATAATAGAGATACACCATATTCAATATCGAGCTCCTAGAAGGCAAGAAAAATATAGATCATGTGCTGTCAAGGGATGCAAAGGACCAAAATTTCTAGGGCATCAAAGAAAAGAAAGGTGCAGTAGAGGTAAGCTCCAAGTAATTATATTATGTATATGCATGTTCATCTATTAATTGCATTAGGTTCTTTGCATTATAATTTATTTATTTATTTTTGTTTAGCACTTACATATGCTCTATAGGATGAGGTAAGTTTTTCTTTTATCATGTTATGGGTATTTCCTTGAAGAATTTTTGTAGGTATTATATATTCATCAATACAAGACTCAATGCATGATCTATTGCTATGAAGAGTGAGAAAGGGTAGCATGACAAGAGAAGCAATCAAGTTGTAGAACGACAAGAAGAAGTTCACCACATGAAGTCTTCGCGTGGGTAGCAGTGCATACAATCATTGTAAATGTATCATTATACTGAGTCATTGTAAAAGAAACATTGTAAAATTTGTACAAGTTTCTATCTGCCAATAATTGAAGAGGAGGTGTCGGGAGGTCTAGAATCCTCATTAGGTATTTGTTTCATATTTGGGGTTATGGTCTAGTGTGTCTTATTCTTCTACATCATTCTATATCATTATAAAGTAAATCATTTTCCCTGGTACGGGAGTCCATTATTATTTTATTCTTCTATAGGGTGGTAGGGTGGTGCTAGGCTGGTGCATGAAGTCATTAACAAGTTCAATTTTGTGAAAACTTCAGGGTGCATTAGGGGAATTTTGAGGTCTAAAATGGGCCTCCTAAGGAAATTATAAAATAATAGTGGAAATAATAAAATAAGATTTGATTACATCATCAAATTTTAGAGGGAAAAAAGGAAAAAATAATTTTTGAACTCATATTTTGAACTTATCTCCCTAAGGTTTTACTCAAATTTCGAGCAAGAATACTCATTGGATGAAAAAATTAATTCCCCATCCAAGGAGTACTCATGTTGCATACTTTGGATGGACTCTTCTATACGAGAAATTAGAAATACATGAAAAACGTGATTGCAATCACGTTTTTTCATGTATTTCTCATTTTTCATGTAGTAGGTTCCATAAAAAGTATGCAACATGGGTGCTCCTTGGATGAGGAGTTAAATTTTGCATCCAATGAGTACTCCTGCTTGAAATTTGAGTAAACCCTTAGGGAGATAAATTGAAAATACGAGTTGAAAAAGTAGTTTTATTATTTTATTATTTTTTAATATTTTTACTTTTTTACTCCAAAAATAGTAAATCATCCCCCATGGTTGACATCATCATCTTGAATTCTATTGGTTCT
Source organism: Pinus albicaulis (assembly GCA_034641835.2). Lineage (NCBI taxonomy): Eukaryota > Viridiplantae > Streptophyta > Pinopsida > Pinales > Pinaceae > Pinus > Pinus albicaulis. The sequence goes on along the minus strand of CM076575.1, from coordinate 1,574,632,169 downwards.
CATAAATTTTGTTTTTGTTGTACAATTTTCTTAGCAGGCCCATTTTAGACCTCAAAATTCCCCTAATGGGTAGGGCGGTGCTAGCATGAGTTGTAGCTCAATGGGTGTTTGGGCATACGTTTAGTTGACTACTAAAGGATCTCGAGCTTTGGAGCGTACATCTGGTGGGAGTTAGAGATGAATAATTTTCTAGATTATATGAATTTGGAGATTTCTTTTCAATTGGAGTTTAATATTAAAGAATTATTAGAAAATGATTCAGGTGGTTCTTGTCCCGAAGGGGGTTTCCACCTTAAAAACTGTGGATTTGTGTTCCTTTTTTTTTTTACTGCTATTATTTTACAAAAAATGATAATAATTGAAGATTAAATAATGCTTTGAAAGATTAATAATAGTACGAATTGAAAGGAATACTGATTCACCCCCACTATCAGTATTTCCAACAATTGGTATCAGATCTTCACTAGAAAATTTGGCCCAATTTCCGACGGCCACTTCGTCGCTATTCCGACACATAGTCATCGCAAGAGCGACAGTTCGAGGATGGACAAACGTGGTTTACCATTACGTCTCAATTCCGACGCCTTGACAAAGTGTCGCAATACCGACACTTTTTTCGTCGCTTCCAAACAAGCGTCGCTCTTCCGACGTTTCCCAAACTGTCGCTCTTCCGACGTTTGTAAACTGTCGCAATTCTGACAAAACGTGGTTCGACGTTTTGAACATCACTCTTCCAACATATTTATACTGTCTCTCTTCCGATTTTTTTAAACTGTCACAATTCCGACTCCGTACAAAAGTGTCGCAAGACCGATGCATTGCAAAAGTGTCGCAAGACCGACGCTTTCCATAAGCGTCGTAATACCGATGAATTAAAAAATCATCGCAATACTGACACTAGGAAGAACTATCGCAATATCAATGAACGTCACAAGACCAACGAAAATGGAAATCGTTCAAAACGTTGGAAGAGCGACGCTTATAAGGCGTCAGAAGAGTGACGCTTACAAAGTGTCGGTATACCGATGGCGGGTTCAATTTATAAAAAAAAATGAACTTTAAAATAGGACAGTAAATCTCCAATATTTGTTATGAATTGTGGGTGTTCCAATTGTTATGAACATAATTTAACCGTGAAATATTAATATAATAAACCACCCCGCAACGCTTCGACTATAAACAATCATATAATCATGGCTCTGTATTTCAAAAAATAGGTTTAAAATAGAATTAGGGGAATTTTTTTTTTTCTAAGGTTAATCTATTAACAGTGGGAATAAAATTACAGCATGACCGAAGTCAAAAACATTTCCCAGACTTATGGAAAATTTGTCAAAAAATCAAAAAAGAATATTGCCCTCATACGGGGAAACCAGTCTTGAACTTTTTTCAGGTCATTGCATTGCCCACATAGGGGATCCATCATTCGATATCTTTGATGATTATAGTGTTTACAGAATTAAAAAATAAAACAGAGGTCTAACACAGTAATATAAGAAAAAACATGCCCAATTAAGTGGGCCGTGAAGCAAGAAAACCAAACCAAAGAGAAGCAGCTACTCAGCGGGTGGTTCTTCTACAATTCGACACCATCCTTCAGCAGACATGTCACTGTCCATGGTGGGAGTAGCTTCAGAAACGGAAGGTCCAGGATCTCCAGGTGCTATCTCCTCATCACGAGCCCTATGAACCTGAGCCTCCGGTTCCTGCACATTCACGCCACCGCTCCCCTCCTAAAGGCCCAAAAGTTGGGCTTTTTCTGAGCTCAGACCCATCGGATGGGTGCATTGTTCCTCCACTTGGGCCTCTTCCCAGAAAACCACGGTGATTGAAGCTATGATTTGTGGGCGGTTCAGAGATCAATTAAAGGAAAAAAGTGCAATGCGCGTCATGGGAGAAGGTGAAGCAGTGGGGAAATGAGGAGAAGGGGAGCCCATACGGTGGCCAGATCCTAGAACCCGACCCCGACCACTTCTAGTGTTTGGATAGCGGCCTGCGTAATAATCACTAAAGTGGGAAGATGACTCAGTTGAGGGGCTAGAGGGAGCACGCAGGGGTTGGCCTCTAGTGCTACCCCTACGACAACACATCCTTTAACGCAGGTGAGGCATGGGTGCAGTCTCAGCAGTGGGAACTAGACGAGATGGAGAAGGAGGATTCCAAGAAACCGAGGAAGACAGACACAGAACAGACCAAGAGAAATGCAAATTTTCACCAAGGTCTAAGTAGCAGTTCAGCTGGCTTCTCCTTCCCATCACAGTGCGCAGGCAGGGTAACCTAGCAACCAGAGAGCATCTGCAATTCAAAGGTTGTGGCTCGTCTGAGAAACCATAGATAAATGCCATTTTATCGACCCGAATAAAATGGCATCAAAGAATGCTCATCATAAATCTCTCATTGATGACAGCCGAAGGCCGGAGCATATGCGGAATCGCTAACAGGAGTGGAGGTCTGATCTTGAACAGCATTAAAACTTAATGCGATTGATATGAAAACCTTGGAACTTAAATATCGTCTTCCAGCCGTGACATGGGTGGGCAGGTGTCTCCACACTTTGCCACATCCATGTCCCATCACCTTAAACACCATCCAATGCACCCGCATCTGGGAACAGGGCAACTTTTGATTGAAGCGTGGGTTTTGTTTAAATTTTGGTGGTCCCGCACCACAGCAAGCCAGAGGAGGACACGTGGCAGAAATTGATTGCAACGGATCTTTGTTTGGGCCGCTCACACAGTGGAAATCCAGACCCGAAAAAGATTAGGGCGAATTTGATAAGAAATTCGCATCACAACTCTCTCTCCGTACGCCAGCCCAAATTCTGACTTGAAAAATATTAGGGCAGAATTCATTTGGTTTTCACGTCACAAAATTGGCCAACATCAGCAGGATATTTTGGAACGTGAATTTCGTTTGAATTATGTTTTATCGCCGTTTGAAGTCCGGCAGGCTCCACGGCTAAAGGGTTCGTTTGAAGTTTTGACAAAGGTTTTGTTATATGTTTTATATAACATGCGGAGGAATAGTTTTATTGTTTGTTAAGGTCCCACACTAGTTTTGGTAATATTTTTTTTTAAATGCGACGTATATATGTTTTATGTATATATTTCATATATATATTAAAACATTTATAAATTGTGGACCCCAGAAGCAATTTAATAGATTTTTTATTTTCATAGTTTTGTTATGTTTTTAATATATGCGTTGCATATAAAATAAAAGGGTTGTGAGCCTGTTTCGGAATGTAGTTGTAAAGTTTATTATTACACACAATAGAAGTGTAAGTGTTTTGAAGAGCACAATAGTGCATAGTTTTAGAGACAGAGAAGAATTTTGAGTGCACTGCATTTTGCAGCAGTCACATTTCGTAATCCCTCTCAGTGAGGAAGAATTTGTAATAGTTTTTTTTTGAAGGAATAGAAATTTTTCAAAGTTTTGAACTCTATTTCCAGTGAAGAAATTTCAATATTTTCTCTGTGTTAGAAGATGGGAGTATTACTCTCTCCATTGTTATTCTAGAATTTTCAAATATTCCAACACATGGCTATAAATGAAGGAGATTGCTACGCATCAACATCAACATGTTTTCAAGTAGGAGCTACCTAATTTTGTAACAAACTTCTCTCTGGATGTCAAAATTTGCAGACACTGAAGATTACTCAGGTGATGCCTGAAATTTCCATTGAATTCCTATAATAATCTTAGATTTGTGACAGAAATCCTTTTGCTAAGATATTATCTTACTCCTTTTAAGTTTGTCTCATTCAACTAATAAAAAATGTTTCAAGGAGTATAATGAAAACTAGATTATGTGTGAAGCATAAAATAATCATTGCTAGATTTGGAGGTTAAGAAGTATAATAAGAAGTAGATACACTTCTCTAAAGCATAATACCATTTTTCTGAAGCATAAGACAATCATTGATGCTAGACTTGGAAGTTCAAATAAGAAGAGATAAAACAACGAAAAAGGCATTCCATTACTTGCATGAAATATGAGTACCGCCTTTTACCAGTAATCTGGGAGGAAGGTCTAGATTTTGACTGGCATCGATTCTTGTGAACTCAAATTTCACTAAAAACGTAGTTTTTTGTATGTTTTTCAGCACATGGTTAAAAATGATAGTGCATAAAAATCTATATTGTTGGGCCGAATACATAATAATCAAAAATTCTCTTTACCAAGTTATTTGCTTCATCAAAATCCTGATCTTCAAATGTGACACTTTTGCTAAGGATAAATATCAAGTGGGTTGTGACATTTTAAAACTTGGTTCGCGGTGAAGTGCCCAAAAGGCAAGTCTATCAAAGCATCTGCGACCTATGTCATTTCATAGTAGCGGATGATTTGATATCATAATGGAGGTGCTCCAATTCAAGCAGTGTAGAAGAGGCAGGAGCCTACAAGGCAGATCCAAACTTTGGAGAAGAGCAAGGCAGATCCTGGGAAGAACGAAGAATTTGGGAATCTGGGATCTCTTCCAGAGGCCATGATACCAAAGGTTTGTCCTGTTTGTAGATATTTCTCATATACATCCAATATAGCCTTAAATTCCCACATAGATCACTGTCTATCAGGTGAGTCAAAGGCTAAAAAATTTGGAACAAATTTTTCCAAGCCTAAAGTGAAGGTGAGAAAAAAATGATCAATCCTAGATATAATTGTTGCGGCACCTATTTGCATGCTAGAGGATTTGGATTATAGTACTAGCAAAGAGCAATCGACCACTGATGCACATCCATTGCCTTTGGATCAGCTCAATCTCAGAGACACCACCAAGCAGAGGCAACATCAATGCAAAGATATAGACATTTCAAAATTAATGCAAAGATCTCGCGTAGTGGTAATGCATGTATTTCAAAAGAAACAAATAACAATGCACATTATAACCCATTCAAATAACCAATGTAGCAAGGGTTTACATCTAATTAGATCCAATCCATATATCGATGGAAAAAAATTAATATAATTACATTTTCCGTAGCAGAGGAAGCTTTGTGAAAACAGAAAAGGAATATAAAACCAGGATGTCAAGATGTTTAGATGACTCAGTACAACAATTATTTGTGCTTAGTAGACACAGCACTATATTCTTAATGCATTTTCTGTAGAATACTAAACAAATTTGTCCAAAATTTGAGATGCAAACTATAGTCTCTACTACGTTTGGAAAATTGGAGGTTTATAAAAGATAAACTGCGAAAATAATTGTACCACTATGATAAGAAGTTGTCAGAAGCATTCCTTCTGCTTCACAAACGTGGAACTACCTTAAGAATTCTTATGGTTGATATAAATATTAGAGCATGGCAGTTAAATGTAGTAGTTATGCTAAAATACTGAATAACAACTTGAGAGTGCTCTTTAGATACTATATGAATGCACCGAATTAAAGTTGTACCATTACTAAAGATAAATGGCCAAAAATAGTCAATTTTGATATCATGAAGTTATTTCTTTCTCAGTAGAAAACTGGGGATAGGATGGCAAATATGATAGAACTAAGTTCCAAGGACTAAAAAAACAAGGCCAACATAGTTCTGCCTTGAATCAGAGACAAAACAAAGCTGCCCAAAAAAGTGTTTGCCACTATCATCACCCCGAGGAGCGCAAAGTCAGTTGATGGTGCCTACCATTTGATGAAGAAGAGAGAAGATTCATGGTGCCAATTGTTGTAGCACAGTTTGTTGACGTGAGCCATCATTGTAACAAAGCAGATTGATGGTGCCAATTGCTGTAGAAGTCCATTGAGAGTGCAACTAATGTAGTAGAGCAGTTTGAGAGCACCCATTGAAGCTCCTATATATAGCAGAGTCAACATTTTCCTATTAAACAAGTTTGTATAGTTAAATCCACAGCAAGATCAGATAGCCACGATCCTAAATGAGAACTAGAGCCAAAGCTAAGACAGATTCACGTTTAGCAGAACAAGACAGCCATAGCAAAGGATCTGACCACAGAACCAAATCATGAGATATAGCAAGATTATTTCTTCCACTGTGGAAATGTAGAAACTGTACAAGGGCTTTTCTTCCAGCAGATTTCATTGTGACAATAATTTCTATGGTGTTGTAAGCACTCATTAGTAGAATCTTAAAGCCACTCTGGAATTATTTTAACCTTGAGAGGGTTTTCTCTGGTTATAAATCCTCATGTTCAAATTCCATTGTGGATTGGTTGTGTTTCATATTATGTTTTTACTATCCACAGTTGAATTTTCGCACAAAAAATTATCAGTCTAAAGCGAGCAATTTTTCGATGTTTCTTTTGCTTCCTATTGTGAAGTATTTCGCTCAGAACTCTACTTGTTGTAACAGAGGTCTTGGGCATAGAACAAGGGACTTGGGTTTTTTGGAATCAAACTTCAGGTTAAGATGCTCATCTGAAGAATGGCACAGTGAGCCTTAACATGGAGTTGGGAGTACCAATTTGAAGTGCATGTAGGGCATTGTACAATAGACCAGTTAGATTTCTGGACCCTAATACAAAAGTTTCTTCTTCTTTCAAAATGTGTTTCTCGTTTTCTGTAACCAATGTGGGTCCTTTTCTTGTTTCAATTGGGGATGGATCAGCATTTTTTATTGCTCCAAATGATCACACTTTGGGTAGCCCTGGAGGCTATTTGGGGGTGATGAGTCCAATAGGTCTCAATGAACTGTTTCCCTCGCCGGGGACTACTATTGCAGTGGAATTTGATACTATTTTGGATGTTGAATTCCACGATCCTAATGGAAACTAGTACCTTCAACTCCAGTACTTGTTCACAAAAGAGGGTGCCATAGACATTCATGTTTGCAGAGAGGTTGAATTGCAAGAATTGCAACAGGAGGTGTTGTTGTTGTTGCATTGGCCACTAGATTGTTTGTCTGGGTCTGTTACAAACACAGAGTATTGAAAAGGACAGAAAAATTTAGTTCAGATATTGTGAAATTGCCTCGGAAATTCACCTACAAAGAGCTCAACAATGCTATGAAATACTTTTTTTGAATGTGATTGATAATCGATAATTGCAAGCAAGGGTAATCCCCTTGTGAAACCAAAATTTCTGAGCATTTTCTAAAACCTGATGACAGAGTCATTGTAATGAACAAGCGCTTAGGTCCATATTACGTCCAAATATACCAAGCACCAAGATCTATAAAAAAAATCCACAGTATCTGCAAACTAAGAAGAAGAGGAAAAAAATGTATTCTGCTTACCTGCTCGAATAGTGGTTGGGGTTTACCATGGAAAATATTTTACAGAGCCCATATAGCATTTCTTATCATTGAAATTCTAGCAGTATCATTCAACTGGGAAAGCACCTGCCTCAGAGCTTCATGACTGAGGGCAAGATCCCTAAATGTTGCAGAGTCTCCAACAATATTTCCCAAAGCCGAAACATCCTTACATGAACACCAGTTGAACTCAAAGTTGGGTACTAGTTTTTTAAATCAAATTCCAAAATTACAGACATATAAAGATAGTTGGGAAGAATAATTTTATGCCTCTAAAATAAACGTGCTACCTGTTCTTGAACATTATCATTCCCAGAGGTAAGAATCTCCACAAATATAAGCAGTGCCCCGTAATCAATCACAACCTTTGTATTGTCAGAGGTTCCTGAGACTATATTAGTCAAAGCCAAAGCTGTTTCAAACTACATTATCAATCACAAGGTATCACCATCAAAGCTATAATTTTAAGATAACAATTTATCTACCATTGAAACTATAATTTTAAAATAGATACACCTAGTGATATAGACACCTAGTGAGAGTATAGGTTAGGAAATTATAATAAGAATTATTACAAGATATCACTCACAGTGCAGTTGATTGTTCATTGTCTGCTGTAACTATAATTTTAAAGAAGACACACTTAGTGATATAGACACCACCAAGTGAGAGCAGAGGTTATGAAATTATAATGAGAATTATTTCAAGATATCATATTACTCATAGTACAGTTAATTCTTTATTGTTTGGTGTAATAATTGTTTATTATTTATAAACACAATCAAACATATTATGAGGGACGGTGATGAAATTGACAACGGTCTCATAACAAACCATAACGAGCACATCCCCTAGCAAGATCGACTCTGAATAAGAAAGAAAGCAAAACAAAGCGATTAGTTACATGATCATAGGAATGACATGAGGGAGAAAATATCAGAAAATCCCCAAATCTGGAGAACTAAAGCTCATCACCAACCTGAGATTGACAACTTTACATGATGTAACCTATGAAATCGTAAATGGAGAAATCATAGTAACGATAAAGTAACCTATGTAACAATAAATTTGGATTCATCCTGGGAGTGTTAATGGGAGAAATCATAGTGAACAACAGGAAACATGCAGAGTTGCTTACAATCAAATAGATGAAAAAACACATACAAAAAACCTAGATAATAATCATGAACAAGCTTAATATTGAATTATGAACTGTAAAGGAACTTACAAAATGTGACATTACGAACCTGGTCAAGTGCACAAGAAAAATATCCTGGACATGACCCTGGTTGACAAGTTGTATTGCTCATGATGCAAGAAAATTTGTACCTGCACTGCCAAGTCAATCAAAATCCATCATTATCTATACAATAAATACAAGTAATTGATGTAGTATTTTTTACTCTAAGATGCATTCTTATGATAATGTTAGAACATATGTTGAAAATTTCAAAACATACCCGAATAATCTCCTTTTCGTTTCAAGAACAATTTATTGGAGTCGCATGAACTTGGAACAAGCCTCCCACGATCTGAAAGAGTAGCAACTAAGTCAACAGTGACTTTTTTGTTGCTACGCTGGATCAAGGGAGGTTTGCTCCAAGATTAAATCGTTCCAATAAATTATTCTCTACTAAACATGGCCAACCACGTGAAGGTGGAAGCTCTTATGGCCCCTCCCCCCCCCCTCACATCACTCTCAATTCCCCAATACCCAATCTATATTTCATTTTTTACTTTCATGAGCATAAAAACAAATATTCAATAACTAATAAAAAAACAATTCAACAAAAAGTACGCAAGGAAACATTGAAATTAATGCTTGACATAAAAATAGTATGATAAATGAGTTTTTTATATAACGCAAAAAAACGTTCCAAGTATGGTAACGTTTGTCTTATAATAATACAATATTTTACATTGTAAAATTTTCTTTTTCTTCTTCCTATTTTTAAAGCTCCTAATTACATCATCAATATCATCGTGCTCTGCTCCTGTTTCGTGCCTTTCGACCCGCACTACTAACCTAGTTGCGTAGTCACGATGTCTGGTCTCATCCAGTGACGGGGCATCTCCTACAAAAAAAGATAATATTAAATTTTAATTGTCAGTTTTTAAATATCATTGAACTAGTTCGGTAATATTAATAAAAAAAATCGCAATGAGATTCTTCACCTGGTGCACCAGTTGTCACCATTGGTACTGTTGCCTTGTCTTCCTCTCTGGTGGTAAGATCCTCAAGGGAAACATTCTCTGTCATTTAAAAAAAAATGTCATAAGGACAACCATCAAGGTATAATTAGAAAAAATTATAAGTGGAAATTAATTACCGTCACGGCCCTCACTGATAGTAGCATTGTCAGCTTGGTCCCCACTACAATGCACATGAGGAACATCTAAATCTGGCTCTAAAACTGGGTTATTTGCCTCATCGGTAGTGCTGCTCCCCTGATTTAAACAAAGTTGTTAGACATTAAATTTATGAACGAAAACAAACATATTGAAAGGTTAATGTTTTACCTTATCAGGCATTTTGGATCTTGGGAGCTGCCCCAAGCTTTTGCGACGTTCAACTACGGCTTGATAGCCGAAATGGAAAGCGATATTTTTATCTTCCTCTATAGTTTCTGTTCCGAATTCATCACCCTACATTACATATGATTGTGTATTTGTAATCATATTTGATAGGATTACAAAAACGTTTGAAGGCGATACAATTAATTATAAGATGTTTAGCTACTTAATTACAATTCTTGCGGCTAATTTCAAGTAGCCACCCTGGCCTAGCTTCTGATGGCCCTTTTTTTCAATCCTAGCTTTGGTTGCCTTCGAGGTGTCAGGCAACCTATCATCAAAAGATTGAAGTCAGATATGACATAGCACACTTTTATCTTAGACATAGAGAAAATTAAAGCTATTGAATGAAAGTTGTAATTTACCTTGCAGGTCCAGTTGGCATTTTTCCTTCTTTCTTCGTGTTACACCATGTTTTGGTCATCTAACCTATTATCATTAGATGAAACCAAGTACACCATGTAAAACCAATTTTACCCTAAGTAAAATTTCTTTCACTATGTCAAATAACTTAGTAAAACACCTTTATTAAGTTGTTTATGGTCTAAACAAGAAACCCCAAAAGGAAATAATAAACAAATCTATATTTGTTTATATTTCCTGGTCATATTTAACCCAAAAGAAGGAAATCAATTAAATAAATCCTTATTTATTTGATTATTTCCTAGGAATAAGTTATTTAAATCCTATTTAAATAATATTCCAAGTTAAATTTGACTAAATCATTTATAAATAATTAAATAAATCATTATTTATTTAATTATATTCCCACCATTTCCTTAAAAATAGTAAATAAATCATCTATTTATTTATTATTTATAAATAAAGGAATTGACCCAAGTCAAAAATCCTTTTCCCTCCAACAAAGATAATAAAATATTCCCAAAGGGTGGTTCTAGAATTTGATTAATAATATTTTATTCATGCACCAAGTTCTAGATCGCCCTAATATTTTTTTATAAATATAAGGGTTTTCCCTATTCATTAGTCACATTTTATTGCATTAGATCACTCTGGATCTATACACTTGGTCACATTTTCTCCATTTTTGCCTTGTGAGCTCCCACTGAGTTCTATGTTTGTCTGGATTTTCTACACCAACAAGAGAGAGAAATTTTAGATCTGAAATGCTGAGGACTATCAAGAACCCATCCCATTGAGGAGAACAGGAAAAAACCTTTCTTGTTTTCCTCTCAGGTGCCCCCTTTTAATATAATATAAAAAATTTCGTTGTTGTCTTGTCTATTGGATGCATGGAGCCATATTTCATTTTTATTGCTTAATGTCTTTTATGCTTAGATCTGAATTTGTGCAGCATTATTTGGATCAACTAACTGCATACCTAAATATATTGGCAGTCATACTTGATGTTAGGGCTATTTTTTATGCGTAGCTAAAGTGGTCTTTTACGACAAAAGATTCATACTAACAATTTTCGACTCCACACGGGTTTTCTTTTGCTACCGCTGTCATTTTATATATTCCTGCATATCCAGCTATTTCAGACCCTAGGGTTTCTCTTTACTTTCTTGTTTTTCCTATTTTTATGGTGATTTTCACCTCTAAAACCCTCAAACATTAAAATTTTTAACTTCCGTGTGTTTTTGGCCCTATTGAGGAGAACAGGAGAAACCCGGAGATCAAGAACCCATCCCATCGCAGTTTTTGGGCCGATAAGTGCGACATAAAGATCTGGGTTTGACATTACACCTTTCTGCCCTTGACCTCACTTGATTTTCTCCCTCCCTGCCCTTGTCGGTTTTTCTTCTTCCCGTCATCATTGCACCCCCAAGGCGCTTATCTCGGATACTTCTTGGCCTTCACCCTCAGTTTCCGTTTGGTCGACTTCCTCCTTCCCGTCGTCATCGAGTAATTCCTCCCCTGAGTCCGCACTCCGAATCTTCTTCTGATTGTTCAGGTTCTCCCCCTACTCCTGGTTCTCCTCCTGTTACCTTCACCATGTCTAGGTCAGGGCCTAGCGCTAGCGGCAACCCCAGTTCTACAGTTGGGTCTGTTTCTAGTGGAACCACTACGGGAGCTACCTCGATTGCCCCTTTTCTCCCTTATATGGCCGATCTCAGTCTCCCTGATTTCAATTAGCTGATCAATGACCCTATCCACCACGATGTTAGTTGGCCTGCTATGACAACCAAGCTCCCCTCCGACATTCCCAAGTTCGAAGGCCTTACTAATGAAGATCCCTCCAACTATATTCAATCTTTCCATATGTGGTGTTAATCCCATTCCATCATGGATAATTCCATCTTTCTTAGATTTTTCCAACGCACACTTACCGAAAAAGCTTCTAAATGGTATGTTGAGCAGGCCACCTCCTCCCATACCACTTTTTCGACCATTTCCCAAGTCTTTTTATCTTATTTCTAGCTACCTCTCTGATACGACACTGGTACCGAGCTTTTAACTTCTTTCCATCTATCCTCGTCGACCCGCCTTTCCGCTCATGTCCAGGAATGGCGGCGAAGAAGAAGCTTATGTCGCGCTCCTCCCTTTGAAGATCGGGTTTATATGGACTGGTTCTTGCGCTCTCTCTTACCTCTCATTGGCAAAGATGCCGCCTCCCATTTCCCTCAAACCAAAGAAGCCACCCTCCAAATAGCCCTGAAATATGACCTTATCTATGCTCAATCTGGTTATGTTTATACCGTCCTTCCTGACCTCCCTAAACCCGGTGGCGCTAACGCCCCAAGGGCATCTCACTCTATCGACGGTATCATTGGAGCTCTTTCACATACCACTACTAAACCTCTTATGGGCTATGGTTTTCCTCCCGGAGGGGCTAGCACGTCCAACACTTTTCCCCCTCCAGGTAGCATGTATCCAGCATATGGCATACCTCCTCCTTTTTCCCACCCTCCTACTTACCTAAATTTTTCCCACCCTAACCCTTATCCTTACCCACAGCCTGGTGTCCCAGATCCTCCAGCATTTGGACCTCTCCCTCCCTTGCCTTCTCAACCACCGCAGACACACTTCCTTCCCCCTCCAGGGCAAGTCTTTGCGCAGTAGGGTGCAACCAATTCTCTTTCTTCTCAAAGAAAGAGGAAAGACAATCAATCTGCCTCTGGTAATCGTGGACCCAATCCTCCAAGTATTGATGCTCACACTGCTAACCAACCACAGGGCTCCCAACCCAAGCCAGACAGGCCTCTCCGCACCAATAAGCCATTTTTTTGTTGCGGTGTTTATGGTCATTACACTCATGATTGTCCCCTATTACCAAAGATGTGGGAGATGTGGGAGTCTCGGGCCACCGTGCGGGAACAGCATTCTTCCCCTACTATCCCTTCCAATATGGATACTTCTCAACCCACTGTGTTTACCAATCCTTTCCCTCAACAAGGATTCGTGGCTACTCACCCACATCATGCCCCAGTAACCACTCAACCTTCCCCTTTTGGTTCCTCTGATTACCAGATTCTCATGATGGCCTCTAACCAACCCCTCACCGTCGATCTTAACCTTCAAACTCGGTCTCGTCAGTACTCCACACCTCCCGCTCCGTCTGTCTCCGAGTCCCCATCTTCAGGTCCTACAGAACCTCTGTCGACACCCAATGGTCCCTTGCAACTCCCTCCACCCAAAGCTGAGATTCATACCAATATTCCTAAAGGCCCATTACACCAAAATGTTTCCCCTGGTCGGGCTACCCATTCATATAGCATAGTAGATGATCTGGCACAATCTCCTACTGCCATTTCAACACTGGAACTTCTCCAGTCGTGTCCTTCTCAAAAGAAGGCTATACTATTTTCTGTGGGTGTTGTAGATTCTATTGATGACCAATTGATTTTTTTCGACGCTCGTCAATCAGACCATCCCCCCCTTCCTGCTTCTATTGCTTTCCAAATCCCAGTCAAAATACGAAATGCCAACGTTGCTCGATGTATTATTGATGAGGGGGCATCTACCTGTGTGATGTATTCTCTGGTTTGGAAACAACTTGGATCTCCTAAGATGGCCCCTTCAACAATCACCCTTCATCTGTGGGATGGCCATGCCTCCCAGCCCATCAGCCTTTTCCGTAACTGTCCTATCACCCTTGCGGGCAACACTGTTTCTATCGACGTTGAAGTTATCGACGCCCCTCTTGACTGTAACATTCTTTTGGGGCGTAGTTACACCTATTCCATGTCTGCCATCCCATCCGAATTCCACCGCAAGATGTTTTTCCCTCATAATGGCAAGATAGTCACAATTGACCAATTGACATATCATGAGCCAAAATCTCAGACTTCCCCTGATTCGATCATCTCTTTTGTAGCCAATAAGCCAACTGTCGATTCTTTGACCAGTGTTTCCCCTGACGTCTATAAAGACTCCTCCTTGCTTGGAACCTTCCCTGGTCTTCCTCCTCCTCTTGTCTCTGATCCCAACTCAGCAAATGTTTGCATGATGCAATCGTCTCGAGTCGACCTCACACGGCTCGCTTCAGCTAGTCAGCAACCTTAACCTCGCCCACTGCCATCTTCTCCTAGCCCTTCGCCACTGCCAACTGGACCTCTTCCTGCTGTCCCTTCCCCTACAGATGGTACCCATGAGCCTCTCTACCCTCTTGGGTCGGTTCCCCCAAGTATTAACCATCTCAGCACCGTCCCTCCTGGCCATTACCCCGCTGGTCAGATACCCTTCCACGCTCCCCCTCGAGGAGTCTATTCGGTCCCCATCATGGCCACCCTTTCCCTCCCTAATTTGACCCTGGGCATTCCTGTTTGGTACCTTGACCCTCCAGCAACTACCCCACTAGGTCACCCCAAACCATACCTTGCTTTGACACGAATTCAACTAGTTCCCATCGCCAAAGTGCCACCCACGCCTCAACAGGGCCCTTCTCCTGCTGTGACAGCTACGGGCAAGAAATGAAAAAATCACAAGGGGGCATCCAAAGACAAGGCCACTGCACCTGACCCTACCCCTCCTCCACCTGCCAAGCCTTGTGCCTTCTGTGATGGTGTTGGTCATGCCACCCATACTTGTCCTGAGATGCCCCGTATCCAACCCATGGTTAAGGTCACGTTCCCTGAATCTACGGTCCCAGAAACCTCTGTTCCTTCCTCGTCCGCAGCCAAGCACCCAAAGACTCTTCACACCAACAAACCCTATGCTCTGTGTGGTGTCCATGGCCATTATTCTCACTATTTTCCTCACCTCACGCATTACCGAGCCTCTTTAGAGGTCATTCGCGAGTATGAGGTTGAACAAAATCAATCCGCCTCTCCCGTCCTTGCTCAGTATGTGTCAGGCTTACTCGAGGATCCCCCCGCTACCATTGAAATTCCTCCCCCCAATGTTGAGATGTCGGAACCTGCTGCCCCCCTCCTATACCTATCATCATTCGCACGACCCTCGGAATACATTCCCTCCGAATCCACTCCATCTATTTTGCTTGATTCCCCTTCAACAACATTCTTGGGCTCTACATGCTTTGACCATCTTTTTAATTATTCTTCCGTCATCCCCCATGAAGATCCATATGTGCACCTTTCTTCCCATGCCGATGATTTAGGTAGCTTTGCAGCATCATGTGGTTTCCCCGACCTCTCCCTTTCCTCTCATCACCAGGAGGATACCATCCGCATCTATGATGTCCTTCGCAGCATGAGCTCTCGCTTTTCCTCATGTAGTTCTCATTCATCACCCTCTCGTCGATCTATGAGTCCTAGCCATCCTACCCAGACTACTCCCTCCCATAGTAGCCATTTGATGTCTACCCTATACTCACGTTGCCCTCATTCTTCTCCTTCCTCCAATTTTTTGTCTTGTGACACGATTTTTCCAGACCTCTCGTCCACACATTATATTGGCTATGCCGATGGGGCCAGTCGCTACTCTTGGAATCTCGCTTCGGCCGCCTGGGCCATCTTTACCCCCTTACATACCCTTTTTCTTTCAAATGGGATCTGCATTGGTAATGCCACCAATAATCAGGCCGAATATGATGCAGTACGTGGTCTCTTAGCCGATGCACTATCTCATCGCATCCTCCATCTGCACATTCATTTAGATTCCCTGCTTCTTGTTTTACAACTCAATGGTGTCTATCGTGTGCATAACCCTACCCTGTTTAGACAATATTTACGAGTGAAACTTTTGATACGTGACTTTAGATTCATTACTTTCAACCATGTACCTAGAAGTCAAAATCAATATGTATATAGAATTGCAAATCATGTCCTAGAATGGCATTTATCACACACAAGACAATTACATTTCACACTTTCAACACAATGCATATACATAATTTCTATCATATAACATGTTTTTAGAGTCCATCTACTCTGAAACATATGACATGCCCATAGCATGTTACAAAAAACAAAACTCTAAAACTGGGGGGCACCACTTGCCCCTACATACACACTAGGGGGCACCACCTGCCCTACATATAATCACTCTCTCGAGGATCCCGAGCCAATGGCTCTGCTCCCACATCTCGTAGCTCACACACAGTTTGACCGACCATCGCCATGCATCGCATGATACCTTTCCATTCCAAGGGTAGCCCAATAGATAACTTTATGTACTGGTCATCTAAATCCTGCCAACCACGTTCCGACACACCAGTCAATAGCCCCTCACATCTATGACGAATATCCTCCAACATAGTGGCCATATCCTCGTTCTATGCCGTTCTTGATCCACTTGCACCTGTCGCTCCAGCTGCTGCAGGTCGTCCCATATATCCGACCAGTTTTATCGGAGCTATATCTGCATTCCAAAAAGTATACGGATCAGTACCATGAATACTATTCACAAACTTTACAATGCACATAATAGATTAGTTACTTGTCACTTACCATTGGGCCCCCATACTCGACCAGGTGGAAGCGGCAAGTCCAGATCTCCTCAATAACTCATCCCACTATAGGGATAGTCGTCTATGTACAATGGCATCTGATCCCAATGGGCGAAGAACTCTGGTTAGAACACTCGTCCGACCGCCCCTCCTCCACCTCTACATAGTAGTCGTCCCCACCGACGCATCCGGGGCTCTCTCGGACCCCCATCAAGTAGTTGTACGCGAGGTCATAAGGTCGAGATATTCTCAAAAAAGAAGGAGCATAATACAGTCCCATAAGCACAATCATGATTCACTTGCTGCTTACATAGCGACAGCTGTCGTTTCACCGACACCAACATCATCTGGGTCCACCCATAGTAGGTCCCACTCAACACACTCTCTACAATGATCATCTGCCCTCCAGTGATGTGATGGAACACCTGGCTGCCCAAGATATGCAACACTGCTGCTGCCACTGCCCGAGTCTCCAACCTCTCTAGATCCCAAATCGATATCTGAGTCCCTTTGACTCAGACACCTGGTTGACAATGTTGCTCAACGAAATCCATGATGTTACGGCCCCGCGATAACACTGGTTGTGTATTTCCCACCATCCCCAATGGTGTGAGACCAGTCAGGAAATACAGATCCAAGACTGTCAGCTCAATCCTGTGCCCCTGCACTATAAACACCTCATGATCTGGATCCCAATAACTGATAATCCGGGCCAACAAGGGCTCCCCAGCCCCCATCAAAGGGTTGTCCACAAATTTCAGAACCCCAAACCTATCCAATGCACGACGGACACCTTGATCTGCTTGGATTTCCATCCGTAATGTACCTAGGTCTCTCTCTGTCCACTTGATCCGTATATCTGCCATATCTTCACAAAACCATCATCTTTGTCAGTCTACAGATAAGCAAAACTACATTCAATCACACCAAAACTGAATCTTAGCCCATACCATCAATGAAACCACTTCCATGTAACAGGTCGCACTTTTTGGCAAAATCTTGGGCCAGGTCGCACTTTTTAGGGCCAAACCTGCATCCCAGGTTGCATTTTTTGCCCCAAAAAGTGCGACCCAGCCGTAATGATGAAGTAGGAGCAGTTACTGAGATTTAAGACCCTAATCTGAACTTTGAATCCATCAAAAACAAAGAGTAGGATTAGTCCTCTTACCTGCAACTGACGGATCATGATTCCAACGGTCGAGTTTTCCACTACGATCGCCGCAAGATTTAGGGCCTTCTCTCCTCTCCACATTCACCATAGCTACACAAGCAAATAAATGATTTAGGAGGGAAAATGCCTTATTAGAAGAAAAACCCCTATTTTTTCTTTCGCCCGCTGCGACCAAACCGTAACCCTGTTTGACACACCGTCTGCACCATTAGAAAGCTCTCACCAAGCACTCAAATGGGTATCTGTTAATTTTTTATGTTTCAATACTTCAATAGGACACATTTTTTCCACGAAGGGTCTATTTACCTCTCCTCCAAATCGAAGGTATCCACTTACAACACTTGTACTTGGGGCACCACTTTGCCTCCTTACTTGTATTTTTTCGTGTTGATTTTCATCATGAGATACCCTATTGTACTTATGTTTTTATGGTTCCCCATTGGAGCTTTACTGTGTGGCAGCACCATCGAGTCAACCTTGTTTAGAGCATTCGATTTGAGTCATCATCAGTCACGGAGTCTATCTCGCGTCCCTTTATATCCCGCTATCATCCTCCATCCTTCATTGCTTGGTCCCTCTCTCGTGTTGAACATTATGGCCTTCAGTACCATTGTCCCCTATCCCTCATGATATTGTGTCAGTCGCTTCCAAGCCATTCATGCCCTTTATGCTCTAACAAGGGAAGTTTTCCATCTGCTACTCAGTATCCCTCATTTCATCATCATCATTAGTCTCCGTCTGTTAGTCACTCCACTATTTTCTCTCACGCCTTAGTTGGGAATCCCTTATTGCCTCACCTATGGTGGACCTCCTTCTGTCAACATCATCTCATTTCCTCCAGAAGTCGGGTCTAGAGGGCGGTGTACCTTGGTTTGAGCTCATGTCAACATGATCGTGATCCATATACTTGATGGTCCAGTGATGCAACAGTAGCTATTGGTGATTCCTGGGTGTGTGTGAGATGTCTCAACCCTCATGAGGGGGTGGCCCTGTAGGTAGCCCCCCACATGCCCGGTTAACTTCTTCATTTCAGCCTTTGATGCAGCTCCTTACATTTGATGATTTTGGCCTTAGCTGCTTGCATCACCTTTTCGATTTGCATGTATCAATCAGATTTTGCGATCCCTTCCCCATGTATAAGGGGAATTTGGGGTGTATTTGAATCTCATGTACTAAAATATTATTGTATAAGTCCTGGTTGTTATTCCAGGCACAACATGTATGTGGGATTCATCATTCTATTTTCTGGCTCATATTTATGCCAGCATGTACTTTAGAGTTCGGTCCCTTGTTTACTGGACATACTATTCTTTTGTACTTTTTCTCGACGGGCATAGGTATGCCTCCCCCGCCGCCTTTCGCACAGGTACCACTTCATAAAATAGAGACTTTTTGCACCTGTAAGTCTCGTCTCCTCAGGGTCTAGTCCTTTAGCACATTAGACTACCTTACATTTCTCTCTCTAAGTTCCCTCTTGATGTCTAGTGATTGAGTTCTTACAACATACTTCAGTCATATGATTTTCTCCTAACACTCGTACGTTGGGGGGCAATATGTTACACCATTTTTTGGTCATCTAACCTATTATCGTTAGATGAACCCAAGTACACCATGTAAGACCAATTTTACCCTAAGTAAAATTGCTTTCACTATGTCAAATAACTTAGTAAAACACCTTTATTAAGTTGTTTATGGTCTAAACAGGAAACCCCAAAAGGAAATAATAAACAAATATATATTTGTTTATATTTATTGGTCATATTTAACCCAAAAAAGGAAATTAATTAAATAAATCCTTATTTATTTGATTATTTCCTAGGAATAAGTTATTTAAATCCTATTTAAATAATATTCCTAGTTAAATTTGACTAAATAAATCATTATTTATTTAATTATATTCCCACCATTTCCTTAAAAATAGTAAATAAATCATTTGTTTATTTATTATTTATAAATAAAAGAATTGACCCAAGTCAAAAATCCTTTCCCCTCCAACAAATATAATAAAATAGTCCTAAAAGGTGGTTCTAGAATTTGATTAATAATATTTTATTCATGCACCAAGTTCTAGATTGCCCTAATATTTTGTTATAAATAGAAGGGTTTTCCCCATTCATTAGTCACCTTTGATTGCATTAGATCACTCTGGATCTATACACTTGGTCACATTTTCTCCATTTTTTCCTTGTGAGCTCCCATTGAGTTCTATGCTTGTCTAGGTTTTCTACACCAACAAGAGAGAGAAATTTTAGATCTGAAATGCTGAGGACTGTCAAGAACCCATCCCATTGAGGAGAACCGGAAAACACCTTTCTTGTTTTCCTCTCAGGTGCCCCATTTTAATATAATATAAAAAAATCTTTCAAATACATCGTTCTTGTCTTGTCTATTGGATGCATGGAACCATATTTCATTTTTACTACTTAATGTCTTTTATGCTTAGATTTGGATTTGTGCAGCATTATTTGGATCAACTAACTACAGACTTAAAGATATTTGTAGTCATACTTGATGTTAGGGCTATTTTTTATGCGTAGCTAAAGTGGTCTTTTACAACGAAAGATTCATACTAAGATTCATACATAGCACACTTTTATTTTAGACATAGAGAAAATTAAAGCTATTGAATTAAAGTTGTAATTTACCTTGCGGGTCCAGTTGGAATTTTTCCTTCTTTCTTTGCCCTTTTCTCTTTTTCGTCATGGATGAGTGCTCTCCACTCACTCTCTGGAACTATGAGAGGATGCTCGTATCTAGGTTTAAAATGAAATTGTGTCCTATAGGTGTCCCTGGTATATTTCAAATATTTGCCAGCTACCCGAGCCATCGTTGTTCTATCAAATGTGCCGACCCCAAAAAGGACTTCTAGATAATCTAGAAGTTCTTTTTTCAGGTTGGAATTCTGGGAATTCCACCTTGTGCGTATGGTTGGGCCAAAAATTACCAACGCATGGCTCTCCAAAAACCTGTAGAACTCATTGTTTCCTACACAAAAAAAAAAAAGATATTATCATTAATTTAAAAATAAAAATCATGATAAATATGTTTTAGATAGAGTACATGAAATAGTTAAAATATTAAAATTTACCTGGGAGTTGTATGTGCTTTATAGGGACACCTTCATCATTCACCAACAAAGTGCCATTAATGGTCCCTGTGGAGCTGACATGTGTAGCTCTAGGAAATGCAATAATGTAGTTGGCCATATCAACCTCATCACTGCCAACACGTTCAGCGGTTGGCTAGGTGTATGCTTGGGTAGGGTGTGTTTCTTGGCTGGCACCTAAAGGATTAGAAGTTGTATGAGAGGGTTTCTGGGAAATCTCTTGCCCTTGTGTCCCACTACCACCAACACTGGGTTCAGCAAGTGTTAGAAAATGCTACATACAATTCATCTCATGCAGAAAAAAAAAAAATATCCTTTTGACTTTTTATTATTACATGATATGTTTCTAGCTGGGTCATAACTTGTTTTATCCTCTCTTCTGTTTCAATTGTTTGAGGCACATCTATCAAAGTATCAAATTCCGACCTTGCATTTCGTGACTTTTTTCGCAACAAGAGCACTGGAGATAGGGATGAAGAAAGCTCTTCCTCATAGAGAGAATCATCAGGCATACCATGGCTAGGTGTATGCATATTTGAACAAAATTAATATTATTTCAATTATATAAATAACTAAAATACCTGAAGATAGAGAAATGCTGGCACTTTACATGTTCTTCCGCTAGCCTCTTTCCATGATCATCCCGTCTCGGGGTTGTTCCTATTCTGCCCTAATTAGTCTGCCACATTGCAATAAAATTATAAATGTAAAAACTTGAAAAAAATATCTAACTTGAAAACACAAAATGAAAAATGAAATAATTTCTAATAAGACACCGGAAGACAGAGTTAGAGTTTCAAATATGCCTTGCATTGAATTCAGTCCTGAAAACATATCATTGCACATTAAGGCACCCAAACAGGAGACGAGTTGACAATGAAGACCTTATTGAATATATTGTTGGAGCAACTTCTAGTAAACTTGTTGTCAAGACCTTGAGGACATTTTTGGAGCAACATTATTGAAGCTGATGGTATAGCATTGTTGGAGACGATCTTGAAGGGACTTGAAGTGAATCTTTTGGAGCAACTATTGAAAAATCCTTAGAGCATTTAAGTAAGGCACTTTCTATCTTCCATCACCTTTTTCCTTTCAATATCCTTTAAATGATTTTGTTGATATTTAATGTTTGAAATCACGTTATAATTCCTTGATTATATGTGTTTGGGGACTTTCCCTTTGAAATTACCCAAAAATACCCTGGCAATTTTATCTTCGGGATGCATGTCTGACCCTATTGTTCAATATTTTGATTGATAGTAGTAAACATAGAGAGTTAGGGGGCTCTTGACTTGGTTTGGTTGGGCCATTAGATCCCTAACATCTACTAGGGAGAACCCCCTTGAGTTGGAGGAGAGCTAGCCCGAAGTGAAAAGAGGTTGGTGAGGTGACAATGGGGCTATTGAATTACACATGGTATCACACTTTAGCTTTAGGAATTTATCTTGAGAAGTGCGAGATTTTGCTATATCAATTCTCAAATTTTTTACAACACTATTGTTAAGAACTAATAAGAAGTGATGTTGAGGGGTTTTTGGGTATAAGAAACAATACCATTTAAAAACTAGGGTTCTGAGTCCTTGGCATTCCTTCACCTAGGCCTAGGGGCACACAAGCATAATTTCACACTAAACCATGCAAACTTAAAAGTAACTTAACAGATCCATAAAGTAATAATAATCATAATTCCTAATTTCCTATTGTACGATATAATGCAAATTATTCAAACATGAAGCAATGAAGACATGCAATGTCTGAATTTCAAGATTGATGAACTGATATAAGAAGTTAGAAACTATAACTTTGATTCAATACTCTGTGTCCTAACTCTAGGAAGGAATCTAGTTTGTAGTACAGAACATGCATCGTGTATTATCAATTCTTAATTGACAACAACTAAAGGTCATGTACCTCATCAATTCCTTCCCATTTTTTGTTTTTATGTTATATTCCTTATAAAAGTGTCAAATTTCTCTCAAAGTAAGCAACCATTGAATAAAATAAAAAATAGTTGAGATATGATTGAGAAATGCTCATTTATTTCTTGAAAGGATCTTCACAATTTCTTTGGTTGTTTTTCATCTCAAGAAACAAGAAATGACCTAAGAAACTATCGTGATGTAATATAAGAAGCAACACGGTGCAATGGCCATTTTCAAAGCCAAATGATGTCCATTGAGGACATGGCCTTTATTTGGTTCCTGTTTCATAGGAGTTTCAGGTAGAAATGGAACTTTGTTGTACCATTTCTAGTAGTAAAAAGGGAAAACCCTCCTTTTCCATGGGAAATAATTTACCTTTCCTTTTTCAAGATAATCTAAATCACAAAAAATATGAACTATACTGCACACATTCTTGGATAATGTGAAAGTGGAAAAGGAATACCCTACACAAGTGATGCACACATGTACACTTGAACACTAATAGATTTTTGTAGTTGAAATGCAATGCTTGTTTTCATTTAAATGTAGGGTTTTTAAAGCAGGGAGAAATAATGGCTACCAATTTAATAAGCATTTCTTTGGGAAAAAATTAAATCTTGTATTGGGTGATGAAGATAATATAGGGTATTGAATCTTGATTCTTGACATTTTGTTTAACTTGAATAACTCAAATGATTATAAATATTAGTGGATGATTTCTTTTTTCAAGTATGTCACTCAAAAATCTTATGTCAAAGCATTGCATGATGGCTAGCATTTTCTTGTTTCCCTTTCCTCAGTTCAATGTAAAAATTATATTAATATATTAGAGCACGAATGATAACTACAATTGTTTTCTCTGCAGTATATCCAACCCCAAGATTATGAAATTTTTTCTCAAGTGGAGCTATTGGTTATTGATGAAGCAGCTGCAATTCCATTGCCTATTGTA
Source organism: Pinus albicaulis (assembly GCA_034641835.2). Classification (NCBI taxonomy): domain Eukaryota; kingdom Viridiplantae; phylum Streptophyta; class Pinopsida; order Pinales; family Pinaceae; genus Pinus; species Pinus albicaulis. The sequence goes on along the minus strand of CM076575.1, from coordinate 1,574,608,412 downwards.
AAGGCTCTACTCGGGCCATATTTAGTGTTTTTATGCTCTACTGTAAATGGGTAATAATTATAAATGAGCCAACCACAATCACAGATTTTGTAACCATTCAGTTTCCATGGATAGTGATGATGATATTAACCCTATATATTAGTGACCTATATCTATATGAGAATGATCTCAACATTGACCTTGATATGGTTGTATGGATGTGACCTTTGGTATGTCATCAGAAAATCCCCAAATTTGAAGAACTAAAGCTCATCACTTTCCATCTAGAGTACTACCCTTGTGATAAAGTTGATGACTTTCGATCTCCCATTCTCTACCGCTTTGCACTTCACCTTCAATATAGATTAGACCAAGGGAAATTCGTTACTGGGTGTTGAGATGGATGAGTTTGTCGAACTAAAATCCATAGCTTAAACTTCATGAAACTGGTGGACTCAAATTCATGCAAGCACAAACACATCTTACACATCCTCTTTGAAACTCATCTGAAAGAACATTGGAAGACATCTAGAGAGAACCCTATAGCCTAACACAATCTAATGGAATTGACAAAAAAAACCCCAAATAGATTCAACCCTACTATAGGAGGAAGGGCTTGCAGTAAGAACTTACCATTTTGCAAGAGCTGAGGGCAAATGTTGTTCTGCAAGAGCTGAGGGCGAATGCTGAGGGAAAATGTTGTTCTGCAAGAGCTGAGGGCGAATGTTGAGGGTGAATGTTGAGGGCAAATGCTGTTCTGCAAGAGCTGAGGGAAAATGCTATTCTGCAAGAGCTGAGGGCGAATGCTGTTCTACAAGAGCTGAGGGTGAATGCTATTCTGCAAGAGCTGAGAGCGAATGTTGAGGGCAAATGCCGTTCTACAAGACCTGAGGGCGAATGCTGAGGAAAAATGTTGTTCTGCAAGAGCTGAGGGCGAATGCTGAGGGCGAATGTTGTTCTGCAAGAGCTAAGGGGGAATGCTGAGGGCGAATGTTGTTCTGCAAGAGCTGAGGGCGAATGCGTGCATGATATCAGACGTTAATGTAGTTTTTAATAAAATCATTTTTATGTAGCGCGCATTTGATTTTTTTCATTTCAAATCATTTTTATATACATTTGATTTTTGCATTTCTAATACAAGTGGCAAACAAATTTCTACAAGAGGTTGAAATTTTTACTAGAATAGCCATGAAAGACTAATTAAAATGGCTTAAAATGCAAGTGGATCTTCAAAATAAATGTAATTGAAGGTTCTCCCCACTAAATTTTTGCAAAAGTGCTTACATTATTTAAGTTATCTAGGATATTATTTTGTATTACACAATCTAAATTAAATAATGAAATAGTTGGGTAGTCTTATTGTTTGAAATTAGGACACAATTTTCAAATGGTGATGAAGTTTCATGTGATGATTAACTAACAATATTCTCCTTTCCTATCCTTGAAAAACTATACAAGGTTCCCTGCTGCCACATGAAACCCTAACTCATGTAGCAGCATAGGACTAGTCCTCCATTTTTCCCGTCATAAGGCATTTTGCACGTATTTGATGACTAGAATTTGTGGATTCCCATTTCCCATGACGTGCTAGGAAGGATAGAAGACTTAATTTTGACGTTTGAAATTTTTTCAAAAATGTTCTTACGCCCTTTAATTTCCACTTACCAACAATTTTTCAACACTAGTTCTCTTCGCAATTGCAAGACTGTACTCAAAAAGTAAGAAAATTTACTTTTTTGACTCACTGAAAATTAAAAAATTAATAAAGGAATTACCACTTATCATTATTGATATTTTAAAATTAGAATCAATTTAGTTTTCCCCTTCCTATTACAAAAAGTTCACAAATCCTTTATTTTACATAAAACACCAAAGAAAGAATAAAGCCCATTGCCCTGCAAACTTCCAAGGTTGTGATTAGTGAAGCAGTGAAAAAGTATGGCTATAGCACTAAAAAATTAGAATGCCAATCTGCCCCAACATGAATTAGTGTTAATATAGCTAGTGGCTTGGCTTGATGGTCAAACAGTGAATTATACAAGCACAAAATAAAAGCTTTAGGCATCTAGTTCCTTACACTCGCACTCTCAAGGCATTCAGACTTAGGCCGAGCTCAAGATTGGCTCCGAGGAAGCTAGATTGGCTCATTAACCTGCCATATTCTAATTTCATAAGGTATGCTCGAAGTTTGAACTACTAGGGTAATTTATTATTGTGAAATCATAGTTCTAAATTATCTCTTATTCTGTGAGCAATGTAATCTATTAATTGTAAGCAGATTCATTAAAAAAATTGAAACTAATATTAGCATGAATGATGGCAATTTATATATTAATTGGTTTTTAAGAGTATTGGTATTATGTAGGAGCACTGGAAAGAAAAATCAAGACTTCACTCTTTTTTTTCATTTTTTTATTGGGTTGAACTGGAGAAAATTGAATATGAATAGTGAGTTAATTGTAAGATCAATGGGCCAAGGCCATACATCAACATTGACCACAGTGGGGAAGTATAAAAGCATAGATATTCATGCAAGTATAGTTATTAATGTAGGATCAAAGTTAACTCTTAGCTTCAGTAAAGAAATAGAAGGCAAAGATCTAGCATTAACTGAAACTCACGTGAAAAAGTAGATGAAAAATGTACAATCATCCAATGGAGAGGTAATCTATAATTATCCAGTAAGACTCTTGGCTATGCCTTGAGACTAAACTAACTCTCAATATTTTTGAATAATCATCCATTGGAATTTAGTAGGAAAACCATAGTAAATCATTGTTCAATGGCCATGCAAAAATATATAAAAAATAATATTTGTTGGTTGTTTTTCAATAGGTGGACCATGATGGGACCACTGAGAAGGTGGGGGTGTTTTTTTAATCATGGAAGTGAGGTTTAGTAGATTTATAGTCAAGTTACCTTTCCCTATAAATTTTCTCGATCAAGTTATTCATTCATTGAATTTTGATTCATTCCTACTGTTTTGATACACAATCCAATCCAGTTGAGTCTTGAGTCTTCATTGAGAATGGCATTCATAGGTTGTCAAGAAAGAGGTTATCATGCACATGCACTCTTCTTTTCTTGGTATCTTTGTAACTATGTTCAGCCTGAGTTCTATATTTTTAAATTATCATAATAGTTCGTGATTATTAGGCTTTTTATTTTGTCTTTTAAGAATTTTAATTTAATTATTATTAATCATTAAATTTAAAAATATATATATATACATATATATATAGTTATTATAGTTATTAAACTTTCAATATAATTATTAAACTTTCAATGGTACATCAACTTTCATACATGAGAAAATAGATACTGACAAATGGTACATCATGGCCTGATTAATTTCGCTCAGCAATTTCAAATGGTATAACATTTAGTCAACAGTGATCATTAATTTCTGCACACAGAGACTAATTTCTCTGGAAGCCTGAGATTTCTTTGGCTTGTTATTCTTATAACTACATAGACATAATTAATAGAGAGATTGAGGACAAAAAAAAAATCTAGTGCTTAGTCTCCACTACTCAACATGATTTTGTGAGAAATAATACATAGATTGATTTCTCTGAGTGCCTTAGCGTTCTTTGGCTCATTATTTTAATCACAACAACAATAAAAAATGCATTGAGGATCTGTTCTTAGTCCGATTATGCAATTTTTATAAGACATATTATGCAATATTAATAATAAACATAAATTTATTGCAATTTAGGGAAAGCTCGTTCATGTTTTTTTCTTTATATTGGAAGGTTACTTGATTTTTGAAGTAATTTTTAGTATATCATAGCATATATTGAGGAAATATTAGTTTGACAAGAATCGGTTATTTCTCTTGAAACTTTAGGTATTAAAAGTCCATGACACAGATATATCACACTCCAAAATCCAAAGAAAATGGAAGAGCGTTCAATTTTTTTAATCAAACTTTTATTGGTGAAGGGTTAATTTATTATGAGAACATCATTAATGAAGTGCAAAATTTTAAACGTAACGTTTATTGACTAGAAAAATAATGACCAAAACGTCAAAAAAAATTGTGTGACGGGTAAAGAGAAATCCAAATTCCAACCCTGCCTGCCACCTGTTGGTGAGTGGAGGTTATTCACTTTTCATTTACAGCTTACTAGGTTACTCATGTTACCAATATTTTCACATGGCTCACTTTTAGGTGACTACTTATTGTACTTATTCTTTATAAAGAAAAATTGGTAGATAATTGTATTATTTGAAATCTGTAACAAATCCAGGCAACAAAATTACAACAAATAGAAAATTATGCAAAAAAATTCACTAGGGAAATGATGTGTGGATACCCTATCATTTCTTAGATCCTCATAACTTACCAACACCTACTATATTGGTATACACATAATATGGCATTTACCTGAAGTATTTCATATGTATCTAGAAGTAAATAAGTTGTATGACAATTGTTATGGAAGATATAAGATGTGTATTATAGTTTAAATTTCAATTTTTCTTAAGTAGCATGCATGTGCGGTTCATATAGTGACTAAAATTACCAAATACATTTCAGTGAAGATGTGAATATGATCTCTCATTAGGTCCTAATTACTTAAAGCATCATTAATTAGCTTTCCAAGTGAATAAAATATGTTAACAAATTAGTAAAAACTAGGAAAACAAATCATGCTTTAAAAAAATATGGCACAATGAGTCACACACTGAGATTTATTTAATTACTCATTAAGTGTTGCTACAACATATATATGATCACCATTACCATAGAAATGGGACATGTGAGCATCATTTTCATTTTTCCAATGACATTCCACATCATGAGCATTGTTTAGGGTTGATTGTGTTGATTTTTTTTAAACAAATCATTTATACATTTTATGGAAATTATAGACACAATTTATAATCACATTACAAGATCATGATGTATAGATATTCCTTATCATTTCTTAGATACTCACAACTTACCAACACCTAATAGATTGATATACACATCATATGGAATTTACCCCTAGAATGCCACATGTATCCTAAAACAAATTAGTTGTATGACAATTGTTATGGTGCATATATGATGTGTATTACAGTTTATCTTATAATTTTGTTGAAGTAGCATACAACAATTTACATAGTGATATGAGAACCACTCTCTAGAGTATACATCGATTTTGTACACATGGATTTTCAGTTGCTTTTTAAGATATATCATTGGTGATGGTTACATGATTATATAATGAACCATTAAGTTGAACTATGAAATTATTCATCACAACACACACACACACATATTGATGAATTAATAATTTTTCTCATATAATTTTTTTAATCTATTTTGAAAAAAAAAATTATATATAACTATTTCTAAGAAGAACAAGAGATAATTCCTTACCATATATTCGTAAAACATATAATATCAAGAAAATTAATCTATTGAAATTTCATTTCCAAACCTATTCATGGAGTAAAATGAAGATTAAAAGGAGACATTCATGGATTTACCTATAACATCACCTCATAATTAAGAATGTAAATGTACAATATTGATGATACATAGGTTAGGAGAAAATTAATCTATTCAAATTTCATTTCCAAACATATTCATGGAGTAAAATGAGGATTAAAAAGAGATATTTATGAATTTACTTATAACATCACCTCATAAAAGTGTAAATGTACAATATTGATAAAATTTATTTATATATGATAAATAATAAGCCTTTATCTCACATGTATCATATAATCTTATAAACAAACACATTCTATAATATGCAATAAAAGTGAAATTACACAATCCACATGGAAATAAGACTTAGTTCAAGCAAAAGAAAATAAAAAATAAACCATAAGTGACACGGATTTTGCAAAGGCATATAAGTGTCGTTTATTGCATATAAGTGTCATTATACTGACAGTGGCCAAAGTGTTTCTATTGCGACGGCTGCCTCCAAACGTCGCAATTGTGACGTTTGGAGGTAGTCGTCACAATAGCGACGCTTTGGGGCATAGTGTCGCAATTGTGACGTCTTCCTCCAAACGTCGCAATTGTGACACTTTTTATAAGTGTCGGTATTTCTACACCTTTCTATAAACGTCGGTATAGTGACGGTTTCGGGCGGGATTGAAAATAATTGGGGAAATTTCCAACATTTGGTCAAAAGTGTCGGAACCAAGTGTCGGAATTTCCGCCAAATGTACTAGTGCTTGGTTCCTTCAATAGCAATTTAACAGCAGGAAGGAGGTCATGGAGCATACCAATAATGGTGTACCTTTTCTCAATGAAAATAATTATGCACTCTAGAAAGGAAGAATGGAGGTCTATCTCTTGGCATAAGGTTACGAAGTATGGGACACTGTTCAAAATGGATTTACACCAACCGCGGGTGAACATGGTAAGAAGAATTTGGTAAATGAAGCAAAAAAAAAGAATATTATTATCAGTGGGCTTATTGAATCCACTTATCATAAGGTGTTGGGTTGTAAAACCACCAAAAAGGTATCGAACAAGCTTTATAATATATATGCAGGTGACTCAGATGTAAAAGAAGCAAAGCTTCAAATCTACAGAGTAAAATTTGAGCAACTTAGAATGAAAGAAGATGGCAACATTGTTGCATACTTCCAACACGTTCATGAAATAAACAACACTCTGGAAGGATTAGGAGAGCATGCCGACAAGAAGACTATTATACGAAATATTCTAAGAATGTTACCAGGGAGATTCAACACAAAGGTATCGGTCTTAGAATACAGTGCAAATCTGGAAAAAATCAACAAAGAAGAATTACATGGAGTTCTCATAGCATATGAAAAGAGGCTTGATGAATAATAGGGTACTTCACATCTATAAACTGTGTTCATTTCATCTAAGAAAACCAATAAGGACAAACAACCTTCAAAGGAAAAGACCTGCACCCCCAAGCATGAAGAAAAGTAAGATGATGAAGAAGGTATTTCAGACGAACAATATGCTTACTTTACGAGAAAAATAAAAATTGGTAAGGGAAAATTCAAAGTTAAACTTCCATTGATATGTTTCAGCTGTGGTGAGGTTGGAATTTAGCAGCAAAATGTCTGAAAAGAAGTGATGGAAACTCAAAAGGAAAGAAAGACTTTAAGAAATTCAACAAGCAAGGTAAAAAGAAAGGATTCAAAAGGAACTTTCTCTCTAAAGAAGATATCTCATCATCTAATGAAGACAGTGACAATGAAGAATAAGCCAATGAGAGAGTATTTTTTATGGCCAAGCACAATAAACAAGAGGTATCAAAGAACGAAGAAGAAGGTTTACCATAGAAGAATTTTCTAAGGAGGCAATCAGGCTTATAAAAGAGCTCAAGGCTAAGAATATCCATTCCAATACTCTTGAAGAGCAAGTTCAAGGTCTCAAAATTGAAGTTGAAGAACAAAAATGTATTGAATAGTCACGTCAAAAGAGGTTGGAAGAAAGAAACCAAGAGAGGGAAGCATTAGAAGCCAAAGTATTCTCACTGCGTAAGGAAGTGAAGAGAGAAAAAATGTCCAAAACTATGCCAACAACTGAAGGGTGTTGGAAGAATTCATCAACAGTCAACGATATTACAACTATAGAACTAGCCTCAGTCACAAAAAAGAATAAGCAGGACCTTATACAACAAAATACAATGAACCTATGAGATATCACATGCATGTAGACTTCATTGGACAATATTCACAAGAAAAACCTTGCAAGACAATTCCTCGATGAAGGTTTCCATCCAGGTACCAACATATTTTTCATGGATATTGTTATTCATGTGGAAAATTTGGTCATAAACCTCTAGAATTTCGCACGTACCCTAAGAACCAATACAATTCCAGAATATCTTTCAAATATGAACCTCACAGGGCTCAAATAAACATCAATAGATTTTAACATTTAAGAAATAATATGTAATGTTACAAATGTCAAAACTTTGGACACATAGCTAGAGACTGCAGACTTGAAAATCCTCCAGAAGAATCTTCGAAGCCATAGAACGAATGAACATGGAATAAGAAGAAGACTGATAATTTTGCTCTCACTCTCAAGGCTCAAAGCAAAAAATAGGTGTGGTACATTGATAATGGTTGCTCAATGCATATGAGTGGAGATAGAAATAAATTTGTATCTCTGAAAGAGAAGAAGGATGGAACTTTATCCTTTGGAAATGATGGATCTTCAAATGTTATAGGATCAGGTACTGTCACTCTTAGAAGAAAATATGTTCTAGCCAAGAATGTTCTATTGGTTAAAAACATGAATCACAATCTACTCAGTGTTGGACACATGTGTGATCAAGGGCACACAATGTTATTCAACTCCAAAAAATGTGAAATCAGGAAAGGCAGGTATGGTAAAATTTTTGCTACAAAAATTTTAGCTCCAAACGACATATATGTTCTGGATGAAGCAACTAAATAATTTCTACTAGCTAAAGAAGATGAAAGTTGGTTATGGCAGAAATTAATGGGTCACATAAATTTTGACAATCTTGTCAGGATAAGCAAAAAGGAAGCAGTACAAGAAATGTCGAAAATCTCAAAACCTTCCAACATAATATGTGAGGCCTATCGGTATGACAAGAAGACAAAAGTCTAATTTAAAACAAAAGAACACTTTGCATCGCACCCATTGGGATTGATACATACTGGTCTATGTGGTCCTATGAGAAAAAAAGGCTTAGATGGAGAAGTATGTTTCATGTTAATGATAAATGACTATACCAGGATGACAAATGTCAATTTCCTAAAGAAAAAATCTGAAGCATTTGAGTGCTTTAAGATCGACAAGGATTTGGTCAAAAATGAAACTTATTTGAAAATAAAATTTCTAAGATCAGATAATGGTGGAGAATTTATTTCCAAATTATTTCAGCAATACTGTGACAAAAATGGAATAAAATGGTAATTTTCAACAACACGAACACCTCAACAAAATGGAGTTTCTGAAATAAAGAACATAACCGTACTGGAAATGGGTAGAACATTTTTGAAGGACTCAAAATTGGATGAAAAATTATGGGTTCAAGAAATTGATACAGGAGTCTTCATTGTCAACCAAAGTTTTCTCAGAAATAATTGCCACAAGACCCCATAAAAATGTCATTGGGACTAAATGGGTGTTCAGGAACAAATTAATTGAAGATGGACATGTTACCAAAAACAAAGCAAGATTGGTTTGCAAAGGCTATGCACAAGTGGAAGGAATTGATTTCGACGAAACATTTGCACCAGTTGCCAGAATGGAAGCCATCTGAATGTTTCTCGCCTATGCATGTTCAAGAAAAATTAAAGTCTACCAAATGGATGTTAAATCAACATTTCTGAATGGTGAATTAGAAGAATAAGTTTACATCGAACAACCTAAAGGTTTTCTACTATCAGAAAAAGAAGACTATGGTTACAGGTTAAAGAAGGCTCTATATGGTCTCAAGCAGGCTCCTAGAGCATGGTATGCTCATCTTGATGGATATCTATGTCAAAAAGAGTTCAATAAAGGTACTGCTAATAGCAGTATTTATCTACAAATAGATAAATATAATTTAACAATCATTGAGGTATATGTGGATGATATAATATTTGGTAGAAATGATGATTGACTAAGTAAGAACTTTGAAAAAAGATGCAAAGTGAGTTTAATATTTCTTTACTTGGTGAGCTGACATGCTTATTAGGGCTTCAAATATCTCAGCAAGAGAAAGGAATATTTATATGTCAAGCGAAGTACATCAAGGAAATTCTCAAGAAATTCAAAATGGAAGATTGCAAACCAATCCTTACTCCAATGGTAACAGGTTGCAAATTGAGCATAGACGACTCATCTAAGGATGTGTATCAGAGGTTGTAAATATCTATGATTGGTAGTATTCTATATGTAACAACCTCCCGGTGACATGTTATGCAAGTAGTTGGACAAGTAGCAAGATTCCAAGAAACACCAAAAGAATCACATATTATTGTTGTCAAAAGAACTCTTCTATATATAAAGGGCACAAAAGAATATGGCTTGTGGTATACCAAGGGTAACAATCTCATTATTCAAGATTTTAAAGATGCAGATTAGGCAGGAAGCATTGATGATCATAAGAGTACTAGTGGTGCAGAATTCTATCTAGGTGGTTGTCTCGTATCATGGTTGAGCAAAAAGCGAACCTCAATCTCATTATCTACCGTTGAAGCAGAATACATTGAAGTGGCAACTTGTTATACTGAAGTCCTTTGGATGAAACAAAATTTGCAAGATCTTCAAGTAAAATTCAGTGAGCCTATTCCCATCTTCCATGGAAACACTAGTGCCATCAACATCTCTAAGAATCCTTTCAAGCATTCAAAAACAAAACACATTCCGATCAAATATCATTTTGTTAGAGAACAAGTCACTGAAAATAATATAAAACTTGAATATGTTGGTACAAAAGAAAAAATCGTTGATATCTTCACTAAACCATTACCTTTTGAAGCATTTGAATATCCTCGCTAGAAGCTTAGGATTCTCCCAATTTCTCATTAGATTTTCCTTATTCAGAATATAAAAGGAGAGTGGAAGTCTGTACAGGTCCACAGGATGGTTGTGTGTTATGAGGAGTTACCATTTTCCATTGATGTCAAAGGGGGAGATAATGTTGTAGGAAGAGGTTACATGATTGCAGGGGGAGTACTTGTGTTGGCATCAATTCCAGAGGGGGAGATTTTTGATCAGTGGTTGTTAATGATGTCAACCCAAGAAACACCAGGGGCTACCCCAATCTTGTATGGGAAGTTTGACTTACAAAATTACTATATTCCTTGTCGAGTATATTTTTGATGATTTATACTTGTCGATATGTTTCCATTGATATATGGCACGCCACATAATTCTTCAGAGTTTAAGAGATATTCATGTTTGAAATTAGTAACCCCCAGTTAGTGGGCTAAAACCCCATGGAGTTGTGGCATGACACTAATCATTGGTTGTGGTCATTGAATAGTCAATAATTAATAATTTTTAAGCTCCTAAAATCCCACCACGTTCACTTTTTGAACTCCCTCTCCACTTAAGCATATATATAAATTTTGATCCTCATGTAGGGATTTTGCTACTTGAAACAAGTCATCGTGGAATTTTTTCTATAAGTTTTTGTATACAAAGGTTTAGAAGCTGAAATTTTTATGAGGAAAAGCCAAAAGCTAGAGGAATCTCTCGTAGACATTTCAGATCATGGTTCGCAATATTTTCATATATATGATGTGTGGAAGTTAGGGTTTTTGCAGGCTCGTGAAATTCATCTCAAAGAGGCTACCTTGGGAAAATAGTCATAACTCTCTCTCTGAGTATCAGATTGGAATTTTGTAAAAAGTGGTGGATATTACACGGACTTTATTTTTCTTTATATAAATTTCAAAGCCGAATGGGGAAACATTGACATGCGGCACACCGTACAAGTTCGCTCTACTAAACCAGTCCATAATTAGGTCATTGTGAGAGATTGGGCATAACGTTGTATTTAAGAATCCAAATTGGGTCAGACCTATGGCATTGAAAATAAGACTCAGAAAAATACAACAGCACTAAAAATCACATATTTGGGATCTGAAATAATAGATATACACCAGATTCAATATCGAGCTCCTAGAAGGCAAGAAAAATCTAGATCATGTGCTATCAAGGGCTGCAAAGGACCGGACTTTCTAGGGTAGCAAAGCAAAGAAATATGAAAAAAAGCTAAGCTCCAGGTAAGTGTATTATGTATATGCATTTTCATCTCTTATTTGCATTAGGTTCTTTGTATTCTAATTTGTTTTTTTTTTTTTTAGCACTGACATATGCTCTGCAGGATGAGGTAAGTTTTGCTATTATCATGTCATGGGTATTTCCTTGAAGAATTTTTGCAGGTATTATATATTTATCAAGATAAGATTCAATGCATGATCTAATGTTCTGAAGAGGATGAAAGGGTAGCATGAAAAGAGCAGCAATAAAGATGCATAACAATAGAAAGAAGTTCACCACATGAAGTCTTGACGTGGGAAACACTGCATATAGTCATTGTAAATGTATCATTGTACTGAGTCATTTTAATCACATCATTGTAAATTTTTTACAAGTGTCTATCTACCAAGAATTGAAGAGGAAGTGTCGGGAGGTTTAGGATCACCATTAGGTATTTGTGTCATAGTTGGGGTTATGGTCTAGTGTGTCTTGTTAGCCACCTATAAAATTTGTTATATCAAAAGGTGGCTAAATAAATTTGGAGCCTTCAAGAAACAATATTTATTGCTAAAAATGTTATCTCTTGAAGACTCATGAAGAAATCCTACCCTTTGTTTAAATATTCACTGCTGTTTCCCTTTCGAACTTAGAAATTCTGCTATTTTCATAGAGAAAAGACTACTGCAAAATCTCATTTTTCCCCTCCTCCACTCTAAAATAAACTTCATTTTATTCCCTTTTTTCCCCCATGAAATTCCTCTATTTTCCATTTATTCCCCTTTCCCCTTCATGAAAATCCTTTTACAAGGTTTAAAACTCATTTTTGAGCCTTGTCGAAACCCCCAAATCCATCAAAAACCTTGAAAATTTTCATAAAAAATAAGTTTTTTGATTATGGGCTTAAGTCCCTTTGGGCTAAGTCCTAACCACTTCCCCGCCATATGCCATGGTGCCAAAGCCAAGCGCTATGACCAAAAAGTGCTTATCGCATTGGAAGAAATCTGCGAGCGCAAGTCTTAGGCTTTTATACAACTTCCGATGCGATTAGCCCTCTTATACATAAGCCCCGGTTCCTTATCATTCTCATATATCCTAAGGCCACGCAACCGGGCGCTAAGCATTTTATAATAAGCCTCCCCCAATGCATTTTCCTTTTTATTTCGTTAAAAAATTCATTTTTCATAAATATAAAGGGGCCCGCCGTTCATTGATCGAAGCCATTCTTGACCATTGATCTTGAACCAGATCAATGGCCTGCACAATCTCGCATCGCAAAAAATCATTGGGCGCATTTCACATTGTATTTAAACACTCCCAATTGGCGGCCTCTCGATGAAATATTAGCCATTGATCTCTTCCCCTCTTCCCAGATCCAACGGTTGCCATTGCTCCTGCTCAAAGCCCTCTCCCCGCTGAAGAACTCCTCGGATTCGTCCTCCACCGTCGATCTGATCTGCAGTTCGATGGTCCAAAGCCAATCGCATCGATGCCATTCATTTTTTCCCCCCACCGATTGCAAAACCCCGATTTCATCTGGGTTGTCCACGTGTCAACATCCGATGGTCCAGATCTTTCCTCCCGACCTTGGCTAAAATCATATACCCCTCTCTGTAATGTTTTGCGGCCAATCACAGCTGTTGATCTCTGCAGATCAACGACCCATATTTAACCTTTCTCTGCCTCGTTTACTTTTCCATTCAGCCCTGGATTCAATCGCCACAATTGATCCTTACATCTGACAGCCCATATCAATCCTGAGAGGCCTAACTCCTGTGGGTCCTGCCTTCCTTCAGATCTGATCTCAGCCGTCTAATCCTTGATCTAACGGCTCAGATCAAAACCACCCTACCTGCTATCTGCCCGTGCATCTTGTAGATATCGTGCTCGCTCCCCACCGTTCAATCTAAGACCTCAGATCCAACGGCTAGCGTGAATTTTCGCACATATTCAAGCATGAACATTAATTCTTAGAGGGTTACGCGATATGGGCAGTATTCAATTTCCACGTGTCAGCTTCTAACGCATATCGCGTTCAAAAAGGTGAAACCACTTTTCTCCCTTTTGGCCATGCGAAACTAGCTGTTTTTCCCTCCAAAACCGATTTCCCTGGGTTCTATTATGTTTTATCATGTGCGCTTCTCGCCGTTGATCTCTACAGATCAGCGATTCATATCTAATCTCCCATTACATTATCGCCCATTGCCTTTTCCAAAGGGCTTTCATAGATCAATTTTAACCGTTGATCTCCAGGGCCAAATTTGATCCAACGCCCTGTGATCATTTGGAAACCCCAATCTCATTTCTTATGCTTTTTCCTCCGCCCAAAGGGATTTTCATTCCTTTCCTTTGTATTTCTTATATTTTTCCATAATGTGACTCCGTCGCGTTATATTATTATATTTTCTCCCGACCGATTATCTCTGCAAGATCAATGGCCCTAACTTAAAATCTCCAGCATTTACTCCCACTGCCTCCTTTGACCCTCAGCACGCAATCTCCGCCGTTGGATGATGTCATCCAATGACCACGCTCTTAACCGAAGCCTCCTAAGCAGTTTTTACCCAATACGCAGGATTTTCTAATTTTTATTGTATTGTGCAGGATTTAAAAGGTTTTCAAATGTTTTAAAAGAAAATAAAAGCTGAGGATGATGATCCTCCAGGCTTTTGTTTATTAAAGAGTATTGGTTCACAGGGTCGCAACACCACATTTGTCTGTGTCTCATGAACACTGGCAGCTCTATAAAGCCCCTGCGCACCTGCACGTCAACAAGACACAAAGAATTAAAACAAAAACAAAGAGTATCAGTGTTAAAGACCTAACCACAGCAGAACTGAAGAATTAAATATTAATTACATAGGTTCGGTGGATTATGTCTAAGATTGAAAATCAAAAGCCTAATCCACTGAATTAAACACAGTTAAAGGCAAATCAAAAATTTTTATCAGACAGAGAATGCCTCCACTCCCACATCAGAGGCTAATTGATTCCTCTCAGCTACCAGATTGCCACCTGTAGCCTCAAAGCATTCAACAGAGGCCGAGTAATGACTAGAACAGAGGATATTTTCCTCACGACAGCTGAATAGTTAATTCAATCCAAAGGAACTTATTGCAAAATATCAGCAGAGTTATTACAAGATGACATAGAGCCTTAAAGTCAACAAAATCTCCCCACCGAGCTTAATTCTTAATGTAAAACAATTAATACAGAGGAAATATCTGTAAAACTTCTCCATCGAGCCCCTCAAAGGCCGAGAAGCATTTATCTGTATTAATTGAACCTTGAAGATCTTTTATCCCATCCCACCTCCTCATTTCTTCTATAAATACTTCTGTAGAAGATAAAACAATGTTGGTTGCAGAACTTTGAAATATACTTGTGCTCGAGACTTCTACTTGTGAATAGTGTTTAAAGGCTCTTGAAGTTCTGTTTGTGATTAAGCAAGTTAGGCTGAGAAGTGAAGGTGATTTCTGAACTGAAACACTGGACTTGAATATTGTAACTGGTTTGAAGCATCAATACAAGTTGATTTATGGGATCCTGGTCTATGTCAACGGTGATGTTTTTATTATTGTAAATTGTTATTTTATTTATGTTTTCACTCTGTCCATTATTCTTTGATAAAGAACAACAAGCATAGAGTTAGGATTTACTGTTTAGCAGTACCCTTCTCTGAGTGATAAGCTTTATCTATATGTTGTCTTCCAAATTGTGTTGTTTAGGAATGATTTAATTCATTTTAAGCAGTTAGGAATGCTGGCGTTCCCTCGTCATACTGTCTAAGCTAAATTCTGTACTTGAATGTTATTTTTAGTTTATGTTAAGTAGAGATGAACTAAGGAAGTGATGGTGAGCCCTGTCCTTTAGTTTTATCCCCAAAAACTATCTGACAGTTTCCCTAAGAATGTGTTGAAAGCATGCTAGGTTGAAATTCCTTACCTAATATTAGACTATTCTTCGTTATCTTATGTGTTTGTCTTGAAAGTTTACTAAGTAAAGCAAAGCTAGGGAAGCCTATGGTGAGCCCTGTCCTCTAGTTTCTTCTCCAACAGTTTCTTTTAAAGTTTCCCTTTGTTTTTAAGATGTTTTCTATTGAAATTGCATCAAAAGCTAGTTAGTTTCAAAGTACTTACCGGATCTTAGATTAATTTTATGTCTTTCTCAAGTGTATGCGGAAAGCAGGATAGTTTCAAAGTACTTACATGATCTTAGGCTGCTCTTTGTTCTTCATCTGTTTAATTTCCCCTTCTTATTGTATCATTTCATTCCATAAATTCAACTTTAAAGAGATCCTTAGACATAGATGACTTGCCCCATGGACCACTCTTGAACCTTATTGCTCAATTAAAGCCCTATTATGACTCCATAGCCCAATGGACTAAAAACCAGTGTTATATCTATATTTTTAGCCAAAGATTGTTCTGATTGCTTGCAACTTCACAGCATTGAAACTCTTTTCATTTAGGACTTTCCACTCAACTAATAATCATGCTCAACCATCCAAAACAAAACAAAACCCTCGGTCTTCATAACTAGTGTTGAGTCTCAAAAAGTGTTTTCCATATTCATACTTATTTCCATTATGTCATTACCATTTAGCTCTGATTTCATAACTATCAGACCTAAAACCCTACATCAAGTAACCATTTTCTTAAATATATGGGTTAGGATCCTTGTCTTCCAAAGTTATTTATTTTATGTTTTTAAAGTGAATTTATGATTAGAAACTAGAAAATTAGCATAGTTTCATATATCTATATATGTGTTATGAGTTTTGTGACATGTGTAGGTCAAAAGGAAGCTTCTAAAAAACCTTTATGTGGCCTCCCAAAACCAAATTCGAATTTGAGTGGAGAAGATCATGGGATCATGAGGACATGTGTCTCATTTCCTTTTTGTATTGAAACTCTAAGAAGATATGTGTCTCGTTTCTTATTTGTATTGAAACTCTAAAAAGACATGTGTCTTATCATTTCCTATTTTGATTGTCACTCTACAGATAGAGGGAGAGATTCATGGACTCTCATTAATGAGATAACTTCTCATATTTTTGTATAAATAGGGGAAGCTTTTTCCTATCAAGAGTAGAGAAAAATAGGAGAAGAAAAGAAAGGATTATAGAGTGTCTTGTAACAAAGCTTAAGATGGAATGGGATGTATATTTGTGAGTTTATCAATAAAGAAGTTTAGTTCTTTGATGTTGTTTTGATCACATCTTCAAGGAGCTAAGGATTACACCGAATTCGTAGCAGAGGGCCCCTGCTATTTGAAGAGGTTTTACATGTTTTCTAGATAAGTCATTTTCAATTCCGTTTTGTCATATTTCCTTACTTAGATTGCTTTCTGAAATCATAGCTTTTAGCATTATGTTTCATGTCATTTGCTTAGATAAAGGATCCTCATGATATTATAGTTAGTCTCTTTCTCAAGCTCTTCCAATACATCTCTATTAAATGAATGGGATTCAATTGTGATATTCTGAGTTATTTGCATTTCATTTTCTATTATTTAGTTAAAAATAAGATCCTCATTATACTGCAATTAGTCTCTTTCAAAAGATTTTCCAATAAACCTCTAATTCACGAATGAGAATAAGTTGTAATATTGTGAGTTATTGGTTGTTTTGTTTCATAGATGATCCTTATCACATTATGATTAATCTCTTTCAAAAGCTCTTCCAATAAACCTCTAACTCATGAAGGAGATTTAGTTGTAATGTTATAAGTTGTTTCAGCATTTCATAGGAGATCCTTACCACATTATAGTAATATTTTTCTCAAGCTCTTTCAATAAACTTCTATCAAATGCATGAGATTTCACTGTAATGTTCTAAGTTACTGTTTGTTTCAACATTTTCTTTTATGTTTTAGGAGATCCTCATTGCATTAGAATTAATATTTTTCACAAGATCTTCCAACAAATCTCTAACTAAATGAATCAGATTAAGTTGTAGTGTTTTGAGTTAATTTTCATTTCATGAATGTTCATTTAGAACCTGTAATATCCATGTATTAGGACTCTCTATTTTCATCATTTTCTAGTTAGGAACAGAACTTGCAAATAAACTCTATTTTAATTCATTTCATTTTCTCCCTTTTGACATAGATCTAACTTCATCTTTTTAGCATAGATTAGCATGCTAATAATCAAACATAAAAACCCCAAAACATCAATAAAACATTAAAAACAACGAAGTAAGAAAAATGGATACTTAGGCACATATAGTGCATCACACTTCATCAGTATACTAGCCCTGGTCGATAATTTATGTTAGCAATTTAGGACACTAAATTGACTAAAAAAATAGCCTAATATCATTACCTAAACCCTTTAAAGATAAATCAATATTTGCAATGTATTGGAGAGATCCCTCTCCGGATTCAGGAGGGCTAGATCCTAGAATCCCAAAGTGGTTCAAGTGTTCTCTCTGCAGTTTGAATTTGCCAATATTGAAAATTACAGGGAGGTAACATTTCTGGCAACTCCACTGGAGAGTTCTGAGTAATTTTTAGTTTAAAGAAATCATAAGATACCAGATATCCCTTGATTTAATGACATTTGTTCTGATAGCCAGTTGAGCCACTAGCAACTAACATTTCTGACGACTCTGCTGGGGAATTTGAGTGTTTTTTCATCCTAGGTACCTTTAAGACCTCAGGAAACCCCTGATTCAAGAACATTGTGTAGTGAGTAAAAGCAGCATCTTCAAGCACTACCAAGCAAATGGAAATCGTGATAAAACTTGTTTGAATCAGTGACAAACTAAGGAAACCTTAGGATTCTCATAAGACCTTATCAAACCTTGAAGGAGCAACTAGGTTAGCCATAAGAGTAGATTGTCTTTGCCTCATAACTGTAGCTAAGTTTTGAAACAGATTTAGGATGCTCTTAGAACCCATAGGACTAAAAAATAACTCAGAAAACCCAAAATATTTCAGATTGGTATCTAATAAACATGGTGGTGGACCATAAAACATTTTACGTCCTTAGGAGCTAAAAATTTTCCACCTGGCGACTCCACACTCTAAAATTCCCAAAAAACCAAATGACTCCACTGGTAGAAGACCTTGAACTAGTTAAACATACACAATGACCTCTTTTCTGATTTATAAACATGGATTTAGATATAGACCCAGAATAAAAAAATATGCTCATGATGGAAAAATTGATGTACATACTTGGAAGAAGGGTGGATAGGTTTATGGCTAATTTGAACATTGGTGATCTAGAGAAACATATGCATTTTCATGTCCAGAAAAAAACTCTACCCCGACAAGATATGTACGACGATCAAGATTATAAAGAAAATAAACAAGAAATCATGATGGAAAAGATGATGTACATGCTTGGAAAGAGAATGGATAGGTTGATGGATAATATGAATATTGATGATCTAGAGCAAGCTATGCTTTCCCCTGATCAAATAGAAGCCCAATCACCTCAAGACCAAGACACTCATCAAGAAATGTATTATGATCATCACTTTATAGAAAATGATGAGAAAACTTACAAAGAAAGCAATGACGAAGGTTTTCAAGAGATGCTTTATTACCTACCTATGTCTTGTACTATGCTAATAAGAGAATTTCATGACAAAAATGTGAATACTAATAGTGAGCAGTGCTTTGAGGAAACAAGTAGCTATTTGGAAAACACGAAATCTAAAATTGAGGAGACACCAACACATATCGAAACCCTTTCTTTTTGTTATAACTCAATTCATATTATACAACAGGAAAGGCATCCTGATAATGAGGAAAAAATAACACATGAACCCGATGTACAAACTGAGTATCATAGCAATCATGAGGAATTTTTTGAAACAAAAGAAAATCAGGAAAGAATATAAAATCCTCAAAGTTTCACTGCAAGCACAAATGAAGTTCCCCTAGAAGAGGCTCAAGAAGACATCCAGCCTCAAAATCAGCCTTTACAAGACAAAGAGGATTGTTGTACTTCTGTTCTAAGCAAAAATAAAACTCCTTCTCTCTTGACAGAGGAAGAGATTGATTTAGTATTGAACAGACTGCCAGCCTCTAAACCTTCATCTGAACTAAACACTTCTGCTCATCTACCTATTCCATCTTGTTGTCTTGATACAAACAACGAACTTGTAGATCAACTAAAAGAAGAGAAAACTGATGACCCAATATCTTTGACTGATGAAATTTCTTATTCTGATAATTTTCCAAATTTTAATTAGTTTGATGATGATGATGAGTTTCAAGAAGAAACTAATCACACAGGGCAACCAACGTTCGATTGGTGTTATGAGTTTCACTATCGTCAAATCGAAAGCAGAAATCACCCATTTAAATCCATCACAAATAGCTTTCGCATAATTGGGAATCAACAGTCTTTCAACTCAAAGGGTGAAGAGAAGAGCAATAAAGAAATTTTTGAGCAAAAGGAGCCTTCTCTTGAAGAAGAGGAAACCTTTGAAGACACCGCTGCTCAAGAATATAATAACCTCTTCACAGAGTCCAGTCCACTAAATCCAAGCATACCAAGGCTACAAGAGGACAACACTACCAAATATGATGAATCCTCCAGTTCGGATGATGAAGAAGATGAAGGAGAAAAACAAATAGAAGACTATCCTACTATGGATATACCATATTTTCAAGAAGAAACTTCTCCCATCACTGTTATCAATCTGCAATTCAAGGAACCTGAATTTATATCAGAAGCAAGCATAGTTTTAGAGACAAAATAAATTTCACTGCTTGTTGTTTTGTAGGTTAAGGATGATGATACTTCCAAGCAAAGTTCTGAAGAGATAGTCCTTAAAGTTGAAGTCTTCGAAGCTGGTAATCTACCAGACATGGAGGGCCAAAAAGAAGAGAATATTCATATTTTCTTTGTTGATCCTTTGGAAGAGTGTGTGGAAATCCCAACTAGCTCAAATTATCAAGCATGGATCCTTTGCAAAAACCAGATGCATGAAAAGCTGTCACCCTCTATGATAGTCTTGGTTTTGAAGATTAATCTTCAAAATGTACTATGGATACCCTTGACAAGAAGCCAGAGTTTCTTCTTCTTCTTAACACTACTCAACTGGCTACATTGGCACTTTTGTATCATATGAGAATGTAAAGGCTCCAAGTTAGACTAGGTTAGATAGGAATGTCAATATAGTTCAGTTTTGAAAAATTAGATAGTTGTTGATTTTTGTCTTCGAAGAAAAATAAAAAACACAAAAATACAAAAACAATAGAAGAAAGAAAAGAGGGCAAATTGTAAAAACAATAAAGGTACAACCCCATACCAAAAAAAGAGAAACAAAGTCTGAAAGTGTGCAAGCTTAAATACCACTCCTAAAAAGCACACTTCTAGCTAGTCATATAGCCTAATCATGACTAATTAGTTTTAAATTGACTGCTAATAGGTTAGTGAATTTGATTTTCCAAACAGCTTAATCTTGGCTTATCGGTAGGTAGATTAGGCTAGAAATTAAAGGTTCAAAAATGCTCAAAATCTGAACCTGAGTATCCAATAGAAAGAATGACTCATATCTGTTTTAAATTTCTGAGTCAAAACAGAGGTAAAACTGGTTCTAATCAGCTTAAAATCTGAACCAGTTGATAAAGGAAAAACAACTCAAACACAAGTAAAAACAGAGCTGGAAAAAGAGAAGGCCGTGCTTTGAACTTTTAGATCTTAAGCCTTCCATTTTGATTTAATTTTCTATAAAATAATGTCTATGTGCATCTTGTTTTTTTATGCCATAAATTAGCAACAAGTTAGACTGTTCAATCCTAACTTGTATGCTTTTAAATTTCTGTTTAGAAACTAGTGAATAAAAATCTGTTAGACTGTTTAATCCTAAAAGATTAGTAGATTAGGTAGAGAAGCATATGAACTCAACTGTTTAATCTGAGTTCATGGAGAAATAAGAATTATAATTAGATTAGTTTCTTGCTTTCAAAAGAATAAAATGTTGTAAGAGATTTTTCCAATCCAAGTGCACTCTAAAGAAGAAAAAATGTTAGATTAGTAGGATTGGGTAGGTAGAAAGCTTGTGTTGATGAAGTTCCATTTTTTTTCATGGTTGCTAATATTTTTAGAGCAAAAGAAGATCATCCAAGTAAATAAAGTTGCAGCCCAATGGATAAGGCACTGATCAGCCTCCCAGAGAATGCAAGTCTGAAGTTCTTGACGCCTTCAAGAAGGCACCATCCCCAAGTGGAACCATTGTTAGCCACCTATAAAATTTGTTATATCAAAAGGTGGCTAAATCATTTTGGAGCCTTCAAGAAACAAGTTTTATTGCTAAAAATGTTATCTCTTGAAGACTCATGAAGACATCATGCCCTTTGTTTAAATCTTCACTGCTGTTTCCCTTTCGAACTCAGAAATTCCGCTATTTTCATAGAGAAAATACTGCTGCAAAATTTCATTTTTCCCCTCCTCCACTCAAAACTAACCTTCATTTTATTCCCTTTTTTCCCCCCTGAAATTCCTCTATTTTCCATTTATTCCCCTTTCCCCTTCATGAAAATCCTTTTACAAGGTTTAAAAATCAGTTTTGAGCCTTGCCGAAACCCCCAAATCCATCAAAAACCTTGAAAAGTTTCATAAAAAATAAGTTTTTTGACTATGGGCTTAAGCCCCTTTAGGCTAACTCCTAACCACTTCCCCACCATACACCTTAGTGCCAGAGCCAAGTGCTATGACCAAAAAATGCTTATCACATCGAAAGCAATCGGTGAGCGCAAGTCTTTGGCTTTTATACAACTTTCGATGCGATTATCCCTCTTATACATAAGCCCTGGTTCCTTATCATTCTCATATATCCTAAGGCCCCGCAACCGGGTGCCAAGGCTTTTCTAATAAACCTCCCCCAACACATTTTCCATTGTATTTCGTTAAAAAATTAATTTTTCATAAATATAAAGGGGCCCGTCGTTCATTGATCAAAGTCATTCTCGACCGTTGATCTTGAACCAAATCAACGGCCTGCGCAATATCGCATCGCAGAAAATCATTGGGCCTGTTTCACATTGTATTTAACCACTCCCGATTGGTCGCCTCCTAATGAAATATTAGCCATATATCTCTTCCTCTCTTCCTAGATCCAACAGATGCAATTTCTCCCGCTTAAAGCCCTCTCCCCGCTGAAGAACTCCTCTGATTCGTCCTCCACCGTCGATCTGATCTGCAGATCGACGACCCAAAGCAAATCGCATTGGCGCCATTCAGTTTCCCCCCCCACCGATTCTAAAGCCCCAATTGCATCTGTGACGTCCATGCGTCAACATCTGATGGTCCAAATATTTCCTCCCAACCTTGGCTAAAATCATATACCCTTCTCTGTAATGTTTTGCAGCCAATCACAGCCATTGATCTCTGTAGATAAATGACTCATACTTAACCTTTATCCACCTCGTTTACTTTCCCATTCAGCCCCAGATTCAATCTTCGCTGTTGATCCTTACATCTAACAGCCCATATCAATCCCGACAGTCCTGACTCATGTGGGTCTTGCCTTCCTTCAGATCTGATCTCAGCCGTCCAATCCTTGATCTAACGGCTCAGATCGAAACCACCCTACCTGCTATCTGCCCGCGCATATTGCAGATATCGCGCTCTCTCCCCACCATCTGATCTAAGACCTCAGATCCAATGGCCAGCACGCATTTTCACGCAGATTCAAGCACAAACGTTAATTCTCAAAGGGCTACATGATATGGGCGGTATTCAATTTCCACGTGTCACCTTCTAACGCATATCGCATTCAAAAAGGTGAAACCACCTTTCTCCCTTTTGGCCACATGAAACCAGCTGTTTTGCCCCCCGAAACCACTTTCCCTTGGTTCTATTATGTTTTATCGTGTGCGCTCCCCATTGTTGATCTCTATAGATCAATAGTTCAGATCTAATATCCCATTACATTATCGCCCCCCGCCTTTTCCAAAGGGCTTTCATAGATCAATCTTAATCGTTGATCTCCAGGGCCAAATTTGATCCGACAGCCTGCGATCATTTGGAAACCCCAATCTCATTTCTTATGCTTTTTCCTCCGCCCAAAGGGATTTTCATTCCTTTCCTTTGTATTTCTTCTATTTTTCCATAATGTGACTCCGTCGCGTTATATTATTATATTTTCTCCCGACCGATGATCTCTACAAGATCAACGGCCCTAACTTAAAATCTCCCCCATTTACTCCCACCGCCTCCTTTGACCCTCAGCACCCAATCTCCGCCGTTGGATGCTGTCATCCAATTACCACGCTCTTAACCAAAGCCTCCTAAGAAATTTTTCCCCAATATGCAGGATTTTCTAATTTTTATTGTATTGTGCAGGATTTAGAAGGTTTTCATATGTTTTAAAAGAAAATAAAAGCCGAGGATGACGATCCTCCAGGATTTTTTTTATTAAAGAGTATTCATTCAAAGGGTCGCAACACCACATTTGCCGGTGTCTCATGAACACTGGCAGCTCTATAAAGCCCCTGCGCACCTGCACGTCAACAAGACACATAGAATTAAAATAAAAACAAAGAGTATCAGTGTTGAAGACCTAACCATAGCAGAATTGAAGAATTAAAGATTAATTACACAAATTGGGTGGATTATGGCTAAGATCGAAAATCAAAATCCTAATCCATTGAATTAAACACAGTTAAAGGAAAATCAAAAATATTTATCAGACAGAGGATGCCTCCACTTCCAGATCAGAGGCTAATTGATTCCTCTCAGCTACTAGATTGCCACCTGTAGCCTCGAAGCATTCAAAAGAGGACGAGTAATGACCAGAACAGAGGATATTTTCCTCACGACAACCGAACAGTTAATTCAATCGAAAGGAACTTATTGCAAAATATCAGCAAAGTTATTACAAGATGACACAGAGCCTCAAAGTCAACAAAAGCTCCCAACCGAGCTTAATTCTTAACATAAAACAATTAATATAGAGGAAATATCTGTAAAACTTCTCCATCGAGCCCCTTAAAGGCCGAGAAGCATTTATTTGTATTAATTGAACCTTGAAGATCTTTTATCCCATCCCACCTCCTCATTTCTTCTATAAATACTTTTGTAGAAGATAAAACAATGTTGGTTGAATAACTTTGAAATATACTTGTGCTCGAAAATTCTACTTGTAAATAGTGTTCAAAGGCTCTTGAAGTTCTATTTGTGATTAAACAAGTTAGGTTGAGAAGTGAAGGTGATTGCTGAACTGAAACACTGGAGTTGAATATTGTAACTGGTTTGAAGCATCAATGCAAGCTGATTTATGGGATCCTGGTCTATGTCAACGGTGATGTTTTTCTTATTGTAAATTGTTATTTTATTTATGTTTTTGATTTGTCCATTATTCTCTGATAAACAAAAGCAAGCATAGAGTTGGTATTTACTATTTATCAGTACCCTTCTCTGACTGATAAGCTTTATCTATATGTTTTCTTCCAAATTGTGTTGTTTAGGAATGATTTAATTCAGTTTAAGCAGTTAGGAATGTTGTCGTTCCCTCGTCCTACTGTCTAAGCTAAATTTTGTTCTTGAATGTTATTTTCAGTTTATGTTAAGTAGAGATGAACTAAGGAAGTGATGGTGAGCCCTATCCTTTATTTTTATCCCCAAAATCTATCTGAAAGTTTCCCTGAGAATGTGTTGAAAGCAGGCTAGGTTGAAAGTCCTTACCTGATCTTAGACTATTCTTCATTATCTTATGTGTTTGTCTTGAAATTTTACTAAGTAAAGCATAGCTAGGGAAGCCTATGGTGAGCTATGTCCTCTAGTTTCTTCTCCAACAGTTTCTTTTAAATTTTCCCTTTGTTTTTAGGATGTTTTCTATTGAAAGTGCATCAAAAGCTGGTTATTTTCAAAGTACTTAACAATTATTAGATTACTTTTATGTCTTTCTTAAGTGTATGCTGAAAGCAGGATAGTTTCAAAGTACTTACCTGATCTTAGGCTGCTTTTTGTTCTTCATCCGTTTAATTTCCCTTTCTTGTTGTATCATTTCATTCCATAAAATCAACTTTAAAGAGATCCTTAAACATAGATGACTTGCCCCATGGACCACTCTTGAACCTTGTTTCTCAATTAAAACCCTATTATGACTCCATAGCCCAATGGACTAAAAACCAGCGTTATATCTATCTTTTTAGCCAAAGCTTGTTCTGATTTCTTGCAGCTTCACACCTTTGAAACTCTTTTCATTTAGTACTTTCCACTCAACTAATAATCATGCTCAACCATCCAAAAAAAAATAAAACCCTCGGTCTTCATAACTAGCCTAATATCATTACCCAAACCCTTTAAAGATAAATCTATCTTTGCACTGTATTGGAGAGATCCCTCTCCAGATTCAGGAGGGCTAGATCCTAGAATCCCAAAGTAGTTCAAGTGTTCTCTCTGCAGTTTGACTTTGCCAATCTTGGAAATTACAGGGAGCTAACATGTCTTATTCTTCTACATCATTATTTATCATTGTAAAGTAGACCATTTTCCCTGATATCAAATTCCATTCTTCTTTTATTCTTCTATTTGGTGGGAGGGTGGTGCTAGGCTAGTTCAAAAATGCACCAATAGGTTCAAGCCTGTGAAAACTTCAGGGTGGTGGGGTGGTGCTAGGGTGAGTTGTAGCTCATTAGGTGTTGGGGACATTTTTTAGCATGCATTAATTAGTATTTTTAGGGCATTAATTTCTATTTTGTGCTTGTTGAATTTGTCTAGAAGGATTTTTATTGTCAAGCTCCAACTTTACTAATTTATTAGATAGATTCATGATGAATTTTTTCATCTCATCCAACTTTTTCTCATGTAAATCTTTGGGCTGATTGGAAGGTCTAGCTTCTTCCTTTCCCTTCTTTTTTCTAATTATTCTTCTTTTTTATTTATTTTCCCTTCTGCAAATAGGTTGGCTTAAATATCCAATGCATCAGTCTTAATTTGATATAAATTAGGATACCAACATTACCTTAAAATAAAACCGAAATACGACTCAAATTCCCATACAATCACTGTTTTTGCACTAGCAGGGAGTGGTTTTATTTCTATAGGAATATTATTGTACAATTTATTAAGCCTTTTGATAAAATTAGAAACTTCTTCATTTGGTTTCCTCTTTATTGCATTAAATTCAGTCAAGAAATATCCATGATTTTTTTTTCTCCCAATCTTTATATAATATAATTTTCCAGTTCCTCCCAGGTATTGATTGAATTAGATGGTAGGTTCTTGAACCATTTTCTTGCTTCTTCATCTAGTGATTGTAAAAATAGCCTCATAACCACGTATAAATACTCCACATTCAATTTTTTTGTGAAAGTGCATAAATTTTCTACATGATTTTATGTTGTTATCTCAACTTCTCTTAGGAATCTAGGTAGCAACTTCAAATAATCCCAAGGCATAGAATTCATGGGCTAGGGAATATTAAGAGGATCATATCGATTCAAAAGAAAACTAGAAATCACCATATTTATATTTTTTAGGGGAGGAGAGGGGTTTCTTTCCTGAAATACAAAAGGAGTAGGTGGAACCACATATATAGGAACTAGTTGAGAAATTGTAGGGATAGTCTGCTATGAAGCAAAACAATTCACTAGTTTTTCTTACTCAACCTCTAAAATATCTAGAAAATAAAAAGAAACTAACTCAAAATACATCTCTTCAAGAGTAAGCCCAGGAAAGACAAATTGAAGAGAAATCAAAATTTCTTTAGAAAAATCCAAGTTGATTTCTTCTCGATGATGGAATCTAAAGTATTGGGACAAAGAACTAGTGCCAAGGGCTAAAAAATGGGACTTGGAGTCTTAGAATAATTTTCTCTCCAAACCCTTTGAGAAATCAATTTTTTAGGATCATTTAAAATTGGGGCCTTTTGTTGTGAGGTGTCTGACCTCATGTGAGGCCTTCTGGAAGCCAAGAATGCTACCTTTATTTATACATGATGAGTATTCTCAGCCAGCACACTTCCTTTGATCATCAAACAATGAAATGGTTTATAAAAAAACCCAAGGAAAAATAAAATTTTCCTCTGCTCCCCAACGATGATGCCGAAATATGTTGTAACCCTAGATACAACCTCTGGCTAGGTAGAGGTCAGTCCCTAGGACATCCATACAAAAATATGGTGCATATTATTTGTTGACCCATTATGATTGTTTTGAAGTGTTCTTCATAGGTAATGTTAAGTGAACCTTCTTGGTATATAAATACCTTTCAAGATGGCCTCAATGACAATGAAAATGATTTAAATTTGTATCAAGGTGATGGAAATAAATTATAGAAGGTTTATACTACATAATTGTTTGTCTTAAACCTTGGCAGAATATATGAAAGACATAAAAATGAAATTATAGAAAAGAGGAGTGTATTTTAAGGTTATTTAGTTTAAATATCACAGGCATTGTGAGTTTTGTAAATATATATTAAATAAAACATCCAAAAGATTAATTACTATTTTCCAAAGAATAAAGAACAATAAATGACTTACAATGAGTAGGAGCACTTATCAAATTCAAAAGATTGCCTGGAATCACCTTGAAAATTTTTTTTAATCTCCATGAAAAGATAAACACGTTACACATAAATTTTCCTTGTTAAGTAAAAATTTTTGGAATCCCAAATGATTCTCCAAAGTATTTTTTGTAGTAACATTACAAAGGTGACAGTTAGAATAATTGTTAATTGTCACAATATTCTAAAACTACCTTAGAAACTATTTTAAGCTCTATTCAGTCCTTCTAAGGACTTAATTTTTTTTTAATTAATAAAAAAATTGCGAGTCAAGATTACAAAATAGAACATCTTGAATATTTCATGAAATAAAAAAAGTGGCCAATTTTCACTAGATAACTTGCAATTCTGGTGCATGGTCGCTTGTAGAATATCCGAGTTTTGTTACCATTGTTGGAAACATCCATGCTTTGCACATTTTCCACACTGACAAGTCTATACTCGTGAATTGGATGAAACTTACATGATCCGTCCTAAAATTGGTGATCCGACTGTAAGTTGGTTTCTATGTAAAGAGATTTTAATCAACCATATCAATTTAAAATATCTACGGAGGTAATTCACAATAGTAGACCCCTTAATAAATGTTCTTTTCTCCTGGGAAGAACCAATCGTACTCTTTACTTCTACCAACAAATTTTCATAGTTTTCCCATGGGATAAAGTCTCCCCATTGATCCCAACACGAGGGAAATCCTACCCCAATCCTTTTATCAAAATTTGTATTAAATAATAGAACATATTTTTTGATCTCCCCTATTTTTTCCTATATAGTTTTCATGTATAAATTATCATAAACCATTTTATTTACTTCTAACACCAACTCTATCCTGTTTTCAACTTGCATGGTTCTTAATTCCTTAGATAATTTGGAATTAAGAAAATCAATCATTTTCTTTTCTAGATTGGTACTAAGTTAGGATTTCTCTTTGTGAGAAGCAACGATGCTTTCCAAGTATCTGATAATGGTCTTCTCTTCTGCTGTAATCAACATATAATCCCAAATATCCTTTACTTGTTGGATGAAATCATTCCAAATTATCTCTCTGGCTTGTATAAGTGACATATTTCACTCTACCTTCTCCTTCAAGTCTCTGATATCATCACAGGTTTTCGAATAATTTTTTCAGTATTGTGATGCACTATATTTTGCAATATTAGATTTTCCCTCTTTAAATTTTAAAATTTCCTCAGTCTCATCTAGATTCTTCTGTATTTTATTTATTTCATCTTCTGAGATTTTCAATTTGGTCATAACCCTGGTTATTTTATTAGTGTGATCTTATGAATCTAGTTTTACTAGAATTGTGCAGACATAGGTATCCATCTTTTTTTGAAAGATAGCATTCAATTCGTTCAAGGTAACCAATTCATTGTTTCTCTCCAATAATTATTTTGTTAGAAAATCTCTTATTTTTTCAATCTGGGCTACTTCTAGGGCCATAACATGTTCAACTGCAAGAAATTTTAATTTCTTCCTCAACACTTGAATTTCTGATTTCGCCCCCTACAAATGCTTCTACACTATCTATCTACCATCAGGATTTACCCCAAGATTGAAAGTTAATTTCTTCAGTTCTTAATTTTGGGTATACAAGGCTATAGAGTTTGGATTTTCTAGCTTCAATTGATTTATTACCTTCCCCAATAAGGCCTCTATTTTTCTTTCTGATAGTGATGTTTTTCTCAAATCACTATAGATTAGTTCTCTAGTTTTTCTATGTCGATTGATTTTGTGAGTCAATGGAATACCCTTGCATCCACAATTAGATTCATAGTTTTGAAACCTAGCGCTAAGGAAACAGTCAAAGAAGAGGGATGAGAAAAGGAAAATTTAAGTTGATTCCTTTCCAAATCCAAGGCTGATAATAACTTGGTATGGTACTCTGATATTGATTGGGCTTCGAGCTGAGACACAACATTTCCCCTAGTCTTCTTGTTATTTTCTTTAATTTAACCATATAAATCCTTCAAAATAAAAACAAATCTCTATTTAATCTCTTCAGCAATAGGAGAAGAAGGTGTGCATATCACTTCTCCTAATTGTAATTGTAAACCAACTACAATAGAGGAACTTTCTTCTAGAGGATAAGATCCCTTTTCTTTCCCATGTATTTTTTATTTTTTGGAACTCTGAGTAGTTTCACCATCCAGATCAATGATCTCTTCAATTCCTCTATTCAATACTTTTCCTGCAGGATGAGGATTTTCAACCTCCATTCCCTTTTTTGCTTCAGATTGACCACCATTGGCCAACTTGTCAATTTATGGTATTGATTCATGTATATAGGGAGCATAAGAATTCTTTACCCTTCTTTTCGAAATAATATGATGAGGGTCATAGGGCCATTTGTCCCCTTTTTGAAGATGCATGTCTTGAAGCATTTTTTCAACTTCCTCCATTGTTTGTCTATTATTAACAATAAAATTCCCAACAGTCTTGGGCAACTTGAATAAATGTCCCTTATTTGTTGGCACAAAATGAACTTGATTTAATTTCAAACTTTGTCTAATGAACTCTAAATCAAACAATCTGATTGGTACAAAATAAGAGAGCCTATAAGGGTAAACCTCTACTCCATATAATATGATCTCAACATAATCTTCAAACTATAACCAATCCCGCACTTTGACATCCTCGCTGAGCTGTAAAAAGGATTGGGATTTTGACAAGAGGCATGGTGGAACATACTTGTTTTTAATGGCATAGACAATTGACATGAAATAAGATATGAGATATAAAAAACCTTCATGATTAGGGTGACTTATTGCAGTTTCTGTCCAATTTATTATTGAATATTTATTTTTATGTGGATCCATTATGTTCAAGCCTAAATGCATGAATTTTTCTACATGGACATAAAGGAACAGATAGATCAATAGAGATGAAATTTTGAAACAACTAGTATGTTTTAGATTTCACAATTGAAATTATTTGGGGTGAAATTAACATGTTATTGAAGCCTTAACTATGCATATATGAAACCATACTAGTTGTTTCAAAAACATACTAGTTGTGAAATCTAAAACATACTAGTTGTGAAATCTAGTATGGTTTCATATCGTTTCTTAGATGATGATGATGATGAAATTTTTATAGTTACGAGCCTTAACTAACATACCTGTGTGAACCAGAAACAAAAAATACGACCAAAAAACAAAATAGCATGAAAAATATCTCATAAGAAAATGTGTGCAAATGAACTTGGGTTCTCTTCTATTTATAACTTTGTGAGGGACCTCTTGGGGCTTTGACCGAATCGACATGCAGTTAGGCCAACCCAAAAAATAGTAAAATAATTCATAAACTAACTTTTGCTTAACCAATTGAGGAAATCTATAGGTTGATTTTGATCCTCTTGAAACGTGGAATCTAATGAAATTATAATATCAACCATATGAGTTTTCCATAGTGGAATTTTACTATAGTTTCATAATTTTAATAATCCATCTCAACCAGGGAGAATTCCATATGCTAATATATGTCCATCGATTAATATTCCATTATGTTATTTTCATGCATTATCACGTATCGTCACTTCTCAGCATTGTCATTTCGTTTTCATGCTATGGATATTCCTCATAATAAATCATGAATGTACTCTTCTTGCTTATTTCTCCTTGTCTCTTGATTGTTCCTGCTTGTATGCTAAACATTCTCATATCTAGAAGAATAATTTTTTACCAGATGGGAGCTTAAGCTACCACCCTTCATCCATCAAACTGTCGTCCCAGAATCTCTGCCATCAGCTTACTAACCAGAATATCATCAAATAAGAGCATATCATTAAGGATTACACCTCAACCTGTATCTGCATCGGGGAGCTCATTTTGACCTAGAATATCATGGGGCAACTATACCTCTACAACCCCATATCTATAAAGAGGATACCCATCCATGCAGGGGCAACCATCTCAACCCTGGTATCACATCTAGGAGCTCAATCTCAACCCAGAACCACATAGGGTTATCTCAACCCATCATATTTCCTACTGGCCTTCCCATCGATGACCCTAAATAGTCATGTGGTAGAACACATGCATCATAATTGCCTTGAGTTTTACACCCCAAGTACACTCTAAACTCATTGTTCAAACGAGGAGTGGTAATCCCGACAAGCCATTCTTGTGGATATGATGCCAACTAGGGTATACTCTGCATAGAACAGATAAGGTAGCGACATTCTCCAAACCTATGAAGATAGGGGAGCAACATTCTCGACCATTGGTGACAAATAGGGAATATGTCCTATTGTTCTGATTTCCCTCAACCCTAGGATCCCTCTATCTTAATTCCTTATCCCGGGAGCTCAAACAAGGAGGAAGAGTTGGATCAGTGTCCTCGATTAGTAGTGCTCTCATCTGGTATCTGTGGATTCATGTTCCTACAAGACATAAAATCAAGTGTTATGTTAGATCATACATAATCATGTAAATCACAACAAGATACCAATCATAACAAGATACCATAACCATTCTCCCTCTCATGAAGGTGTCAATCACACATGGATATTATAATCATCCTCCCTCTCATGGAGGTGTCAATCACAAGCCTAATATTGTCTCGAATAGCGGCACTATCTCAAATAAATGGAGAAATCATAGTCCCAACTATATGTATTTTGGATTCTCTGTCATCATAATGTATCCATGTATTATTCAAATCATGCTTGGTCATCTATCTAAGGATCTTATACATCATGCATCACAGCTAGCCTTGATAGCAGAATTGTGCCCAACGTTAGTCGTGCTATGGACCTCTCATCCAAGATATCATGGTAGATCTCATATTAAGGAAACTTCCAAGTGTGATCATCAATACTAATCCCAAACATCATCAGTTCGTTCATGCAGCTACATATCATGGGATACATATGTCAACCTTTAAGAGTAGAAAAAATAAAATATGTTTGGTGGAAATTCTGAGTGAAGCCTCTCAATCATGAGTTTAATCATGTTCTGTACATATCATATAATGATGGATGTTCAAAAAATGTACATCAATGCTTCAACCAACTACCAATTCCATTTCACATTCAATCAACATTTTAACTTTAAATTAGAGTGTCCAAGGATTTACATTACACAAAGAAATTTGAACGGTCTTTCAATATGGAATTTATTTCCCAAATTGTAGAAACCAATTCATCATGACATGATACATCATTTTGATATTAAGAAGCCATCTCCCTCTTACTTATATTTTCATAGGCTCATCACCTGTCAAGGATAGAATATCATTAAGTATAATCAAGGCCATAATCAAAATGAAGGCCATAGCTTGGAGCTCATTATCCTGACTTCACTAGATAAGAGTCAAATATAAAAAAAAAATTGAATCAAGAAGCTTGCATCACACAACACTCCCTACAATAATAATTCCTTACCATGCCAACATATCCAGCTTAACAAAAATCAATTTTGTGTCAACAAAATTAGTGCATCAAAGTTTAGAATCCAGTCAAAATTGTTATCAAATACATTGATTCATAATATCATTTCTTTCAACCAGAGGAAGGTGGAGCACATATCAATTATTTACTTCATTTAATTTCAAGCCATCAAGTTTGTCACTTAACATGTCACTATAGGTCATTTTCTTAACTCGATGCAAGTGGATATACATCAAGGTTAATTCATGCATGTTCATACTAAGTCACAACAACCATTTTGATAGGAACAAGGAGGCCAATACAGAACCATACTTTTGTATACTCACATACGACAATGAAGGTCACTATTCTCACATATCATAGTCATATGAGAAAATAAACTATCACCATATCAAATCATGTCAAATCCAAATGGGAGATCATGGTAACATATATAATTCTATACATATCTCAATCATTAAGCATCATTTCAAAATTATCAATATCAATCACCCAAAACATGTAGCACAATCCTCAAACATAATGACATATTCATATGAATGTCTCGGTCGCCTGCACACACAAGTTCAGTTCAAACATGTGAACTTTCCCTACTGACAGATCTTACTGGCATCTGAAATACATCTGCATCACTGACATCTTCCAAGTGACCATCTAATTTCATGCTCAATTCCATCAATTCCATAAATCAATATACAATGTAAAAAAAATAAAATATCCATGGATTCGGAGTATAGAACGAATTCATTGTTCAAAAATTCAATTGTGTGTCTATCAAGCATAGTCACATCTATGAACCTTCCTTTGCAAGAATGAGACTCATAACTCTACTATATATCAACAATGTCAAACACTTATAAATAATATTTCAATAAAATATACATTGGCAACATGAGTAAGAATATTTTAGAGAGATATTTTGCCTCTGAATGAGAATCCACTTCATTCATCTCGTCAACTTGTCTTTCATGGAGTCATGCAATAGCAGATCTTTTAGATCATAAACACATATCTATCATGATCATCAACATCATGTCATAAATATTTCATCAAGTGTTGGACTTGAATGATCATGGCAGCAGGCTAATGTGACAACACAATCTTATGATCCCAATAATAGTACATCAAGTTAGAGCATTTAATTTCACCACATGTTATAACCATACATAGTCAAAGATCAGAAACATCAATCTCATAGACATGCATCTATCATCACAGTTTCCAATACCATTCATATCATAATCAATAGGATCAAGGTATATTATTCAACATACCAACAAAGTGAAATCACTCTTTCTCCATGAGCTTTCATCATGCTTATCACAAGCATTATCAATACCATATAAATGAGGTAACCTTCTATAACAGGTCCAACAAATATTATGCATATCAAGAGTCAAGAGTACCATCCACTAGAGTCAAGATCAGGATCTGAAAAATAATAGATGTTAGAAAATCACGAATCTATGCCATTATATCTTATATTAACAATGAGAGCCTTGTGGAATCAAGATCAAAGTATTCACTACCAGGTGCACCATTTCATCATAGGAAACATAAATACCAATCACTCTTGTATGCATGCATGAGCCATCTGAGAAGTAGACATTCTCAATATACCATAGTTCTTACCTAGACATCCAATGTTATAGCTAAAACATACCATTAAAACAATACACCATGAATACCTAGTGGTATTACCTGGGCACCTTCATTTTCCAAATCTCCCCATATTTTCCTTTTCCAAATCTATCCATATTTACCTTTTCCAGATCCAACCATCTTTCCTTTTCCAGATCTACCCATCTTTACCTTTTCCAGATCTATCCATCTTTCCTGCATTTCGAAATATCCTCAAGAGGGATCCACTCATCACATCTCATCATGGAGGTTAGAAATATCTACATGCTCAAATATACATGCAAGAAGTAATGAATATAAAAAATAATCACAATAATCATATCCATAATTATAAACAAGAGTAAGATCATAAGTCAAGGAATAATTATCTTCAATGAGAGATGATCCTATCCCTATCGAACCAACCTTTAGGAGCCAACCATAAGCCATAAAATGATATTTCCTTCAATAAGCAACTTTATCAATAACCAGGTCATTTTTCCAATCGATTCCAAGTGCTTGAACATCTTCATAAAGGCCATGTGAGGGTTTCATATACCAAATCTCAAGACTTCACCATAAAATAGGGTTTCTCTAAAACCCTTATCCACTAAATGGATAGGGTTTTCTTCATACCCTGGAATTATTTTAGGTATCTACCATCCTCTGCTTGCTTCCATAAAAGTGTCTCCTTCGGGATGAACTCCATGGATTTTCTTCAACCATCTTTGATACCATGTTAATTTTTCATAGAGAAGTATTGTTCTTAACTTTGATAGTTACATTTCTTTAATAACATTTTGATTTCACCCCAAATAATTATATCATTGTATATATATATATATATATATATTATTAACCATAAGAATATGAAACTATGTAGCAATAACAATACCATCATCATCTAAGTAGTGAAAACTAAAATATCAAAGGAAGAGAAGCATGAACACATAGAGACACCAGGAATGGTCTGAGACCAGGGAAAAAACCTTGCAATTTATTCTTATTAGATCGTCATCAAATGATTCAAAAACATGAGTCAAATGATCCATAGATACATATCTTAAGCATGCAAACAAAAATTAGCATACATGCAATAAAAAATAACCATACTTATGCTTGAAGGAACCTGAATCTGAGAACTAAAATGCACTAACACTGGTTATAGAAAACTAATGAATACGACTGATACGGAATGAGGATAGTAGATACATATTACAATGGAAACAAACAAATATTATATACAAATTAGCAGATCTATAATACCAAAACATGGATCTGATATATCACCAAGTGATCTC
This sequence comes from Pinus albicaulis, assembly GCA_034641835.2. Lineage (NCBI taxonomy): Eukaryota > Viridiplantae > Streptophyta > Pinopsida > Pinales > Pinaceae > Pinus > Pinus albicaulis. The sequence continues at coordinate 1,574,571,970 of CM076575.1, read as the reverse complement.
AACTCTGAAGTCCTAGATCTAAATCCAGGAGGCTTTCAATGATTGTTCCGATGCAACTATGATTGAATGACTGATTTGTGGAAAAAATATGCAATCAATTGAAGGTGCCCCAACTCATATTTTCTCAAAAAATCTCTCGGTCATGGCCTTAACATGCTCTTCCCACGGCTTTGGGGTCCTTGGCCGCTACCAGGACACTTAGTGCCCACAACTCTACTTGAGGTTAGCCCAGTCTCACCTCGGAAGCTTGGTCGCGCCCTTAAAAATATATGCCCATAGCTTTGGGGTCCTTGGTCTTGGTCATAACACACCCATCCCATAGCTCTCCTCATTTGGGCTGCTACCTCATCATTTCCTACCCGCAGCTTGTTGGCAATATGTTTCTTGTGTTCTATAATATTATATTGATTTTCCTTGATGGAAACTCTCTAGCAAAGGACGAAGAAACTATCTATATGAAGAATCTCAGAAGTCTCTTAGAATTTTTGTGTAGGAGATTGATTGTTTTTAATATGTCACAATGTATACACAGGTTTGTAAAGGCTAAGTCACGTATGCACGCGGAGAAGTACGTCCCAAGTCGCGTTTTCCTGTTTGTGCTCCAAAATCATAATACCATGGGGCTTTACCATGGTATTAGCCCACAGTATTGAGCGTTGTATTATCTATTTGATTCCGTCCAGGATTACCATCACCAGTTGAGTGGTTTTGACTCAGGGTATTGGTAAAAGCTAAATCTATATAAGGAGAAGAAGATCATAGTGCAATGTGTGCATGAGTAAGGGTTCTTAATGAATAAAATTTCTCTAAGGAATATCTACATGGACGAAATGCATTTTTTAATTGATAGATCTGAATCTATGATGCACCCATGGATATAATTATGGTTCAAGATCTCTACATCTGAAGATGATGAAGCTCTAGTATGATCTACTAAAGAAATGATGAAGAAATGGCACAAGTCTACTGAACAAAATGAAGAAATCTGGGTAAGTTTTATAGATCTGGTCTGTTCTACAAAATTTACTTCTACAGATCTATACACTATTTGGTCAGAGTAAAAGTGTGTATATACGTAGGTTCGCTTCATAAAAAGCCTGTATGGAAGTTAGGGTTTTCTGAAACTTATTGCAGATGTTACTACTACGATTCCTACTTTTTTTCTGCTGTCTGTCAATGAAGTCTTCTAGAATTTATGGGTTGTTTGAATACTGAGTATGCTGCTAAGTTGACCATGAAAAAATCTAATCAATGATTGACAAAACATGATTAAGGTTGAATGATTGTCTAAAGGTTCTGCACTGCTGAGAAAATATCTGACTAAAAGCCTCATATCTGAATCTGAGTCTGATCACATTCTGAAGAATAGTATACACAGAATTATACATGGGTTGGTATAAAGAAAAGCACGTATACATGCAGAATTAACAAAGCAAAGTAGCATATTCATTCCAGGTTATGAAAACAGTATGTAGTGAGGCATACACAGGTTGGTGTGCAGGAAAGTGCGTATGTACGCGGCTTCAATAAAGCAAAGTAGCGTATGATATTTGAATTAATGACTGTTCAGGGTTGAGTTTGTATCTACATATCTATTCTGAAGTCTGGGTTATTTCCGAAGTTCTGGTTATAGTTTTTTCATTATTCTAATTGAAGTATTGGGCAAGTTTATGATTGTTGATAAATGGTTGTGTTGATGTTGTTTGATCGAGTATGAAAATTGATGAAACGTGGTTTGTAGTGGGTCTGAGGGTTGAAGCCTTCAGTATGGAAGTAGAAGCCTCCTGCCAGTATAAGTTGGTGTTATAGTCAGGGGGTTGAAGCTCCCTTCCAGGAGTGGCCGGTAAACGAGAAGAAAGGGGGTTCGAGCTCCCTTCCAATAGCAGCTGGAAAACGAGTGAAGGTTGCAGCCTTCTGCAGGTAGAAGCCTACGTAATGATATGAGTCTGCATCAGTACAATGTTGTAAGTAGTTTTCCATATAATAAATATTGAAGACAGAGACAACAGAAATAGTGGTTTTCTCCTGAATTTGGTTTCCACCTTAAATATTGGTGTTCATGTGTGTTCCACTTGTGTGATTTTTATACTGTAGTTACTGCACATATTTAATGATTATCTAACCTGATGCATAATTGGTAAATATGATTTAAAGAATGTTTCTGACCTAGAAATTTATATCAGTATACGCTAGTTTCTTTTAGCATATCCGCGTGTATACACGAGTTCTATTCATAAAATCCGCGTATTGAATTCTGCAAAAGAAAAAGTTAAATTTATAGATATGAGCTCTAAATACTGATTCACCCCCCCTCTCAGTATTTTTCCCAACAATTGGTATCAGAATAGGTTCTTCTGAAGAAGCTTAGCCGATAGAAGGAAGATCAGCCAATATGAGCAATCAAGATGGAATAGTATCTATCAGGCCTCCACTCTTCAACGGAAAAAAATTGATCTTTTGGAAAACACTGACAAAATCCCATCTCCAGTCTCTTGGAGTAGATGTACGGGCTATTGTTGAAGGAGGTTATCAATATCCAGCCTCAGTTCCAACAGATGCAACGGCAAGAAAGAACGATGAAACAAATGCAAAGGTGGTCAATGCACTATTGGTGAGTCTGACTGAATCAGAATTTGTCAAGGTCATGCAGTTGAATACAACAAAGGAAATATGGGACAAAATCATTCTAAGCTATGAAGGTAATACAAAGGTAAAAAGTGTTGAACTCCAAACTCTCAAAATTCAATATGAAAATCTAAGGATGCATAATGAGGAGAGAATTGCCAGTTTCTTTTTACGTCTAGATGATATTGTAAATTGTATGAGAAATTGGGCTGAAACCATAACTGACACTACTCTAGTTGAAATTTTTTTAAGATCTCTAACTTCAAAATTTGAGTCAAAAGTGTCTATTATTGAAGAGAAGCAGGATCTTCAAAATCTTACTATTGTTCAACTTCATGGCATTCTAACTGCATGTGAAATGAGAAAAGGAGGATCATCTGAAGTCAAAGAAGCTGTCTTTAGAGCTTCTACAAAAGGAAAAGAAGTATAAGAAACAGAAGGATCAGGGTGTCTTTTAGAAGAAGATGAGGTAGATTTTGTAAAGAAGCTCCAAATTGGCACTGGAAGGTTCATAGGTAAGCTTCCTTTCAAATTTTTTTCTTGTGGAAGAGTTGGTCATTATGATGCTATGTGTCCTCATAAAGAAACACATGAAAAAGGAAAGGAAGTATCAAGAAGAAATAAGAATCAGTTTATCACTAGAAAAAGTTATTATATTCATGAAGATAGTGATGGGTTATTAGACAGTGAGGAAGAATCTGATCAAGATCTTAGACTTCTCATGGCATTTGAAAAAGATTCTAGGGAAGAAAGGATACATTTATGGATGCTCTAGAAGACAATGATTTTCTTGAAGAAATCAATCAGCTCAAAATATGTTTGGAAGAAAAAACAATATCCATAGAAACTCTAAAAAATCAGCTTGAAGAAAAGGAGAAACACAATGAGAAATTAGAATGTGAAATAGTAAGTCAAAGAAAAGAAATTGAGAAAGTAAATAATTTGAATCTTACATTTGCTAAAGGATTTGAATTCTTAGATGAAATTATCAAGGTACAATGTTCTCCTCTTATAAAGACAGGTCTTGGATATGTCATAGAATTTTCTCAGTCTTCAGCACAAAACTATCTAAAAGTAGCTACAACTAGCCTACAGCACTCTGCCACTTAGCAAGGAAACAAAGAAACTTTACATGTAAAGCATGACCACAACAATACAAAGAACACTAACAAGAATACGTTTTAGAGAAATACCAACCAACAGGTAAACACAAATAGAAGGTTCCATGATCGCAGAAATTTCTTCTTCAATGGACAATGTTTCTCATGTCATAATTTTGGTCATAAAGTTGTTCAATGTGTTGCATAGAAAACCGTCATGACTAGAGAAGAAAGAAAGAAAAGAATTGATACTGGAATAAAGAAGAATACATATAACAAATTTTCTCCTCCTCAAAATGAAATTGAATGTGCTTATTCCAATAACTCTGGTCATGAAGAATCTGAATGCAGGAGCAAACTTCAGCCAAAAAAGCATATACCTTCAACTTCCAAAGTATGGAGAAAAAAGAAATTACAGGTTGAGAACTGTGGCATAGATTTATTTGCAGAAGGAGAAGAAAATCAATGGTACATTGATGGTGGATGCTCAAAACACATGACAGATGACAGAAATAAACTTCTTGCATACAATGCACTAGAAAGAGAAAAGAATGTTACTTTTGGAAATGATACTCCTGTTGTCATTAAGGGAAAAAGTTCTGCCTTTATAAAGGAAAAGGTGAAAGCTAACAATGTTATGTGTGTGGATGGATTAAATCATAACCTGTTAAGTGTAAGTCAAATGTGTGATCAAGGAACTGAAGTTGTCTTTAACTCAAAAGAGTGTGTGGTACGTGATCTTGATACAGGAAAAACAATTATAAAAGGAAATAGAACACCAAGCAATTTGTATGTATTAAAAATATGTAAAGAACAATGTTACTTGGGTAAATCTTCAGAAAATTGGTTATGGCATAGAAGATTGGGACATTTGAGCTTCTCTCAAATCAACAAATCTAGCAGACTCAAACCTTTTCATGATCTTCCCAATATTACTCTGCCTGAGAGTACCATATGCAAATCTTGCCAATTTGGTAAGCAAACCAGAGTGCAATTTAATGCCAAAGAAGGATCAGCAAGTAAGCCTCTTGAACTCATTCATACCAATTTATGTGGACCTATGAGAAAAATGTCACCCCGTGGAGAACAATACTATATTCTGTTTATTGATGATTTTTCTAGAATGTGTTGGATTGGGTTGCTAAAACACAAAGATGAAGCATTCGAAAAATTTCAGATCTTCAAAGCACTGGTTGAAAATGAATTAGATCTAAAAATCAGGTGTCTTAGATCTGATCGAGGAGGTGAATATATATCAGATGAATTCTTTTATTTTTGTGAACAACATCGCATCAAAATACAGTATTCTGTAGTTGGTACCCCCCAACAAAATGGCGTAGCAAAAAGAATGAATAGAATAGTTCAACAGATGGCTCAGGCTATGCTTGATGATTTAGGAACACCTGACACATTTTGGGGAGAAGAAACACATACTGTGATAAATATTCTTAACAAAGCACAGGTTTGTGTAAATAGTGATAAAACTCCATATGAGCTCTGGTATGGTAATCTTCCCACTGTAAAGCATTTTAAAGTTTTTGGAAGAAAATGTTTTATCAAGAACAATGATGAAAAACTTGGCAAGTTTGAACCTAGAGCAGATGAAGGAATATTTCTTGGTTACTCTTCTAGAATTAAAACATATAAATGCTACAATAAAAGACTTTGGAAGATTGTTGAATGCATTGATGTTGTAATTGATGAATCTCTCACAGCTCCAAAATGGGAAATACAAACAACAAATGAAGATGATGATGATGTATATCTTCCTACATCTAATAGAGATAATATAGAAGGTGAACCCAATGAAGAAGTAGAAGAAGATCTATTTGAAAAGGCTCCATCCAGGTATGTTCAAAAGAATCATCCAGAATCTCAAATTTTGGGAGAAAAGGGATCAGGTGTCCAAACAAGAATAACTCTTGTAGGGTCTACTAGCTATCTAGCATTTTTACCCACCATTGAACCAAAAAATATCAATCATGCTAGCAAAGATGAATGTTGGATTCAAGCCATGAATGAAGAACTTGATCAAATTGAAAAGAATCATACTTGGGAACTAGTTCCAAGACCTCATGATAAAAATATTATTCGAACAAAATGGATATTCAAAAACAAGTTAAATGAAAATGGGGATGTTATTAGAAAAAAAGATAAACTTATTTGTAAAGGGTATGCATTTTCTCCTGTAGCTAGACTTGAAGCCATCAGAATGTTTCTTTCTTTTTCAATCTTTCAACAAATCAAATTTTATCAAATGGATGTTAAATCTGCTTTCCTCAATGGTGATTTGGAAGAAGAAGTTTATATAGAACAACTAGAAGGATTCATTTTGGGCAATGATAAAAAACTTGTTTGTAAACTTAAAAAGGATTTATATGGTCTCAAACAAACTCCAAGGGCATGGAATTATAATCTTCACAAATATATTCATCAACAAGGATTTTCAAAGGGATCTGCTGATAGAAACTTATACACAAAAACTGAAAATGATAAACTATTGATTGTGGTTGTATATGTTGATGACATCATTTTTGGAGGTAATGAAGAGTCCATGAGTCAGAAATTTGCTTCTGTTATGCAGCAAGAATTTGAAATGTCTTTACTTGGAGAAATAACATTCTTTCTTGACTTACAAGTGCAACAAGCAGCAAATGGCATATTCTTATCATAAGCAAAATATCTTAAGCAAATTCTGAAGAAGTATGGGATGGAAGATTGTAAACTTGTAAGTACACCAATTATAACCGGGTGCAACCGCGGTTCTCATGATGATTCTTCCACAGTGAATCAACCAGAATATAGATCCATGAGTGGAAGTCTACTTTATCTCACCGGGACAAGACCAGACATTATGCATGCAGTTGGGATTGTTGGACGATTCCAAGCTAATCCAAAAGATTCTGACCTTCAGGCTGTAAAAAGAATATTCAAATATCTACAAGGAACTCAAGACCTTGGACTATGGTATCCAAAGAATGCTAATCTCACTCTTCATGCTTACATAGATGCAGATTGGGTTGGAAATGTTGATGATTGGAAGAGCACTAGTGGTGGTGCATTCTATATGGGGCCCTGATTAGTTTCTTGGTTCAGAAAGAAGCAAATCTCTATTGCCTTATCTACAGCAAAAGCGGAATATGTGGCTGTCGCATCATGTTGCACACAACTTCTTTGGATGATGCAGACTTTACAAGACATTCAAATCAAATTTTCACCTCTCATATCCATTATGTGTGATAATACAAGTGCCCTCATTATCTCAAAGAATCCTGTTATGCATTCCAAGACCAATCACTTTCCTATCAAGTATCACTTCTTACATGAACAAGTGCTTGAAAAAAAAGTGAAATTGGAGTATGTCCCCTCCAAAGAACAAGTTGCTGATGTATTTACTCAACCTCTTCCCAGGGAAGCATTTGAATATCTTAGAAAAAAGCTGGGAGCTGTCTCTGCCGCTCAGAAGATCAGATCTGCTTAAATTCAGAAGATTAAATTGGATACGTAGATTTCATACATGACAGTCGCGTATATACGCGAGTTTATATACATAAAACTGCGTATGGGTTTTTTCTGGCACAATTCTCTTAGTCAGCATTTTCAGAATAGTTGCAGTGTTGTTGGGTATCTCTGGTGATGTTCTAGTTCTCACATTTCTGTTTCATTCTCTAATATTTTTTTTGATGAAGATGCCTTAACGATTTTCTTTTGAAAGTGTTTAGGGTGCACAAGCTAAGGGGGAGCACTTTTCCTATGGGAAAGGATGCATTGTTGGAATTCTAAGTGTTTCTTGTGGTCTGATCTCATGATTGAGATTCATTAGTCTTGTTTATAAAAAGTCATTTGATCAAAAGGTCATGTTGAGATCTATGATGTAAATTGTTATATTCATTCATGTAAGGACTTGTTCCAATTTTTAAACCCACTTGGTTGGGTAGTTGATTGAAATATGTAAATCCACTTAGTTGGATCATTGATGCAAGTATGAGTAATTGGTGATAGGAAAGTTCATACTCGATTGAAAAGTCATGTACTCAGGGGGAGCATGGTAATTTCTGTAGAAAGGATGTTGATCTACCCTTTGCTCTTGATGTCAAAGGGGGAGAATTCTGAGGATGGTTGAATACAGATGCCTAATGTTTTAATGATTATGGTTACCATCTAGTCCAAAGGGGGAGATTGTTGGCAATATGTTTCTCGTGTTCTATAATATTAAATTGATTGTCCTTGATGGCAACTCTCTAGAAAAGGACGAAGAAACTATCTGTATGAAGAATCTCAGCAGTCTCTAAAAATTTTTGTGCAACAGATTGATTATTTTTAATATGTCACAATGTATATGTGGGTTTGTAAAGGCTAAGTTGCATATGCACGCGGAGAAGTACGCCCCAAGTCGCGTATGCCTATTTGTGATCCAAAATCATAATACCAGGGGGCTTTACCATGGTATTAGCCCATATTATTGAGCATTGTATTATCTATTTGATTCTGTCCAGGATTACCATCAGCAGTTGAGTAGTTTTGATTCATGGTATTGGTAAAAGCTAAATATATATAAGGAGAAGAAGATCATAGTGCAATCTGTGCATGAGTAAGGGTTGTTAATGAATAAAATTTCTCTAAGGAATATCTGCATGGATGAACTCTATTTTTTAATTGATAGATCTGAATCTATGATGCACCCATGGATATAATGATGGTTCAAGATCTCTACATCTGAAGATGATGAAGCTCTAGTATGATCTACTGAAGAAATGATGAAGAAATGGAACAAGTTTGCTAAAGAAAATGAAGAAATCTGGGTAATTTTTATAGATCTGGTCTGTTTTGCAAAATTTACTTTTACAGATCTATACACTAGTTAGTCTCAGTAAAATTTTGTATATATGCGGGTTCGCTTCATGAAAAGTGCGTATGGCAGTTAGGGTTTTTTAAAGCTTATTACAGATGTTACTACTGTGATTCCTACTTTTGTCTATTGTCTATCAATGAAGTCTTCTTGAAATTCTGGGTTGTTTGAATACTAATTATGCTGCTAAGTTGATCATGAACAAATCTAATCAATGATTGAGAAAACATGATTAAGGTTGATTGACCGTCTAAAGGTTCTGCATTGCTGAGAAAATATATGGCTGAAAGCCTCAGATTTGAATCTGAGTTCGATCACATTCTGAAGAATAGTATACACAAAAGTATACGCGGGTTGGTATAAAGAAAAGCGCGTATACACGCATCTTTAACAAAGCAAATTAGCATATTCATTCCAGGTTATGAAAACAGTATGCACTGAGGCATACACAGGTTGGTGTGCAGGAAAGCGCGTATGTACGCTGCTTTAGTAAAGAAAAATAGTGTATAATATTTGAATTAATGACTGTTCAGGGTTGAGTTTGTATCTGCATATCTATTCTGAAGTCTAGGTTATTTCCGAAGTTCTGGTTACAGTGTTTTCACTGTTCTAATTGAAGTATTGGGAAAGTTTATGATTTTTGATAAAGGGTTGCATTGATGCTGTTTGATCCAGTATGAAAATTGATGAAACGTGGTCTGCAGTGGGTCTGAAGGTTGAAGCCTTCAGTATGGAAGTAGAAGCTTCCTACGAGTAGAAGATGGTGTTATATTCAGGGGGTTGAAGCTCCCTTCCAGGAGTGGATGGTAAATGAGAAGAAAGGGGGTTGGAGCTCTCTTCAAGTAGCAGCTGGAAAATGAGTGAAGGTTGCAGCCTTCTGCAGGTAGAAGCCTACGTACTGATATGAGTCTGCATCAATACAATGTTGTAAACAATTTTCCATATAATAAATATTGAAGACAAAGACGACAGCAATAGTGTTTTTCTCCCAAATTGGGTTTCCACCTTAAATATTGGTGTTCATGTGTGTTGCACTTGTGTGATTTTTATACTGCTGTTACTGCACATATTTACTGATTATCTAACCTGATGCATAATTGGTAAATCTGATTTAAAGACTATTTCTGAACTAGAAATTTATATCAGTATACGCTAGTTTCTTTCAGCATATCCACATGTATACGCGAGTTCTGTTCATAAAAGTAGTGTATGGAATTCTGCAAAAGAAAAAGTTAAATTTATAGATATGAGCTCTAAATACTGATTCACCCCCCCCCCCTCTCAGTATTTTTCTCAACACGGCTCTCGCCCAGGAGAATAAAATCTATTACGAGCCTCTATCTATGAACCTGATCCACAACTCTAGCCTCTCCTGATGTACCTATGCGACCCAGAAACAAAAAATATGACCTAAAACCAAACTATCATGAAGAAGATCTCATGAGAGAATGTGGACAAATGAACTTGGGGCCACTTCTATTGAAAACTTTGTGAGGGATCGCTTGGGGCTTTGACTGAATCAATATGCGGTTAGGATGACCCATAAAATAATAAAATAATTCATAAATTAACTTATGCTTAATCGATTGGGGAAATATATAGGTCGATCCTATCAAAAATAGTAATCTAATACAATTATAATCTCAGCCATATGTGTTGTCCATAGTGGAATTTGACTGTAGTTTCAAAATACTAAGAAGCTTCACAACATATTATATTTTCGCAACTTCAGAAATCGATTCATCATGTCAGGATTCATCATTTCGAGCTTCAGAAGCCATCTCCTTCTTGCTTAGATCATTAAAGGCTCATTAACTGTCAATACTATACCATCAGTATAAAAACCAAAACCAAAATCAAATTAATACCTTGGAACACTTCTAAAGTAGAGGTTTGGATCAACACAACTTCTTCGCTTCACCAGAAACAATCAATGCAGTCATATCTGGATCGTGGAGCTAGCTTCATTCAAATCTCTCTACAAACATAACAATTTTCCTAAATAATATGATAAACATCACATAAATCATGATTTTTCAATCAAATTAACAAAGTCAACTCATCAAAGTTTATAAGCCAGATCAAAACTATTATCAAATTCATCAATATCATAGTATCAATTCTTTAGACCAAGTGACAGGTAGAGCTTTCATCAAGTCATGACATCATCTATTGTCATGACAACAGCTTGTCTCTATCACGTAATATCAATCTAAACTTCATCAATTCATTCTCATGATCATAATACAAGTTATTTCTGTCACTAGATGAAAATTCATACACCAAGGATAAGTCATGCAGGTTTCATCTTCATACTCAATCACAACTATCAATACTTCAACCATTCTGCTAGGAATAAGGAGGCCAATACAAAACCATTTTCGAATACCCATATAAGTCATTGGAAGGCACTATGCTCATATATCATTATCATTAAGGAAAATCATCGGTTGTCAAATAAAATCATTAGTCATTAGGTCAAATCCAAATTTTCTATCATATAAAGATCTATAGTCCAAAACATATTGCAATCATCAAGTCAAAGTTCTAATTCATTACTAAGAATCATGTCAAAACACCAAACACTACTCATATACATTAGTATAATCATTTCAAACTATTCTAGCACAAAATTTAATCAAAATGGAACATCTATATGCATATCTTGGTCATATGAAAACACAATTTCAGTATTCATATTCATATTATAGTAAAAATTCAAAATTTCCTTCTCATATACCTTTTTGTTGTCTGCTTCATGTTTGTAGGACTCACATCCTTCAGGAGAACATCTGATTTCATGCATAAAAATTCATTTTTATTTGTAGCAGGAATAGCCACACCCATAGTCCTTCCTCTGAGTGGTTGGGATATTACAGTCACACTCTTCAAGATGGTATGTGAGTCACTATGGCTGCCCAAATCCAAAACCCTCACTCAGAACTGACTTAGTGCCTTGGTCGCATCGTTGAGCTTGCTTTTGTGTGGCTGGGAGGCTATAGTCACACCTATAGGATTTATTGCATGCGACTGGGGCTTAGAGTAAGATAAAACTCTTTAACCTCAGATCAGAACTTTTCTACAGATCAACAATGTCAGATATTTTCCTATTTGTGCCCATAAATCATACTTCAATAATAAAGAGTGTATAATTAAAATGAAAATAAGAGAAGGGATATTAAGAAGAGGTTCTCCCTCTAGATGGGAATCCACCTTAAACATCTTCATTCAAGTCATCAACTTGTCTATAATGCCATCATGCATCAACATATTTATTAGATCATAAAATCAGACTATATCATATATTCATTATCACATGTTGTTAGCAACTACTTCATCATGGAATCATGACATCAATTAAGGGTTGGTGTCACATGGATTAATAGGAGTATAATACAACATTACTTATGGCTCAATCATGTCAGGGAATTCAAACATAGTTACTAATCACATTAAAACATAACCAAGGTCAGCAATAGATTTTGAATATCAATATCATAGTTATACTTCTATCATCATGGTTACCATGCTTATCATTATCAGTAGGATCAAGTCAGGTCATTCAATAAAACTTTAAAATAGGAAGAGTGTCAGCACTTTCTCCATACTTTCGTCATTCTCATCATAAGCATTATCAATATTATTGTATATAGAAATCAATAAGGTAACCTTCTATATGAAATCCATCATGTCTTATGCATGTCAAGTGTCAAAAGTATCATCTACAAGAGTCAATGTGATAGCCTTGTTTATGGAATCAAGGTATCCAAAATATAGATGTTAGATAAACATCAATATATCATAGACCAATATAAAGTGGCTTCATAGAATCAAGAAGTTCATTTTTAAGAAGTAAGAGACGTGTTCAATACCAAATGCACCATTTCATCATAAGAACCATGAATCCAAATAACTTACATATGCATGAATCATATGTGAAGAAGGCATTCTCGTTAGCTTTCATTCAATATTACAATTGAAACATAACATTAAAAAAATATATCATGCATACCTTGTAGTATTCAAATACCTGTGCACCTTCTCATTTGACATAGATAGATTGTAATGCTTTTTCACCTTTCCATCAAATGCCTCTTTACCTCTTCCATCTCTAGCCATATTTCCTGCATCTAAAATGATTCTCAAGAAGGATCTACTTATCACATCTCATCAAGGAGGTTAGAAGTATCCAAATACTAAAATATATATATGTAGGAAGCATGAGTAATAATCAAAACAATAATCATATCTATAAGTCCAAACAAAAGTAAATACATAGAGAAGCATCATAAGTCAATAAATACTTATATTCAATGAGAGGTGATCCTCTTCCTCTTGAACCAACCTTCAAGAGCCATCAATTTCCATTGTCCACATAACAATGTTACCTTCAATCAACTTTATCAATGACCAGGCCTACTAGAGACTGTCCCATCTAGAGATTCATCAAATACTTCACGATTGCTTAAGAATATTTACTTGACCATGCTATAGTTTCATATATCACATATTTTCCATAAACCAGGGTTTCTCCCAAACCCTAACCTCATGATATCCTTCAAACACTAATACAAAATTTGCCTAAGGTTATATTTAAACCCTAGAATTATTTTAGGTCTCCACCTAGTCTTCTTGATTCCATCGAAGGTGTCATCATAGGGGTGATCTCCATGACTTTTATTCATCCCAAGTCTGATACCATGCTAGTTTTTCATAGGGTTATATTTTTATTTGTTTTGATAATTTCATTTCTTCATAATCACATTACATTAACCCCATATCATCATAGCATTATTTAGATTTACATCATTATTCAGCATCATAAGAAATTATGTAGAAATAAAAATAACATTATCATCAATGCAATGGAACATAAAGGAATAATAGAAGAAAATAATTCAGACATAGATACTCCAGGATTGGTCGGAGACCAGGGAAAAATCCACTATGGGGAAAACCCTTTGAAATTATTCTTCTTATTAGATCGTCATCAAATGATTCAGCAAAATAGAGTACAATGATCCATATATTCATCTATGCAACTAACCATGAAAAAAACTACAACATCCAAGAAATATTCCCGATAATTTATATACCCAAAACTCTGATTCTGAAGACTGTAATGAATTGTCACTTTCTGAAAACTCTGCGTTTAATTTTCAAACACCGCGGTGACTAAGTCAAATTTTCAGAGGATTGATATTTCATATTTTATATCTCGGTCGCACGAAGGATTTGTGCAAGGGAATATGACTTCCCAGTCACTCCCTTAAGCTTGGCATGTGAGCGACTCAGGTCATATATGTAATGCGGAAACCCTAAACCCCCAGTCACATGGATGGAGAGTTGCTTGTAGGACTGGAAGGCTCCAGTCACATGGATGAGATTTTTTGCATGCGACAATGGCTGAATCCTTCCTATTTTCTTCCTGCCACTAAGGCCCAAAACCCTAAATTAGAGATGCGAGCTTCATACCCTACAATTTCACCTAAGAGTGAACATGATCCTCCGAGGACGAGCCTCAGACCTATGTGAGCCAAAAACCAAGTTAGAAGAGTGTCTCATCATTTTATCAAAATGAGGTAGGGGTCACTTGTATTTAGAGCCTTCCAAGGTGTTCCACTTTTCTTTAGGGCCGACCTTATCAAATATGCACATGTGTGTGAGGCCGACCTTATCTAGTGTACATGAGAAGGTTCATAAATTCAAAACCAACTACTGCTTTTCCAAATTAGGTGATATTTAGGTCAATTTTGGTCCTATTGAAATGATAAATTCAATGCAATAATATTATTTATCATATGAGTTTTCTAAGGTGGAATCTAACCCTAGTTTAAAAAATTAATGGGGAAAGAGCACCCCCAAACTGCAGAAAAATGAAAAATCCTAAGTGGAGCACCCAAAAACAACCTGTTGGAACGAAAAACAAATAATGGTAACAGGAAGATGAATAAAGACACAGGAAAGTGGTGTGGGTTCCACAAGAGCCCCATTCATAACCAAAATGAATGTCACGCAAAGCAGTCATTGGTGTCCAAGATAAAAGCATTAGAGTGAGATATGGGTTCTAGCTATGAACTAGAATTTTAAAAGGGGAAATATATAATTTATGTAGAATCCGGTGCCACTATTTCCACCACCAAGTTCCAGCAAATTGAGACCGAATATCCAGAAGAAGATGAGCATTTTTTTCAATCACAAATTTAGATGAAGGATGCTCCATTGTGTTTCATTGTCGATATTTAAAGTCATAATAAACTCATCTAAATAGATGTCTTTAAGAAGTTGTGCTTGCCAAAAACACCACACCCACAACCATATACCATTAGGTAGCTCCACCAAGGGTGATAAATTCGTGTCATTCAACAATGTCCTTTTCCCTATAGCATCAACCCTTTCATGGATGAGTTATTGTGTGATGTCTCTCCCTTAGAATTTTATGATGTTTTGTTAGGCCAACCATAGTTGGGGAAGTGTTGTGTTGTGTATGAGTCTAAACCTCATACTTCTATTATTACTTGGGACATAAAACTGCAGAGGATACCAGAGGCAGCCCTTATTGCTACCATTTATTTGATATATGCTAAGCAATGTCGAGATCATATTTCAAACTGGGAAATTTGTCTTCTTCCTTATTCATTCTCAAAGTAAGGAGAATATTGTGGCCACATCCATGGCCTCCACATTGGTTTCTTTCATGCAACATACGAAAGTGGATGATGACATGGAAGGGTACATAAACATCGTCTCCTTAACCACATGGCCACCTTTGTACTATTGGGTTAAGCATTCCATCGATATGACCAGTCACACACCTCTACCCAATGGGAAATTCTACCACTGATCTCTTCTGTAGAGTGAGGAAATCAAGCAACATATCCAAGAGATACTAAAAAAAGGGAATAATTCATTAATTTCCTAACCTTTTTGGAGCCCAATTGTACTATTGTAGATGAAGGATGGGGCCTATATACGTTTCATTGATTATTAGGCTTTGAACAAAATCACGGGAAGGAATAGGTACCTGATTCCATGGACTAATAACCTTCTTGATCAACACAATGGGGCCTAGAAATTTAGCAATATTGATTTGAATTTTGGCTATCACCAAGTTCAATAGGATCAAATAATGTGTGGAAGACCACTTTAAATTCTAAATAGGGCCTTATTGAGTGGTTGGTTATGCCCTTTGGTTTGAAAAATTCCCTTAAATATTTCATGAGGCTAATGGATGACATCTTGCGACCTTTCACCAACTCTTTCATGTTTGTATATAGGGATTATATCTGCATCTTCAAGAAGAGTTGGGAAGATAAATTGCAACATATTTTACAAGTCCTTCATAATATATAGTAGCACAATCTATGTTCTAATTAGGAAAAATGTTCATTCGGCATGGACAAGGTCCAATATCTAGGTTACATTATTGATGAGTAAGGTCTGCATGTAGATTTAGCTATGATCCAATTAATTCAAGATTGGATGGTCTCAATGACACTAATAAATATTTTCAGCCTCTTAGTCATTGCTAAATTATATGGAAGATTCATGTTGGGTCACTCTCATATTGCTTGGCCCTTAAGACAAGTGACCAAGGCTGGAGCAAAAGAAATGTTTTTTGGTTTGACTCACAATAGAAGGCATCTAATGAAGTAAAACACCACCTTTTCTATGCACTAGTCCTAAACCCATGTCAAACCTATAAAAACCATTTGATATTGACATAAATTCCTCTGAGTATGTTATTTTTTTATTCCTACTTCAACAAGGACATTTGGTGACTCAATATCACATTAAGGAATTCTTAGATGTTTTCCACAGATACCCCACCTATGATATGGAGGTGTATTCCATTTTTCATGCTTGCTGATAATGGAAACATTATAGTCCAACGAAGGAGATGATACTCCACATCGATCAGTGACCTCTTCAATTTAATGGACACACGAGGGAAGTTGTGGAATTATTTCCATCATAAATAGCCCACATATCTACAAAAATTTGATTTGAACATTAAACACAAGAAGGGTAGCACCAATAACATCACAAATTGTCTCAATGGGCTCCAAATTATGGCACTGGCCACCATTCTCAACTAATTTGGGCAGAACACCTATCGATGGCCATATTTTTACAAAATTGATCTATAATTCATTGCCACATACCATATGTTGATTGCATGCAAGAAAGTTCCATACTTCCACCTATAGGATGCACTATTGTGCTAACAGACAAAAATTTGTGTTCCTTTAAGTGAGCATGTCAAGATGATATGGGAGGAACATTACAGTCAAGTGGCATGTTTTTTGTGTGGAGAAGGTAATGTAAACATTGTAGAAGTACTTTTATTTGCTATAAATTCAATAGGATGTTTTGGAGTATATCATATTTTGATCTACATGCACCATCAACAAGTCAACCATTAAAAATCAAGACATTTACACCCTTATACCTACTCCAAAATGGGCTTGGGAATCCATATCGATGGACTATATGTTATGAATTCTCTCTAAAACGAATGGTAATGGATGTGTGTTTGTAAAAATTGATAGATTTTCAAATATGGCCACTCTAGCTACCTGCAAGAAGAGTATCAAAATAGAAGCCACTGTCGAGCTCTTCTTTGAATGAGTGTATGTACATTTCAGGATCCCACAAAACATCATATCATATAAATATAATAGGGTCCTAAGTACATTTTTTCGAGCCTGTGGTTATTATTGGAGACCAAACTCACAAAGGAAACTAACTTCCACCCCCAGATTGATGGCCAAACAAAGGTCATCAACAAGTTGGCAATGCACATTTTATGCATGTACAACTCCAATAATCCACAAACAAGGGATGTTATCCTTTGCTATGTTCAACATAACTACAAAATATCTCTCCACAGCTCAACTACCCACATCCCCTTTTAGGTTGGACTTGGATTTAAACCATAATGTCCCATTGATGTCACACTGCCCCTAGAAAATACTAAAAAATAATTTACACACGTTCAATTTGAAGCCAAAAATTATACCAAATTTATTGGAAAAAATCAGCATATCCAATCGAAGGTCCATGATATCTTGTAGAAATTCAACACTAAGTATAAAAAATGCCATGATGAATAATTAATGCCACACAAGTTTTAAGTCGGAGACAAGGCTTAGTTACATATACAGAAATGATTCCTTGCATGGTCCCATTGAAATATTTTACCACTCAGATATGGATGTTACATTATTACCAAGGTTGTGGGTGACGACACTTTTACGCTAAGTATCCCCCCATTCGTTGGCCTGAACCTAGTGTTCAATGTGGACTTCCTTCATCCATACTTTCTAGCATTGTTAGACACATCAAAAATTGCAGATAACTAACATCAATAGAGCTCAACCTATAATGTATTAATAAATACACAAATTATCATATCATGAACACACATATTAATAACACTTTCCAATAGAGGATCCAACTATCTCGGGTTGTCAAAGCAAGACAGCTTCTGCGTGAAGGCAAGTGGCTCAACAAGGACCAAGTTCAACAGAAGTTCCCACATCTCATGGAGGAACTCAATCCAATTGAGACCATTGTTTCCTAAGGAGGGAGGATTGATCTAGGTGTATTTTGGTAGCCACCCACCTATTCCACTGGCTCACAACAAAAATTTCTATTTATGGTATTTGTCAGGTCATGAACTTACATAGCCATTTTGAGGCCCTAAGAAATTATTTTTGGGAAAATGGGTTGATGGTAGTCATAGAATATCATTGATAGCCAAAAATTTTACTCCTTGAATAGACGTTTCCAACAGGCTATTGTGTGCACCAAATGGAGATCGTTTGCCAAAGTTACGACCCCGGGAAGTTGACATTCTAACTTACCCCATTGGGGACCATAAGCCTGATGGGCCTCTAAATTAGATAAAAATTAAGGCCCATATAGAATTTATCAGCCACATTAAATATATCCTTATACACTTAATAATGTTCTTTTTAGCTTTAAGATGTTCTTAGGAAGGTTTAGAGATGATTGCATGTTATGTGCCTAATATTATTTATTTTTATAGAATATTGTGAGAATATTGGGCAGATTATGAAGATGTGGAGGAAGAGATAATTTAGGGACGTTCTCCCTACTACAGGAGGATCAATATTTGAGAATAAATGAAAAAAATATCATGAAAATATTGACAAATTTTGGAGCTCCAGTGATTGAGAAAATCTAGGAATGTGTTCCCTGTCATTTAATTCAGATTCCTAGTGTTGGGAACTAGGTTCACTATTGGAGGGATTTTGGAGGGGAAAGATTCCTGATTTCAAGGAGAAGGCTTCCTCATAATTTTTTTAAGTAAAAATTTGAATTGGCCTCTAGGGGCATATATTTCTTATTCTTATTGTGGAGAAAAAAATTTATTTAGTAGCTCCACTTTCATTTCTAGTAGCGATGTACCTGTATTGATTCAAATAATGATGTTTGGTGCCATTTTTAGCTTCTAAATCTTGGTATCCTTCATAGTACTCTGAGTATCTTTGGGCTTGGACATCTCAACAGCCTCAGATCCCTTTTGTACAATTTTTTTTTCTTATTTTCACTTCTTATTCACATGCATCTCTTATTCTTTTTTTTCCTATTTTGTATTTAGTATTGATGCTTATTTTGTTGTAGGATTGGGTCAAAATATTTAAGTGAGTTGTTTTGAAGTTTATTTATATATTTAAAATCATGATGAATGAATAAATATATTTTAAATTTCATATTCATCATTGAGCTACTTGGATTGATTTACTAGTTCACAAATCTAGAATTTCTGAAAGTCCCTTGTAGCAAAAAGTAGTAATTTTATGCTATATTTTATAATATGTTAATGAGATTAAATTCAGTTTATTCCACTTGTATTAGGTCATAAAAATATTTAAGTTACTAAAAAAATTTACCCCATCGCATTTGCACTTGATTCGGTTATGCATTTGATAGGTTAACTAGCTCACTAGTTGTTGCATTTCCAGTTTTTAGAGTAGTAATTTTTTGCTTTTTCTTTTAACGTGTTAATAGGGGTATTTTGGAGTGGTTCCTCTTGGAATGGAATCCTAAGACGTCCTAATTAATAAAAAAAATTGTCCCATCCTATTTTTATTTGATTTACATGGCCATTCGATTATTTATCTCCTCATGTAGAAAAACAGGACCTCCTGTAGCAATTATGTTTTGCCTATAGCAACCTCATGTAGCACTCTTGTAGCACGTGTAAACTTGACCATATTTGCTCCAAAATCTCATTTTTTTTCTCTTATGCTTCAATCATGACCCTTAGGCTCAGAATCCATGATTGAGGAAAAATAAACACCACTTAGGACATGCTCTTAGGATTTCAATTACAAATTATTGTTCCCGCCTAGGATTAATTTCTTTTCAAGCATTTTCATTTTTGCAATTAGTTTAGGGTTTGATTTCATGACATTCCCTCCATTACATTAGATAAATGAAATAAGGACACAGTGTATGTTTCACATATAGTACTGAAACCTCTTAATTTTGTATCAACCCCGAGTTGATAATTTAAGTTAGTAGCTTTGGGAGTTGCAACATTCATGTTGCAGTATTAGGGCACATTAAAGCCTTTGGCATTTCATCTCCTAGGGTTAGGGTTTTGATTGTTTAGGGTTTCTCATTCTTTATTCATGAAAAAAAGTCCTTGAAGCCTCTTTAATGTGAGATAAAGGAATAAATTGTTCTAAGAGATATAATTTTTCAAAAAATTGACTCATCGTATCATTTTTTGTTTTTTTAAATAACATCAATCTCATAACCAGAAATATTTTAATTAATTTTTGAGAAACTAAAAAATCCATAAACATACATCAATAGACAATTTTTTATTTATTTTTAATTAAAGAAATAAAAATAACCATAAAAAGTAGAGTAAGAAAAGGTAAGACATATATTCTTTAATATATTAATTAAAGGAAAAATTAAGAGTTGATAATGAGATTAACATCATTCAATTAATATTTCCATATAATTTTAACTTTTACGACAATGGTGTAATAGAAAATCATATGAAATGAAATACTAAAGAAATGATTTTATATAGAGCTTGTTTAATTAGCATCAAAACTTCATAAAGAACATCACTTGCACAAAATCACACAAACACTATAATTTTTTTTGCCAAACTCAAAATTAAATGATTAATATCAAAGGAACTCTCTACAATAGAATTCTAAATAGACTATAATTCCCCTAGTGAAAACTCCTACATAAATGAAATGTATCTCTCATAATTAAAGTGTCAAACTATACATCATACTCCCACTTATGCCTCTAAAGTGGAAATAGTAACCACCCACCTCGACTATAATGAAACTAACTACAGGAGTAAAACATCCATGCGTAATTATTGACATTAACTCTTTCACTTTCATGGTATTGAATTATGCTTTGTAGACTCTTTATTTTTTTCCACCTTTTCTTTTCCTTGTGTGGATACGCTAGTATTTGGCTAGCCTAATGATTAGGTTGTTTCCTTTTTATGACATACAAACATGACATAAACTTCAAAATCCTCATTCATGACCTCTTCTTGTTGGAGCGGGGTCCCCTCACCGCATTTTTGGTCCAATTTTTGTAATATTTTGTAATACTTAGTCTAGCGCAAGGGCTTTGGGGCAGGTCAAAGCCCCCAATCAATTGTAATGGGTCAAGGGGTAGAAAAAGAGTCTGCAAACCATGATTTGTGGACCATAGAGTAGCGCAGGCAAATATGTTATAAACAGATGGATAAATCAAGTCTAAAGGGAGGCTAAGTTTTGGATTAAGCTTGGATATGAACTGGTGATATTTTGCGTCAATTTTTTGGTTAAGGGCTCCTCCTGGCTGTGTTCATGGAGACCCTGAGTCCTGCTGTGTGCAGACCCTGCTAGCTGTATGTGCATGCTGGTAGATAGAGTCCGTAAGCTGGATCTGTATATTAATGAATGAGAATATTTTTTGGGATAGTATTTTATGTTATGATTATTGGTTGTGCTCTTTGTTATTCATGATGTTATAATGGATTGTTGAATGTGGATGATTATTCAAGCGCACGTGGATGCGATAGTGTAAAAGAGACTAAATGTGTAGATCTGGTTAGACTTAATTCCTTTACTTTGTTAGCGTGTTATCTATTGATTTATAATATTTGATATATTGTTGAAGGATTCTGCATTAGGGCTTCGTCAACGTAGGCCCATCAGACCTGAATGGAGCCACTTCAATTAACTTTTACTCTTTCTCAGGGTGAGGAAACCTAGTTCCAGCACCCTCCCATACTGCTTTGGGTGAGACCTTGACCTGCGCAAGTACGACATTGCCAAAAGGATCAGTAGTATACGGGTTTGTTGGAAAACCTTAAAACCAAACTTGGGTCAAGACCCCTCAAGCCAACAAATGGTTATGTTTTCGGGACTGGGAGCATTTTGAGAGAGAGATCAGGTAATGCCACGGGGTCGTTGGCAGCTACTGAAGACTGAACATGAGGACTGGTTCAAATACAGATTCAAGAGTTGCACTAAAAGGAGAAATATTTTGAGCAACTGGAAGACACTCTGCCCACCCTCGTCCTAGCCCAACAATTAGCGTGCCTTTAGACCGTCCACGTGCTCCAAAACGAAATTGAGGGGCTCCGGTGCAAGAAGAAGGTACTCAGCGACCACCTGATGCCATGGGTTGACGAAGCTCTCAATATTTCACAAGAATCAAATGGGGCTATGAAGCATTTGAATCAGACATTGGAGAGTGTCACCACAACTACTGAAGGCCCAAATTCACAAAATTTTGTTGATATTGCATAGAATGCATTTGCGCAGGGCATAGGTTTCATGCCCCCTCTGTTTTTCGCTATCGAATGGCTCCAAGAGACAATGAAGACCCCGTCAAAGTTGTGACTCAGGATGAGTCACAAGATTGTGTTGGGGGCCTGTTGGAGCGAGGTCCTCTAACTGCATTTTTGGTCCAAGTTTTGTAATATTTTTTAATACTAATTCTAGCGCAGGGGCTTTGGGGCGGGTCAAAGATCCCAATGAATTGTAATGGGTCAAGGGGTAGACCAAGAGACACAAACCACATTTTTCAAACCATAGAGTAGCACAAGCTAATATGTTATAAATAAATGGATAAATCACGTCTAGAGGGAGGCTAAGTTTTGGATTAAGCTTGGATATGAACTGGTGATCTTCTGTGTCGATTATCTGGGTAAGGGCTCCTGTTGGCTATGTGTGCGGAGACCCAGAGTATTTTTGTGTGCGGACCCTGCTGGCTGTGTGCATGGGCTGGTGGATAGAGTCTGTAAGCTGGATCTGGATATTAATGAACGAGAAGACTGTTTGGGGTATATGATTATTTTATGTTATGATTATTGGTTGCGCTCTGTGTTATTCCTGAATTTATAATGGTTTGTTGAATGTGGATGATTATTGAAGTGCACATGGATGTGATAGTGATCAAATTTGGATAAAGGACCTAAGTGATAGCTCAAAATTCAAAGTGTTTAGAATTTTTCCAAACCTAATCTACCAGATAGATCTCGTCTTCCTAATTCTGGTGCGGTGAACGGTTCAAAAACTCGACACTGTATGAAGAAGTTATCGTGATTTGAAAATTCTAGTAAACTTCAATTTTTGGACTTTGACCAAGTTTGACTGGAATTTGGGAAATTTAAAAGGAGAATATTCCAGGGAATATTCTTGGAATATCCTTGGAATATTCCTTGAAATATTCCTCGAAATATTCCTTCTGGACCAATTGTATGCTGACAAGTGTCTAGACCATATTGGCCAATGGGTTGACTGTTGTGATTTCGGACCAATCATGGGCTACCACGTGGCAGGCCTGGAGGCCACCATGTGGCCCAGGGAATTGGTGCAAAATTTGGTTTTTTTCTCCGCCAGGATCAAACGGGTGACCTCATGCTCACCGGGTCTGCGTTTTACCGACGAGCTATGCATATTAATTAACCATATAAGTCTTCACGTTGTATTTAAAAAATATTGAAATTTGATTTGGGCTCGGAGGGGGGCCAGCCCCAAGGGCCAGCCTCCTCATAAGACTGTCACCATGGGCTAAGACTTAAGCCCTAACCACCATGGTATTACCGACCTCTGCCATTTACACCTGTCACATGGCTTAGATTTAATTCCATCCCTTGACGGTTAAGGTCTATTCCCATGGTTTAAGTTGACCGCCCAGTAAAACCGCGGAGTTTGCGGCCATGTGGCCACTCCAAACAATTTAAAATTAATGACGAGATTTTATTTGGCGAAATTTATGGAATGCACCCCAAAAATTGTGGAGATGCAATTCTAATTGTAGTTTAACTTCAGCCTCTCCACATTTGGTTGAGGATTCTTGGGTGTTAATGGAAAAATGAGTTTAGGCTCTATCTTGAGCTATATTCGGCCAATTTTGGAGTGCCAATAGTGAATTTCGACTATCTCAGACATTATAGACTCATCAGGGAGGGTTTTAGAGCCATTAGAGGACTTTGTAGCAATTTTTTTCTGCAGAGAAGTTCTAGGGGCCACTAGGGCCACCATGGGCCAATAGCAGTTTGAGGCCTAGCCAGTTCAGCTAGAGGCCTTTCTCAACAATCCAATAGTCATTTTTGGATGTTTCAGAAATTTTGGAACTAAAGTGTGGTTTTTAGAGCCTTTAGAGCACTTTTGAAGGCCGATATGCTTAAGTGAAGTTCCAGGGGCCACTAGGGCCAACAAGTTCCAACAATAGTTTGAGGCCTAGCCAGGGCAGCTAGAGGCCTTATTTAGAAAACTAATAGTAATTTCTGACTGTAATGAGAATTATAAATCCATTGATGGATTCTGAAAAATATTTTCAGGACTTCTAAAAGTAAAGAACCCACATAGAATTTTTCTTTGACCCTAGAGCCAGGGGTGCCACCAAGTGTTGGAGGTGAAACCGGAGCAGCTGGAGGCCAATATTAACAAACAAATAGTCTATCCTAAATATTTTTGGCATTATAACTCCATTGAAGGGATTTTCAGAGCCATTTTAAGACTTCTGAAGGTTTAAATTCCAAAGGTAAGTTTTGGGCAGCCCAGGGCCAACCGTGGAGGGAGGCCTAGATTGGGGATGCAGTGCTCATTTGGAGAAAATGAACAGTCTATTTTGGAGTTCTGATATGTACTGGAGATATTAGGTGAGGCTTAAGGGATATAAAAATAATTGTAAGGGAGTTAGTTCCATAGAGAAGCTCAAGGTAGCTCAAGAGCACCAACAGAAGGAAGCAAGTCTAAGGGAGCCTAGATTTGTTTTCAGATTTGAGACAACCATGATAGAGTTATAAATGGTATTCTAAATCCATTGGTTCAGTCTAGTTAACCATTGGAGTTGATTTTGTAACTTGTAAAAGAAATTTTCCATAATCCCAAAGACCTAATTCAAGATGAAAAAATCTCAAGGAGACGTAGCCCACAATATTCGGGTGAAATCCTAGATTAAATTTGTTGTTATGTGTTGATATTTATTTGATGGATTATATGGTTGTTGCACATGTTTAATTTCAGCAAAACTAAATGGACCTAAAGCACTTAAACAGTTAAAAAATATACACTTTTTTCAAGTATAAAAGTCTGAAAAAGTCAAGTACAAGCTAGATATTTTGTTTGTTTAACTGAGTGGGAGGTTCTTGAAAAGCATAACAAGTTATCCAACCCATTTTCAAATCAAGTTGGTATCAGAGAACAAATTTTCTTGTTGACTTGAAAGGTGTTTTCACTATTAAAAGAATTTGATTTTTTTCACACTGACTATTGCTTGAGTTAGCTAGAGGTGAAGGGAAAGCCATTGATAGCTAAGTCCAAAAGAGAACAAGAAGGAATAAGGTCTAAATTAATTCTACATACCCAAAGGACCTCAAGGAAACCCTTGAATCACAAAATGGTTTTGTTTGCAAAGGCTGCTTGAAGAAGAGCTTGACTCTACAACTATTTTGTTCAAAAGCTTTGTCAATTGTTTTTGAAATCTTTGTAAATTTTGATTGAAGTTATTTTTTTCATTGACATCATAATGAAAAATTCATCAAGTGAGGTTTCAAAATCCTCCCCCTTCACAAGATTCTTCGATGAAGGCATGAAGCGAGACTTCTACATCTCGAAGGATATGGTGCAAATTCTGTATGAAGATAGAAGAGAAAGCACTATAATTCATGAGAAATTGGTTACTATGAAGCAAGAGAAAGAATAAATTCTTCAAATATTGCATGAGATGGAGATGCAGCTCCATCAAGCCCAAGAGGCTTTAACCAAGAACATGCGTGAAGCAGAGGTAATTCACCCAAATTTGTCTTCAATTTCCTCTCCAGATAGATATGCTAGTTCATTTGAAAAGTATACTAGAGGTATAGGGTCCAAGTTAATGTTTAAAATGGGCTATGAAGGCAAGGGTTTAGGAAAACATGCACAAGGCATGATTGATCCTATTTTGGTTGAGGAAAGACCTAAAAAGTTGGGTCTTGGTTATTTTGAATCTTATGGTGAAGACTTGAAAGCCATGAAGGCATGTGAGACAACTTTAAGAAGAAATTTTGTTCCAAGTTCTAAATCACAAACATGTCAAGTTTTTTTTCCAGTTGATTTCCATTGTTTGAAGCCTATGTTGTAGCTAGAATATTGTAGACGTGTAGCTTATGGCGAGCATGAGAGTTCAGATAGTTTTCAAGACATGAACACTAATGTTAGTCTTCAAGAGAAAGCTGGAACCTCTACAAGTTCATCTGCTTATGAAGGAAAAAAATATGATCATGCAAAGCAGCATTTGAGGTATATTTCTTCCCATAGTCAAGTTGATTATGTTTCTGATAAGTATGACAAATCTACATACTTAAATGGAAGAAAGATTTGTTGTGCATATTACGGTATGTTTAACCATGATGTTTCGAGATGCTAGAAGAGGATTAATGCATACAGGAAATAGTTGAGGAAAAGGCAACTTGCAAAGAAGGTGCATAAGACTTGTAGAAATTTCTAGAAGAGGGGACATGTTGTTGCCCAATGTCGAACATTGCATCCAACTAATCATCCCAAGCACATGAAGCAAGAGGATAGAAATACTAGCGAAACTGGAACCAAATATTCCATCATTGATGTGAGAATAGATGTTTCACATGAAGAATATTTTCAGCAGCAAAAATCGCCATGGAAGTAGCTTGGTGAGAAGTGGTTTGACTTCTTGACTCAGTAAGACATACATTCATTTGTACATATGAAAAATTCAGTTATTTATGCGTGTTTTCTACTGTAATCTCAGGTTTGTTTGAGCCACTTTAGATCGATGATCAAGGACATAATGTTCAGCTACCTTCTAAAATTTTGTCGCCAAAAATTTCTGGGCAATTTCAAGGAAGACAATTCTTGACAGGAGGACAAGAGCATTTGGGAAGGGAAGAGTCAACTACCTTCGAGTTATGGTTCAAAGTCACTAATCCATGTAAGGAAAGTGTATGGAGGCTGAAAATTTAGGGTGTTGTACTCTCATCTACTGAAAAAATTAGGAAATTAGTCTTTTGGGGTCCAAAAGATTCCCAATGGGGAGGTGTGATCAGATTTCGATCAAGGACCTAAGTGATAGCTCAAAATTCAATGCATTCAGAAGTGTGCCAAACCTGAGTGACCGGATAGATATCATCTTCCTCATTTTGGTGCCATGAATGGTTCGAAAAACCGACACCGTATGAAGAAGTTATCACGATTTGAAAAGTCCAGTAAACTGCAATTTTTGGACTTTGACCAAGTTTGACTGGAATTTGGGAAATTTAAAAAGAGAATATTCAAGGGAATATTCCTAGAATATTCTTGGAATATTCCTAGAATATTCCTCAAAATATTCACCAGAATATTCCTTCTAGACCAATTGTATGCTAACAAGTGTCTAGGCCGTATTGGTCAATGGGTTAACTGTCGTGATTTCAGACCAACCATGGGTTGCCACGTGGCAGGCCTAGAGGCCACCACATGGCCTAGGAAATTGGTGAAATTTTTGGTTTTGGTCTCCACCGGGATTGAACCAGTGACCTCGTTTTCACCAGGCCTGCATGTTATCGTCGTGCTACGCATATGACTTAACCATATAAGTTTTCACGTTCTATTTAAACAATATTGAAATATGATTTGGGCTCGGAGGGGGCCCAGCCCTGAGGGCCGGCCTCCCAAAAAAAACATGACCATGGGCTAAGACATAAGCCCTAACCACCACAGTATTACCCGCCTCTGCCATTTATGCCTATCACATGGCTTAGATTTAATGTCATCTGCCAATGGTTAAGGTCAGTTCCCACAGTTTAAGGTGACCATCCACTGAGACCGTGGAGTTTGCGGCCATGTGGCTACTCCAAATAGTTTAAAGTTAATGCTGACAGTTTATTTGGTGTAATTTATGGCCCGTGCCCCAAAAATGGCGGAGATTCCATTCTAACTGCATTTTAACTTCATCCTCTCCACATTTGGTGGAGGATTTTTAGGTGTCACTAGGAAAAATGAGTTTAGGTTCTATCTTGAGCTAGATTCGACCAATTTTGGAGTGCCAATAGTCAATTTTGACTATCTTATAAATTCTAGACTCATTGGTGAGGGTTTTGGAGCCATCAGAGGAATTTTGAGCAGGTTTTTTCTCCATAGAATTTCTAGGGGCCACTAGGGCCACCATGGGCCAACAAGAGTTTGAGGCCTAGCTAATGCAGCTAGAGGCGTTTCTCAACAATAAAATAGTAATTTTTAGATGTTTCAGGAATTATGGAAATAATGGTGTGTCTTTCAGAGCCTGTAGAGGACTTCTGAAGGCTGATATGCTTAAGTGAAGTTCCAGAGGCCACCAGGGCCAGCAAGTGCCAGTAGTAGTTTGAGGCCTAGCAAGGGTAGCTAGAGTCCTTATTCAGTAAAAAAATAGTAATTTATGACTATAATGAGCATTATAAATCCATTTGTGGAGTTTTCAGAAGCTTTTGAGGACTTCTAGAGGTGGAGAACCCATAAGGAATTTTTATTTGACCCTAGAGCCAAGGGGTGCCACTAGGTGTTGGAGGAGAAACTAGAGCAGTCAGAGGCCAATCTCAGTGAACCAATAGTATATCCTAAACAATTTTGGGATTATGAATCCATTGAAGGGATTTTAAGATCCATTTTAAGACTTCTAACTATCAAAGAGATACAGGGAATTTTTTAGCAGCCCAGGGCCAACAGTCGAGGGAGGCCTAGATTAGGGATGCAGTGCTCATTTGGAGAAAATGAACAGTCTATTTTGGAGGTCTGATATGTGCTAGAGATATTAGGTGAGGTTTCAGGGATAGAAAAATAATTCATAGGGATTTAGTGCCATAGAGGAGCTCAGGGTAGCTTAAGAGCATCGACAGAAGGAATCAAGTCTAAGGGAGCCTAGATCTATTTTCAGAGTGATGACAACTATGATAGGGATATAGATGGTATTATAAACCCATTGGTTTAGTTTAGTTAAAAATTGGAGTTTATTTTGTAACTTGTAAAATAAATTTTCCATAATCCCAAAGAGCCAAGTCAAGATGACAAAATTTGAAGGAGATGTAGCCCACGATATTTGAGTGAACTCCTAGATTAAATTTGTTGTTATGTGTTGATATTTATTTGCTGCATTATATGGTTGTTTCACATGTTTAATTTAAAAAAAAAACAAATGGACTTGAAGCACTTAAACAGTTAAAAAATATACACCTGTTTCAAGTATAAAATTCCGCAAAAGTCAAGTATAAGCTAGATATTTTATTTCTTTAACTGAGTGGGAGGTTCTTGAAAACAATAACAAGTTATCCAACCCATTTTGAGATTAGATAGTTTAAAAGGGAATGAATGTCTAGAACTGGTTAGAATTAATTTGTTAACTATGTTAGCCCGTTATATGTTGATTTATAAGTTGTGATATAATTTTGAAGGATTTTGCGTTAGGGCTTCACTAATGCAGGCCTGTCAGACCTGAACGAACCCACTTCAATTAATTTTTTCTCTCTCTTAGTGTGTGGAAACCTGGTTTTAGCACCCTCCCATACTACTTCGGGTTAGACCTTGACCTGCGCAAGAAGGTCATTGTCGAAAGGGTCAGTAGTATATGGATTTGCTGGAAAACCTTAAAACCGAACCTGGGTCAAGACCCCTCAAGCCAACACTTCCATTGTTTATTGTAAGGGAACAATATATTCTTGTCTTTGTGATGAAATTTGTTTTGACTCACCCCTTTCTTTTATTTTTATGTTTTTACCTTTCAATAGGGGTAATCAGAGGTTTTTTTTAGCTTCTAATAAACTATCTCCATATTTGACCTCAAAAGATATGGTGTTGTATGAAATTGATGTATCAAATTATTTAAAAGTGCCAAAGCATTGAATTTTCTGAGAATATTTTCATATATTAGTTCTTCTAAAATAAATATCCCACAAAATTTGGAGTATAGCTTAAATGTTTTGGCATTTTCCCAAACCTTTATAGTATGTTCATCTAAAACTAACAAACCATCATGAAACCAAAAGGTTGGAAAACCAAACCTTTGGATATAATTCAATTCTTATTTGAGCTTATTTATTTCCTTTCTAGCCTATAATATTTTTTTATTCATTTCATCTGAAACCTATTTGTTTTCCTTTAAATGACATAATAGATCAAATATTTCCATATCTAGTTGGGATTCCCATAGCCTCAAGCATTGTTGTGGAGTAGAATGTAGCCATTGTTCAGTGGAATCAACTTTTGAAACTTTAATATCTATGTTTGGAACTATATAATTCACATCTAGAGCAGCATTAGTTATAATGATGGAATTGAAAATTTGTAACAAAGCTATGTGTGGCTTCATCTCTTCTATATTTTTAATGATCATATTCCAAATTTTCATTTTGGCCTCTATAAGGTTTCTTCTCCCTATGGCCTTTAATTTTAATATTTCTCTTAGGGATTACAACTATGTTTTTTAATCGTTGAGTATTTCCTATAATCATCCAATAACTTTGTTCTTATTTTAAGAAATTGTAGTGAAATATGTTTCTAAGTGTTTGTTTTCTTCTTCTAACTTCTTTTCCTAGTGCTAAAGTTTAGTAAATTTCATCTAAAAGTAATGTAACTTTTCTGAAAACTGATCAAGAGATACATTAGGTCAAGTGGGGATGACAACGATTTGCTTTAGAATATAATATAACTTAGTATTATATTTCTTTAACTTGTTCCAATATTGTGTTTCCTTTTTCTAAAATTCTAGAAGCTAGTTTTCCTTCTCCACCAAGAATATTTCTCTTTTGGACTTCCTTTTGTAGTTTTTTCCTTTTTCAATCTAGCTCATTCTTCTCACTATATAGAGCAAGAAAATCATAAAATTCAAAGTGATTACATTTATAAGTAGACTTTAAATTGTTGATTTCCTTTTCCTTAGAGTCAAGTAATATTTTTGTATTGCTGATATTTTTCGGATAACCAGTGACAGAGATGAATGGAACTGTAATATCCCAAAATAATAAAATTCTACAATGTTAGGAATATCTTATAATATTCCTAAATTGGAGATGCAACAATTTAAGAACACATAATGGAGTAGCAGTGATGAATCAATACATAAAACATGAGAAGAATCATATAGCCATCATATTGATCTCATAGCAGCAAAAGAGTACAAATCCTTGAGGAAACAATCACTCAAGCTAGGAAATGCAAGCCTTAATAGAACATGTACAAGAACACTGCTACATATAGAAAGCCCAAGGCTATGATTGCGCAGTTTATAGGAGGCACTGCTATAGAAATAATGTCAATATATAGATATGGAAATATAGGGCTCAAATAAAGTGGGAAGAAAAGCTCTAACCCCTGGAAAACAATATCAAGTCAATCCTAGAAGGATTGGTTGAAATATACAAAATGGAAAAAATGCCACAGTAGCAGGTTTGAGTAGCAGCTGCAACTCAAGAACTGGATGGAGATGGCTATAGATGATGAAAAATTTGAATCAATATCCTCCAATGGATCTTCCAAGTGATAGGTTGATCCTAACACTAAAGATTCCTCCCTCCAAACAAACACTGCAACCCTCACTGCAGATATACACTGAAAATAACGTAGTCTAAGAGAGGGACTGCACTGTAGATAATGGAAATGGTTGGCTTGATGCCAAAGATGGTGAATTATGCCCAGAGATCTTCTTAACTGATCTCCCAAATGAAGAAAGCTTCCTCCTCTGAAAAATAAGCCAAGGAAGGGTGTTGTGGAACCTCCACTACAACACCCTGCAACACAACGTTATACTTCAGCAGAAATAACGATGTATATGAAGGAAGTGGCTTGGCCTTGAGCCTGAATGTGGAAAAATGAAGAAAAATCTCTTTCAAGAGGCCTCTCTTGAAAGGAGAAGGAATTCCTAAACAGGAATTCCTTGTGCTAAGCAGCACTGCAACTCTGCTAAACAAGAGGGGAATGCACAAAGTCTAAATAGACCATAAAATCAATAATCATCAACATGTCTTGTTATGGCTACCTTTCCCTCCTTTTATAAAAATGGGAGCCCTCTCTCCATGGGTCCCACTCATTAAGGTTTCCTCCATCAATTAATATTCCTCCCTCTTTCATTTCGTTGTCCCACAAGACGATCTCCACCTCCTATCCCTGTGCTATTGACTTGGTCAAACTTGACCTTGTCCTTATGAAATTGTCCTCTTTCACACATGAGGGTGTGAAATCCAGCTCCAATGATGATCCCCTTTCATACTATGAGGTATTTTATTCATTTTTTATTATGTATGGGCCTCTTTACCCAATTATTCAACTCCTAGGTGATAAAAACAAAAATTAATGTTTCAACTAGCTGCATGCTAATTTGGGAACATTACAGTCCTCCCCTCCGAAATGTTGCTTTTCCTCATGCAACTGCAAGGATAGAGCTGAGAAGTCTCCCTTCCTCATACTGTAGCATCCACATATGATGTACTCCTCCAAGGAATGAGATGTTGTCTCATTAATGAATCTCCAAATTGCCCCTCCCAAGCATGTAAGCT
This sequence comes from Pinus albicaulis, assembly GCA_034641835.2. NCBI lineage: Eukaryota > Viridiplantae > Streptophyta > Pinopsida > Pinales > Pinaceae > Pinus > Pinus albicaulis. Next base: position 1,574,539,365 of record CM076575.1, on the reverse strand, counting down.
AGCCAATTGGCTATCATCATGAATAAGGAAAGTACTCAAGGAGGCAATAAGGTGCTATATAGAGGTCCTCTCAAGGCATGGAGTCTGAAATTTATTGGGAAACATCCTTCCCATGTGGATCCTCCATCCCCAAGCAATCATCCATACAAAATGAGTCACCTCCCAACATGACAACTCCTAAAAATGCTCCTCCACCTTGAGCTCATGCAATGTAGGTGGGCTGAAAATATAAACATGGTAGAAATAGAAGCCTACCCCACGTTTTCCTCCTCTACACTTATGATAAGTGTAGAGCATATGCTGGTCTTGGGCTGCAAAACAATTGCCCTCAAGTGGAAAGACGAAGACTAGATCTCCAAAGATCTCCTCTCCAACGTTGTGAATCAAGCTGGCCCAAATCATCACATTTGTGATGGATAGGAAATCATCACCATATGGCATCCCATCAATCGCATGGCCCACCTCCACAAAAGGAAACAAGTGTTTGGCTGTGGTGGCCATATCTCCTCTCATGCTCCCATTAGAACATTGTTATGTATATTTTATTAATTATTAGTTAGATATAGTTATCTTAGGTTTTATTAAGTGAAAGGGCATGATCAAAGATCATGCCTCTTCACCAAGGGACACCATGAGGCTATATTTAAAGCCTCGGTGATTCCCCATTGTAATCATATCTCATATTTTATCAATAATAATATATACTTATAAAGTTTACCAGAGTTTTTACACTCCATTGGTATCAGAGCCATCGCTCTTCGGGATCTGTGTGATCACCCAGAATTAAGGAATTACAAGAAAATTCCAGAATTGCAGATTTTTTTAAAAACCAAGTGCTTGTGGGCAACAACATTTGTTTTTAAAAAAGAAGAAGGAAGAAATATATATATATATATATATATATATATATATATATATATATATATATAAAATAAAGAGAGAAGGAAAGTTAACACAAAGGGGGAAATAAATTAAAAGAAAAATATATATATATATTTAAAAGAAAATAGTTCCAAAAGAAAAAGAAAAAGAAAAAGTAAAAAGAGATATATATATATATATAGAAATACGTACATGTGAAGACAAAGTAAAATTAAAAAGGAAGAGTAATTGCTCGTGGTTTACAAGCTCGTGGTTTTTGGGCCCATGGTAATTTCCCATGGTATTAAAACCCATTTCCCCTTTTCAAAACAACGTGCCTTTTCAAAAGAAAGTGACTTTTAAAAACAACGTGACTTTTCAAAACAAAGTGACTTTTAAAAACAATGTGACTTTTCAAGGTTAACAATTTTTTTCCCCATAATTATATATATATATATATATATATAATTCAAATTATAAAATAATAATAATAATAATTATTATTATTATTTAAAAATATATATAATAATAATAATAATAATAATAATAATAATAATTATTATTATTATTTCAAAAAAAATTAATTTAATTAATTAATTAATTAATTTTTTTAAAAAAAGGGGGAAAAATAGCAGAAAAATATTCCCCACCTCATACACGTTCAATGTATTCATCGATGTCGATGGCCGAATTCCAGAATAAATTGGTAGATCTCGAGAAACAAATCAATAATAATTCCGAAGAATTCAGAAAAAGATTAGTCGATCTTGAAGGTACAGTTGTAGGACACTCCGACGACATCAAAAAGGTTCATGACACGAAAAATCGAATAGAAAGACAAATGTGGCTAAATCATCATGAGACCACAGAAATCTTCAATAAGCTAAATGATAAGATAGATAAGTTAAGTCAGACACAATCCCCAATATTTCCTAACATGGAACAAAATCAACAAAACAATTCCGCAGATTCAGGGAACTCAGACGAGCATCAGGAAAAAACTGATTCCTCACATCATCAAGAAGATAGTAATGCAGATGCTTATAAACAACAAAATGTTTCATCCCCAGAATTGAAAGAAAAATGTGAAGAGATAAACACATTCGAAGCCACTGATACAGTGCCAGAAGCTGTTGAGGCCTTCAATGTTGATGCAGATATGGTTGTTAAGAAGGAAGCATTTGATGATGAGGAGAAGCTGCATTGAATGATAATTGTTGGTAACTTACCTCTAAATCTAAAAAGGAATCACAAAAAATCACCAGAAGAACAAGGAATAGTTAGGAAACAAGAAAAAATCTTCCAAGACCTGCCAATAAAAATACCTTCTAATAAGGAACATGAACATCCAATAGAAGTCAAGAAAGGACTTGACCCTGTCAATATCAAATCTTGTCTCTATCAACATCACCAAAAGATTGAACTCGAGAAGATGCTCCACGATCTTTTTAAAATGTGGGAAGCAAGAGCTCGCCACTCGAGAAACCTAGGCATGCGTCAACATTGTCCATTATTACGTATGATTTGAGGGAAAATCATCTTTAAGAGAGGGGCAATGTTATGTACATTTTATTAATTATTAGTTAGATATAGTTATCTTAGGTTTTATTAAGTGAAAGGGCATGATCAAAGATCATGCCTCTTCACCAAGGGACACCATGAGGTTATATTTAAAGCCTCAGTGATTCCCCATTGTAATCATATCTCATATCTCATCTTTTATCAATAATAATATATACTTATAAAGTTTACCAAAGTTTTTACACTCCAAACATGCAATGCAAAAAGTGTGGGAATCCTTTTCCCAAAAGGACACATCCAACTCATGTGTCTCTCTCCCAATTATGCTTCCCATACAAATAAGATCAATATCAGCAATTGAAATCATGATCAGCATCAAAATGAGGAAAATTTTGAAGGTTTCATGTGGTGCAAGAATGTACCAACAATTTTCCCAATAGAGACAGCGCAGTTTCCCAAACTGTTGCTTCAGAAAATTACACGGCAAGTTGTTTTTTGTTACATGGATAATTATGTATGTCATGACATCTACTAATAACTAGTAAATGGCTAGGTACATCAATTGAACATACATGAAAGAAAATAGTTGCCCAAGGCCATATAAGAGATGGTTGTCTCCATCATACAATTTGGCCCAATGTTGACCATGGAGCTCAATGAAAAGCTTGCCCTCTTGTGGAGAAATGCACTGAATAGAAATGGTAAGAGTATGAAAATACTATTTTAGACAATCAATAAATTCAAAAGCAAGATTATCACCATGTACTAAAAGTAAGATGATGATGGGATCCATAAATAAGTCTCCCATGAAGAGGAATGAATCATATGCTACTAAAATATCACCCTTCTTATGCTTGGAAATCCCAGTTAAGAAGATCATATCAATGTAATAGATGTTTCCATCCACTACTCCATCTCTCTCATCTCCTCTTTGTCCATCAAGTTCATCAAAATTGAAGTGATCCTGAGGACACTCCATCAATAAGTCCAAGCTCCAAAGTGACAGTGTTGTTGGCCTATGCAAATAGGCTTCTTCCAATACATAGCTCCATCCTTTGACATGTTCATTTTCAAAGACATCTCCCATAATGCTGCTACATACAATAAGTTCCTTCCAAAGTGGAAGTACTTCCAGATAATCCAAGGCTAAGGAGTAGCCCCTTTGCACCATGATAGTGCCATCTCCTACTCCTGCAACATCATGCAAAGTGTGAGAGAAAATCTGCCCCTGCTCTCCGAAAAGCCTCCAAAGCAACAAAAGTTTTTGCTGCCTCCTCAAGCTCTCATCATACTACTCATGTGATGAAGACATAATGAATGATATGAATGTCATATCAACACCATGCATCCATACTCTTTGCAGCCCAATGATGCAAGCATCCTGCCACCTCTTCTCCATCCCCATACCCTTAGAAAGAGGATATGCCAGGTGATGGTCAATCTCCTTCAAGAGTAGCCAGTGCAGCCAAGCCTCTTGCTACCTGGTGTCATATATTCGCAAGTGGCTTACCAGAATCTTGCTCCTCATCCACATCCACTCAACCACTGGTGGATGTCTCCTACCATTCTCCATCTTGGTACTTCTCCAATGAGGGCTACCATCCTCCATGTGTTGATGAACCTTACACTCCATGACATGTTGAAGTGCACCTCTAATGGGATCTCTCCATGAGATATCTCTCTCATCAATCGTCCTCCAAAACCAATGAGGTCTTGGATCTACTGAAAGTAGAAGTTTCTCTTTGAGCTGAGAGATGCTCATTGAGAAAGTGTCATCTGGAAAGGAGAAAGTTTTTCTCATCTCAAGATGTCTACTATCTATCATCCTTTCCTTCAAGTATTCAAACCCCAACCTCCAGTGTGGTATGCACTCCAAAAATGGCTCATGAGGATGATGGTTTATTTATTCCTTAAATGTTTCAATGTTGCACATCGCAGTGCAATCTTGCTGCTCTATATTAGAAATTTATGTTGATTCTTGGACACATAAATATGAATTTCCAAAATCTTGCAAAATATTTGCTGAAATAGAAAGTGGAACTTCATTCATACCTTGATGGGACTTGGAGGCTCCTTGTGTGGCTGCAATAGTTCTTTCTTCCAATGAAATGGCTACCCCATTTGCAGATGTAGAAGGCTTCTCTTCCAAGGTTGTGAAAGCGCTGGTACAAGTCTCCTCCCATGGTGGTGTGGGATTTCTCTCCTCTGATCTTTCTCTATCAAAGGTTCTATTCAACCTTCGAGTGAACTCTGCAAAAGTATTCACCCTTGCATGGCTCAAGTGGCTGAACCACCAAACATTGGCTTCACCCTCCAAGTGTAGCGTTGCAACTTCTACTGCCTCCCTCTCTACCACTAGATGTAGTAGAAAGAATGACTTAAGCTTTCGTACCCAAGCTCTTGCTATAGATGATCCATCATATGTAGGCAATAGAAACCTATTACCTTTGATTTCTCTTTTGTTACAAGACCTCCTCTCTTCCTTTCACTGAATGAACTGTGGAAGAGCTAGAGTCTCCTTGAAGGCTCTAGGTTGAGATTTGTACTCAACAAGGTACTTACTTATAATCAAATGATCCAAGTATCTCTCACGCTCATTGTCTTCTTCTTGGTGAAAATAGGAAGTACATGGTCCTTACTCTTCTATTTGCTTATCCTCCTTGGGGAGGTTCTTCATAGATTTAAAGAATGATGAGACAAAACTCATCCTCTCCAACATTCTGATCTTCTTCTTTGGCTGAAACTCACAGGCTGAGCCAAGATGGATACTTCGATACCACTGTAATATCACAAAATAGGGAAATTCTAAAATTTTAGGAATATATTATAGTATTCCTAAATTGAAGATGCAGCAATGTAAGAACACATAATGGAGTAGCAGTGATGAATCAATACATAAAACATGAGAAGGATCATATAGCCATAATATTGATCTCATAGCAGCAAAAGAGTACAAATCCTTGAGGAAACAATCACTCAAGCTAGGAAATGCAAGCCTCATTGATAGAACGTGTACAAGAAAATGAAGAACACTGCTACATATAGAAAGCCCAAGGCTATGTCTGCGCAGTTTATAAGAGGCACTGCTACAAAAATAATTTCAATATGTAGATATGGAAATGTAGGGCTCAAATAAAGTGGCGAGAAAATCTTTAACCCCTGGAAAAAAATATCAAGTCAATCCTAGAAGGATTGGCTGAAATATACAAAATGGAAAAAATGTACGAGTAGCAGGGCTAAGTAGCAGCTGCAACTCAAGAACTGGATGGAGATGGCTATAGATGATGCACAAGCTGAATCAATCTCCTCCAATGGATCTTCCAAGTGATAGGTTGATCCTAACACTGAAGATTCCTCCCTCCAAACAACCATTGCAACCCTCACTGCAGATATACACTGAAAATAATGTAGTATAAGAGAGGGACTACACTGTAGATCATGGAAATGGTTGGCCTGATGACAAAGATGGTGAAATATGTCCAGAGATCTTCCTAAATGATCTCCCAAAGGAAGTGGATGATCTTCCTACAACGTTATTTCTGATCCAGAAGTAACATTGTAGATGAAGGGAGTGGATTGGCCTTGAGCCTGAATGTGGAGAAATGAAGAGCAAGCTCCTTCAAGAGACCTCTCTTGAAAGGAGAATGAAATCCTAAACATCAATGCCTTGTGCTAAGCAGCACTGCAACTCTTGACAAAGGCTATGTCCTTATCTTTTATGGGGAATCATGGTGTGACTATCATTGATATAACCATATCTGGACCATTAGGTTTACTAGAATCAATTTATTGTAGTATGATTTTAACCTATTTTGACAACCCATCATGTATTTCCTTGGCAAAAATTCCTTCCTCAATATTAGTCTTTCCTCTCTTCTAAATCACTTGAACCTTTGCAATAATTATTGGAAATTTTTTATTTTGAGAATAATCTAACACTATACTACTAATTGAAGAAATTTTTACCATTGTTTCATCCATTTCTTTGATAACACTCGATATTGTGCTTTCTACCACTATATTATTATCTCAATCTTCATTTTCTGCACTAATATGAACCGGGTCAATATTCTTTGTTCTTGCATTTTATTCTCCATTTTTTCCTTCTCAAAATAATTATTTTTCCATTTATCATGGTTAGCTTGGATTTTCACAATAATTTTGTTTAAATGGTGATAAATAGAAATCCAAACTCTCCTTCTTAGTTTAGAAATGATATGAAAGGTATCATAATTCCATGTGAAACTTTTCTAAAGTTTAAAATGAAAAGTGATAAAATTTCATATCATAGATAAATTATTGCTTTCTTGGATTTTGACCTAAAATGTGTTTCATATTTTGCAATCTTTTGTCAAGCTACTTCAAAAACAAAAATATGAGGAGTAATCAAAACATGTAAGTAGAAAGGATCATCTTCAAACCCATATATCCTTATAACTATTTTATTATTGAAAATAAACCAATTCTTTATACCTGCATCCATCATTAATTGTAAAACTATTTTATATTCCTCTAACATTCATGGAGTAGTGGGTTTGATATTAGAAGATGGAGATTCGATAGGAAATTATTAAGATATTATAAATAATTTCCCTTCAATTTTCCTAGTACATAATATTAGTTCAATCCCCTACACTATTCTCTTTTTCTTCATTTTCAATAATATTTAAATTTAAATTGTTATTTTTGAAGAATTATGGATAGTTAAATAAAATCATATGCATCAAATATGTATGGTATTCTAAGAGGAAAAGGGTGTTAATAGTTTCTCAAGTGAAAGTGAATAGCAATTGCAATATAGCTTGGGAAATTTAAGACTATACTATTAGGATTATCGAAGGAAATTAATATTTTTAAGTTAGGGTTTTTTTAAGAGGCTTGAGATTTTGGGATGATGGCCTTGGACTCTCTTCTACAAAAGGTGTGAAAAATAATTAATTTCAAATATTCTAAACACAAGGTTCTGATTCCCCCATATCAAAAGGAGTGCAAAGGGAATATCAAACTACTTAGGTGAAGATTAGGTGAAATTCATGTGTGATATGTGATGTATGAAAAAGTGTTCATGGCGATGTGGATATTGACTAGTTCATTACTTTTCCACCTAATTATACTATGTGAATTTCAATTTTCAAGAAAGGAAAATATTTGCGCATCATGTGACATTTACTTTCCCCTAATTAATGTATGTAATGGGTTGTGTAATCCTAAAGGTAGATGGTAATGGTATTTTCAAAAAATGTTTCATATTCCCCCAGTTTTCTTTGGGAACAAGGGGTAGAGCATAATACACCATTATACTCATGCCACTCACAGTACTTATACTACAACTTTGGTTAGTCAAAACAAAATTCATCCACATGGAAGGATAATTTAAATTATTCTGCTGTAATGGCTAATAAAACAAAAAATAGCCTAAGTAGGATGCTAAAATTTACAGTAGTTGGGAAAAATCATTAGGGGTTGTCACCCTACTTAGAGTAGATAATAAAATTAAAATGATTGGATATTTTATCTATCTGTGTGGGTTCTACGCTGACAATCATAGGGAATTCATCATGACCGTGTCTTACAGAATCGCATAGATCAGTATGAATAATAAAATAGGCCAAATTTTGGTACACACAACCCTGAGTGTGGCCTAAAATAAATGTACAAGTTTACAACAAAATAATTAAATTAATATAAAATGAGAAGATATATTGAAAACAATATAAAGAATCAGAAAAGAGGAAGTGTAGTTTCCAATTTGGTGTTGGAGTTTTGGTGAAAGGTTGGACCCAATCATATCTGTTGCATATATTTTTTTACCTCATAGAGACAACAAGTAGATAGTTAGAAGGGTTAATACATAATAACGAAATAATGTAACAATTTCTATGAAATAACATGAGATACAGAGCAAGAAACAATGGAAAACATAAAAGAAACACATGAATTTGGGAATAAAAATCCTCTTTATAGCTTGGTGTAAAGATATACAAAATCATTCTAGAGACATTGAAGGGAGTAGATAGAGAAATGGGGCTCTATGACTCTGTTAGAGGAATATTTGTCTTCCCTATCCTTTGCAATAAAAAATCTCCACTCAAAGAGGTTACAAGAAAACTCTCAATGGTGAACTCTATCACTACAAAGAAATCCTCATCGACTTGGCAATTTTGGCAGTATAACTTTGCATAAACTTTTCTCTTATTTTGGTGCCAAATCCATTGGTATTTATAGGCCTATTTACAATCCTTGGCTGATCATATCTCATTAATGATATTTTATCTACTGGGAGATAATAGGAGTCTTTTGGAGGTTCCTTAAGGCTAATTCAAGATTGGAATCGATCAAGATTGAGCTATTAGGGCTTGTCCTTCTATTAGGGGGGAACTCATTTAATGTGAAGTGTTCCACGGGCTACTGAGTGATCACTTTTGTGGATCTGTGTAACTATCAAAAAAACATCAACAGTGATCCATGCAAAAAATGTTGAAGTTCATTTTCACAGCCAAATTTTTTAAATGAAAACCTAGATACCTTTGGTTTTTCCTTGTTCATGATGCTTTCGTTCTCACTATTACACTTACACATGTCATTTTCTAGCATTGAGAATTCCTTATGAGTGAAATTGGGTTTACAATATTTCAATGATAATAGTCATCTAATGATATCCACTCTTTCACTCACTTTTATTACTTTTCCTACCTAACACATTCCCATTCCACATGACAATGGGATGGGTGTCTACCTATATAGTTGTGTTATGCTTTAATTAATTATCACTCACTATTGCAATATCCCATCGACATAACACCTATCTCATAGACATAGCCCATAATCGGCCATCCTAATGATATACCTTTATAATAGTACATCACAAATAACACTTTTCTATATTCCTAACTTGTTCTATAGATGAATTTCCTTTCCATTCAACATATTTTCTTAATCTAATCATTCCCTCAACTTTGGAATTATCTCCTAGGTCATTGATCTAGGAAGGTGCAACTCAACTAATACTTTTAGTACACCCCATGTATCATTGAAATACATCCCATGATAAATCCTTGAGACAAACACCAATGTTATACATATGGAAATAGGTAATAATAGCCACACCAATGATGATATTCCTGAAAATCATGGATGCGTGGGAGATGGCGAATGTATAGAGACACCCAGGTTCACTTGATGTGTACCAAAAAAGGATAAAATACCAAATCAATACCCTATATTTCTTCTCGTTCTTGGGGAATAACATCATGCTAGAATGGATAAAATGACCTACAATTGTAGGCCTTAGAAAAGAAAATAAAAGTTGATGATGGTAAAAGGTAGAGTGTCGAACATACAAGATTAGAGTAGGAGTAGAATGCTTGGGTAAAACTCAAATTCCATAGTTCTCAGTTGTGAATTGATAAGAAGAGTGAGGAAGCGAAGGATTTTACTTAGGCCAAAATATAAAAGGATGAGATGATAATGAAAATAGAATAGGAGAAAAATAGAGCACAAGGAAGGTAGGTTGTTGAGGGATGAGGAAAATTAAAGGCAAGAATTGGGTAAGAAAGTAGCCAAGGAATAATTAAGAAGGAATCGGTAGGAATATTCTCAACATAAGGAGGAAGAACATAAAAGGAAAAATTGATAAAAATAAAAATATCACTAAAGGGGGAGACACGAAAAGGAACCCAGTGCCCCTATGACACCAATTAAAAAAAAAATCAAGGCACACACACCTATTTTCCTTGAGATTGATTGCACAAATGAAATCAAGGATCATGTATTATCCTTTCAGGAGTACTTATAATCCATTTAGTAGTGAATCATTTTAATAGGTATATTAAGAGAAGAGATATTGGAGCTCTTATCGACATGTAAGTGGGAAAAGAAGTGATGGTTTGTGATATGTTAATCCAAAACCCTAAGAAAAGGTTGTCCAAGATGGATTTAATCTTAAGAGAATTCACTCAACAAAATGTTTCTTTATTCAAACAGATTATTTATAACTTAGATTGAAAATTAGGATTGGTTTCTGCATTAGAGGAGTAGAGAAAACAAAAGGATTATTAACAAGACGTGGCACTCAAGAAACAAGTTGTGGCATTGAATAACAAACATGTGATAGAGATGTAGTTGCATCCTAATATCCATGTACACTAATCAACCATCATAAGGGAAGAAGAAACAAACATACAAAAACTTTGGAGCTACATAATAAAATGATACAAGATACAATGGAGTAACATCAACAAGAACTATTCATGTCGAGGGAGTAGTTGGACCTGCAATATGCGGAATAAGTGGGATTGAAGGAACTCCAATACTTTCCTCTGATAACATTTTATGATCTATTAATATCAATAAAATTATTTATCCAAATGATAGTTTGTTAATTATTCCAATAATATGAAGGAAATATAAACCAATAATTCTAAGGGGCTTCTAATAACTAAGGGGATTTGGACTCCAAATCCTCAAAATAACTTCAAAAGATTTCAAACACTAATTCTCCAAACTATGACTTGCTGGAAAAATTGATCCTGCAAACTAATTCCTTGATTTTTATTTTATTTTGAAATCTTTGGAATAGGTTTGGATAATGTGATGATCCAATGCAAACTATACCTCCCCTTTTTTGCCATATTTTTTTTCCCCAAAAGATGTATTAAATGACATGAGGAAAATCTTCCTCTACCTTCTTCCTAAAGTACCATTTAAGCTTGCCTAGAAGTTTCCTTTTTAACATAGTCTACCAAAATTTATGTTGTTCGTGTCTTGTAGTTATAAACCTCTATTACAAAATTTTATCCTTTGTCACTTCCTAAGCATTTGATGCTAATTCCTCCATGGAAGGTGAGACTTTCTCCTCTTCCTGATCCAACATAGAAGGATCATACATTTTGATATTTTCCACATTCACCAAAGAGTAAATATACATGTATTGGGCTATATTGAGTCGATAGAAATTATCTCTCACCTTTTATTGTAGTTCAAAGGAGCCATATCATAGATCCGTGATATTCTTACCAGGACACTATAGTCTTTCCTTGATCAACTGTAACCATACTCTGTCTCCCACTCTGAATGAATTCTTTGTTTTATGATGATCATGACTAGCCTTGTATTTTTCATGTGACTTCTTCAATGTCTATGGTACTTTTACATGGATATACCCATTCGACTAAAAACATGTATCTACTCTTAATGCATCCCCTATAATAACCTCCCTCATTCCTCCTTATCTTCCATATATAACATCTAAAGGTGAAGGTGGAAAATATTCAAAAACAATTTTCAAATGGGGAAATACTAGTAGAAGTGTGACTACTCCATTATAAGAATATTTTATATCGACTAGATTTTCATCCCAAGTCGTTGGATGCTTCAAACTATAAGCCCTCAAGAATTGCACCAAAATCCCAGTGAATACTTATCTTTTCCCATTTTTCTATGAATGGAGTATTATATACCTATTTGATTTCATGTATATATTATTTGACAACATAGTTGAAAATAAATTAATAAATGTAGGTTTCTTTAAGGAATTTAGTGGGACATTGTAGGGGATGGGAAAATCAAATTAAGTAGAAATTCACAAAAACCTAGCTATTGTTGATATGTTTTTTTACAATAACACTCATGATATGAAAAAAGAGAGATTTATGAGGTTGGACACAAAAGTCACTCAAATTAGTAGCAATATCAACTAGCATATTGAAGATATAGCAAACAAGCTTGGAATACAAGTATATTGATGCCCTAACTCAGAGGTCATAATAGAGGGGCAATTGAGATATCATGAAGACCCTTAAAAGGATTCAAGGAAGGAACTTGAAAAAGAGAAATTGAGTTTGAGTTCCATCAATAATTTATAGTCACTATTCAATATGGAAGCAAAGGTTGACATAAATCCATTCCAAGGTGATATTGATCCCTTAAAACTAAATCATTGGTTCCAAAAATTAGAAGTTTACATTAGCATTCACCATTACAGAAGGAGTAAAAAAAATTCATTTTCTAGACTAAAGCTAGAGGACCATGCTCTAACCTAGTGGGAAATCCATATGGAAAAACTTAGGATGGAGGATTATACACCAATAACTAGATGGGAGGATTTCAATACATTCATAATGTCCTAATTATACCATATTAGTTATGTAAAATACCAATGGATCTTATGGAACTACTTTGAGAAGAGGTAGGGGAAGATTGCATATGATTATACCGTTGAGCTTAGGAAAATGGTTTTGATACTGGTTATTTATCCTAAGAGCCTAGATTTACTCCTCAAGTACTTAGGGGTTCTACACAACCATATACAAAATAAAATAAAAAATTTCAAGCCAAGAATAATTAACAAGGCATGTGTACATTCATAGTACCTAGAAAGCATAGGCCAAAATAAATGGAAATCAAGTGGTTCAAAGTAGAAAGAGTATTCAAAAGCTTTGAAGGAGGGGAAGTAGAAATGGAAAGGAGAAAATTATAACAAGAGAATATCCACTACACGTAAGTGCGAGGATACTAACAATCATTGCAATTATTTCTATATTGATGGTCAAATAGAGGAGAAGGATGGGAAATTTCACCACAAAATAAACTCAAAGAACCATAAGAAGGATCGGAAGAAGAAGAATATTATACGAATAGATTCAGGAAATTAGGTTGAAAGAATATCCAATGTGAATGAGAATATTGTATACAGATTGGTACAAAAGAAGGTGAATCTAAGTAGCCTTCATCACTAGGAGGGCAAGGGGATGACCAAACTATTCCACATTAAGGTTCAAACCAAGGAGACAAAGATGTCGTATTCAGCTCAAAATAAAAGGAAAATATAATAACAAAAAATATATTCAACAAAATTTGATTGGAAGCTCATAATTCTCATATCCCGTATCCATTGGGATGAGTAAATAATGATGAAAAAATCAAAGGAACTAAATAATGAAAGATAAAATTTGTTATAAGTGTTGATTATATTGATGAAGTAAAAATAGATATATTTCTAGCTTGGCATATGTGGATTAATGTTTGGGAGTCCATACATGTATATGAGGAATATCATCTTCATAAAAAAAGAAAAATATCACTACCTCATGAAGGATGGGAAATCATTCATCAACAACGTGCACAAAGGGAATTATAGGATTTCATTTGCAAGTGCCAACCAAGCCAAGATACTAATTAGTTCTATTAAAAGGTATATTTTAGTTTTCTTAACAAAAAATTAGTTAGGTGAAGAGTCAATAAAGGAAACCAAATTCTTTGAGGGGTGCACTAAAGAGCAAAAAAACAACTACGAAAGTTTTTATGGGAATACAAGGGAGCGTTCCAAGAGCCTAAAGACCTACCACCTAAGAGGAATGTGAAGCAAAAAATGCACTTATTTCCAAAATCTATTATCAGAAATTGGGATATATAAAAAATAAATTTAGGAAGTATATGAAATGAAAAATTAGTTGCAAGAAATATTGGTGTAGGATGTGATTTGACCACATATCTCACGTTATGGAACACCCATCATAATTTTGCTAAAGAAGGAAGGGGAATAGCTCATGTGCATGGATTAATTAAATAATATTATGCTCAAGAAAAAGCTCCATATACCCATTATTGATGATTGATTAGATCATTGGTAACAAGCAAAATATTTCACTAAGCTAGACACAAAATCGAGGTATCCCTTAGATCTCCCCTAATTCTGAAACACCATAGAATACGAGGGCTTCAAGGAGGTGTTTTAACAACTATTGATCTAGGTGGATATTGATGGTCACACACCTATTCCACTTGGGGAGCCACCATTGTCTCTTTCAGTTTTTCAGTTTTGGCACAACTTACTTTTTTTAGCAGTCTTTCGAGTCATGAACTTTCGGAGCCGTTTTGAGGCCCTAAATGACATTTCTTGGGAAAATAGGGACCAAAATGGGTCCATTTACTGATGTTGCTCACTCAAAATTTGTAGTCCTTGGATATATCTTTCTAATGAGGTATGGTTCGCATCAAACGGAGATCGTATGCCAAAGTTACGTCCCTAGGAAGTTGAAACACCAATTTACCCAAACGAGGCCCATAGTTTTGGCGCTTCATCTCCTAGGGTTAGGGTTTTGGATGTTTAGGGTTTTCTATTATTTATCAATAATAAATAGGCCCTTCAGCCTCATTGTAACTTAGTTCAGAGGCCTGTAGCCGCCACATCTCTTCTCAGAGATAGCTACCATTGCCCTAGCTAGTTTATTTCCATTCTATCTCTAAGCAAATTTTAGTTCTTTGATATTAATGAAATGAAGTGTTATTTCCATTGCATATTTGTATTTATGGTTATATTTTTATTCTATTGTGTTCCTGCATAAATCTGAATCAATGGTATCAGAGCGGTCTGCTTTTTCTCGATCCTTCTTTGCATGTCCCCAACGAGGTCAAGGTATAAGGAGTTAGGGCTCGATCTGGTGGAACCTTTGCAAGATCAGCCTCGCAAACCCAAACAAATGCCCATGGGGGATGAAAAGAAAGATGAGGGAGCAAGATATCCTATCAAAATATTGCTTGAGGAGGCCGTCGAAAAACAGAGGAACGTGATGATGGATATCTTTGCCTGGATCCTTCAACGGCTGCCCATCGGAGGCGCATCTGCATCTAGCAGCCACTCTGGAGGTGCGACTCCATTTAAGGTACAAGTAAATTTTGACATTCCCATATTTGAGGGTCAAATAGATGTAGATGTCATAGATAGATGGTTGAATCTATTAGAAGGATATTTCTTGGTTCATGACTTTTCCAACCGGGAGAAGATTATTTTTTCACTCCTCAACGCTACCCCCCATGTCAAGGACTAGTGGGAAACCTACTGTGAGAAAAAGGATGAGACAAAACCCTCTCTGTTCTTAGTCGTACCCACTTGAAATTATTTTTGAGACGCCATCAAGGAACAATACTATCCCATGGGGAGCTATGAGGACAAGTACATAAAATGGACCACGCTGCGACAACAAAGGGATCAAGATGTGCATGAGCTGATGAATCTGTTCCATACCCTGTGCACAAAGTTGGGTATCGAATATTTAGAGAAACATCTAGTGCTAAAGTATCGCAGTTGTCTGCACAGATACATTCAGGAGGAAATGGAGTTCCTCCACATCTCCTCACTTGGTACGACATACTGGTATGCTGCCAAGATTGAGTAGAAATTCAAACAGAAGAAGCAAGACTTTGGATCTGCGAATCAAAAGCAAGGGAAAGGTGCTCGCGAAATGCAGAACAAAGGAAAGAGCCAAGGCATAGCAGCTCAAGACAACCTCTCAAAGCCAAAAGCAAAGAAAAATACTGCAAAGCCAAATTAGGACATGGGAAAGTGGTGTGAGTTCCATAAGAGCTCCACTCACAACACAAGTGAGTGTCAGGCCAAGCAGTCGTTGGTGGTCGAGATGAGGGCTTCTTATTCAGATGCATGCTCTGACTCTGAATCAGAACCTGACAAGGGGAATGACAAAGGGAAACATATTATTGATGCAGAGCCCAACGCCATTTTTGCCACTACGAAGATCCAGAAGGAGGAACCGGAAGATCTAGAGGAGGAGGAACATCTCTTCCACTCCCAGATGTGGGTAAAGGGCTCCTCGGTATAGTTCATTGTTGAAAATGGGAGCCAAAAGAACCTCATTTCAGCAGATTCCATGAAGCAGTTGGGCTTGCCGAACATAGCTCACCCATATCCATACACCATCGGGTGGCTTCACCAAGGACAAGATCTCTGCATCAGCCAGCAGTGCCGCCTTCCCTATAGCATCAAGCCCTTCACGGATGAGGTATTATGTGACATTGATCCTATTGATATTTCTGATGTATTATTAGGAAAACCATACTTGTGGAAGCATCATGTTGTGTATCAGTCTCGGCCTCGCGCTGTTATTGTTACTTTGGGAAATAAGTTGTACAGGATACTATAGGTACCACATCCTGCCACTATCTCTTTGGTTACTGCAAAACAATGTAGTAAGCTCATTATCCAAACCAAAAAAAATTTTTTCCTAATGATCTTCTCCCAAGGCAAGAAGAAGACTATGGCCACAACCTCCAGAAAGGGCTCCTCTGCATGACAAGAACAACTGGACAAGGTTTTGGAGGAGTATAGGGAAATCTTCACCTCACCCACAGGGGTTCCTCTGCACTATCAGTTCAAGCACTCGATTGATTTGACCCCAGGTGCATCGGTACCCAATGGAATGATCTATCGGTGCTCTTTTCTGGGGAATGATGAAATCAAGAGGCAGATTTAGGAGCTGCTGCAGAAAGGTCACATCCGACCAAGTTCATCACCCTATGGGAGCTCGATCGTGTTAGTACAGAAGAAGGATAGGATGTGGAGACTATGTATTGACTATCGAGCATTGAATAAGATCACTGTCTGAAATAGGTACCTGATCCCATGGATTGATGACCTTCTGGACCAACTCAAAGGGGCGAAATATTTCAGCAAGATTGACTTGAAATATGGGTACCACCAAGTACCAATCGAACCCTTCGATGTGTGGAAGATTGCCTTCAAAGCCAAGGAAGGCCTTTTCGAATGGCTAGTCATGCCTTTTGAGTTGACGAATGCTCCAGCAACCTTCATGAGGTTGATGGATGACATCGTGCAGCCATTCACAAACTCATTTTTAGTGGTGTACTTGGATGACATTCTGATCTTCAGCCAGACTTGGGAAGAGCACCTCCACCACATCTGACAAGTCCTCCAAACACTACAACAACACAAGTTGTGTGCCAATTTGGAGAAGTGCACTTTTGGCATGACCCAGGTTCAATATCTAGGATACATTATTGATGAAAGGGGGGTGCATGTGGATCCAACCAAGATCCAAGTCATTCAGGATTGGCCAGCCCCAACCCCTATAACAGAGCTTCGCAGCTTTCTGGGTCTTGCTAATTTATATCGTAGGTTCATGTTGGGATTCTCTCATATCACTTGGCCCTTGAGTCAAGTCACCAAGGGAGGAGCGAGAGAAAAATTATTTTGGTCGGAATCTCAATAGAAGGTGTTCACAGAATTGAAAAATTTCCTCTGTTCTACCCCAGTGCTCACATTACCAGAATTGTAACAACAATTTGAGATCAAGACAGATAACAATGTTACCGATGAAATAGGTAACTGCAATGTTACCTACTTTTTTTTGGTAGCATAAAAAGCACCCGATTTTGAAAAGTGACTATGCTATTGAGGCAGTTCTTACTCAACAGGGACATCCAGTGGCATATCATAGTGAGACATTGTATAACACAGTCCGAAAGTATCCCACTTATGACAAAGAAATGCATTCCATTGTGCAAGGTTGTCAACAATGGAAGCATTACATTTTGGGGAAGGAAAAAATCATCCACACAGACCACCGACCCCTGTAGTTCATACAGATACAAGGGAAGTTGTAGAATGATCTCCATCTGAAGTGGTCCACATATCTGCAACAGTTTCATTTGAACATCAAGTACAAGAAGGGTAGCACCAATAATGTTGCAGACTGCCTTAGCCGACCACCGATTGTGGCGCTCACCACCATTCTCAACTCTTGTGGGAACAAGACTTATGATTGGCCACTTCTCTATGAGAGTGACCCAGAATTCAGCCACACATACAAGGCCCTCTTGGGGGGTACGCAAGTTCCAAATTTTCACCTCCAAGATGCACTTTTATGTCACCTAAGACACCTTTGTTTTCCTTCAAGCGAGCATGCCAAGATGATATGGGAAGAACACTACAGTCGATTCGCTGGGCATTTCAGGGTCGAGAAAATAGTAGCAGTACTGCAGAAGTATTTATATTGGCCAAACCTTCCAAAGGATTTTGGGAAGCACATCAGATCCTGCACTACTTGTGCCATTGCCCAACTTACCATCAAGATGCAAGGCCTATATACTCCGCTACCTACCCCTAGTCGACCTTGGGAATCCATCTCCATGGATTACATGTCAGGCCTGCCTTCTACTAACCATGGAAATGGATGTGTTTTCATGGTCATCGACAGATTCTCG
The DNA here is from genome assembly GCA_034641835.2 of Pinus albicaulis. NCBI lineage: Eukaryota > Viridiplantae > Streptophyta > Pinopsida > Pinales > Pinaceae > Pinus > Pinus albicaulis. The sequence continues at coordinate 1,574,520,966 of CM076575.1, read as the reverse complement.
AAGATGGTCATTATGGCGACCTACAAGAAGAATATCACAGCAGAAACCACTACTAAACTCTTCCTTGAATGAGTGATATCAGATTGGGATAGTAGGTTCCTCAGCACGTTTTTGTCCAGCCTCTGGTTAATGCTGGACACCAAGCTCATCAAATCCACAGCTTTCCATCCCCAAACAGATGGCCAAATAGAGGTCATCAATAGAATGATTGTACACATTCTGCACATGTACAATTCAAAGCATCCATGCACATGGGACAATAGCCTCCCCTATGTACAACATAGTTATAACTGGGCCCTCCACAGCTCAATCGTCCATAGCCCCTTTTGGGTGGGCTTGGGATTCCAACCACTATGTCCCATTGATGTAGCCATGCCATTTGTGGCTACTCATGCTGATTCGGCTCATGTCCAGTCTAAAGTTGACAAATAAAATAGTTCATTTAGTGCATTTAACACATCCGCCAACAGGTTCATGACATATTGGACAGAGCCAATGCTAAGTACAGGCAACACCATGATCAACATCGGGTGCCACACAACTTCCAGGTGGGCGACAAAGTGTGGCTACATTTGCAGAAGGAGTGCCTCACTAGACCCCACCGCAAGCTCCGTCTGCTCCAATACGGGCCATACACCATCACCAAGGCTATAGGGAACAATGCCTTCGAGCTCAGTATTCCACCATTCCTTAGTTTTCACCCAGTATTCAATGTGGACCACCTTTGTCCCTACTTCCCACCTCTACTGGACACCTCTGACATTGTATAACAACTCACACCAACAGAGTTAAACCCAGACTACATGGAATAGGCCACCATATATTGTATCATGGACATGCAAATCAAGAGCACTTGCCAACAGAAGATCCAACTTTATCGGGTTTTCAAAGCTGGCTAACTCCTGCACCAAGGAAAGTGGTTCACTAGGGACCAAGTTCAGCAGAGGTTTCCTCATATCATGGAGGAGCTTAACGCAATGGGGACCATTGCTTCCTAAGGGGGGAGGAATGATCCAGGTGGATATTGGTGGTCACCCACCTATTCCACTTGGGGCCCCACCATTGTCTCTTTCATTTTTTTAGTTTTGGCACAACTTACTATTTTTAGCAGTTTTTCAGGTCCTGAACTTCCAGAGCCGTTTTGAGGCGCTAAATAATATTTTTTGGGAAAACCAGGATGGACCGATGTTGCTCACTCAAAATTTTTATTCCTCAGATATATCTTTCTAACGAGGTATGGTTCGTGTCAAACAGAGATCGTATGCCAAAGTTACGTCCCTGGGAAGTTGAAACACCAATTTACCCAAATGGGGCCCATAGTTTTGGCGCTTAATCTCCTAGGGTTAGGGTTTTTGATGTTTAGGGTTTTCCATTGTTTATAAATAATAAATAGGCCCTTGAGCCTCATTGTAATGCATTTCAGAGGCCTGTAGCCGCCACATCTCTTCTCAGAGATAACTACCAGCGCCCTAGCTAGTTTATTTCCATTCTATCGGTAAGCAAATTTTAGTTCTTTTATATTAATGAAATGGAGTGTTATTTTTGTTGCATCTTTGTATTTTTGGTTATATGTTTATTCTATGGTGTTCCTTCATAAATCCGGATAAACTATAGGGCCAGAGTCATGTAGATGATGGTGAAAATGCATTTTAACATGATATTCATAATGTGATACTTTACAAGTTGGGGAAGCATTGTGTTCCTAAAGGTGAGTGAATATGGTTGATTAGATAGGTCAACACTTCTATGGTTATAAGTAATTTTGGTGTTGGGAAGATAATTTCCATCTTACAAAGGTATGTGTTCATCCTATAATGTAGGAATACATAAGAAGGTATATTAGAGGATGTACACTTTGTTGTACTAGTAAGTTTAGTAATAGGAAACAAGGTTTATACCAACACTTACCTTTACCCACTCATCCTTAGGAAAACATTTCCATGGATATTGTGTGAGATTTCCCAACTACCAAGAAGGGACATGCCAACCTATTTCATGTAGTTGATAGGTTTAACAAGATGTGATTTCTCATGTCCCGTAAAAATGGAATAAAAAGGAAATAAGTATCAAAGTTGATCTCTGAATAGATCTAGATGCAGTTTTGGATACAAAGGACCATAATTTTAGATAAGACAATGAAAATGTGAAGTTGTGTTACACTTTTTGCCCTTTTTTGAGAAAAAAATATCATTTTTTGAAGTTCTTCAACTTTCTGCAAAGAATTTCATTTTATGATAAAAATAAAACTTGTGATAAATTTTATTAGCTTTCTATTACTTATTTTTTGGAATATTCTTATTCATATTTGATATGTCAACTTAACAATTCTTTGAGTGTATTTTATTTAACAAGCAAAGGATTCATAAAAAATCATGTTGAGACATGTTGGTGTATTCTTTGAAAACTTGGTGTTTTTGAAAAAAAAAATGTGTTACAACAATCTAGATAGTGTACTTCGGTATCGTTATATTTACGAAATCAACAAATGCATATCATAATTAATAGAAATTTTCAAACTAAACCAATATGAAAAAACTGTGTATTTTGAATATGTTCTGGTCCGCGTCAAATTTCTCAACATATTAGTTATAAACTAAAATTCTAAAATCTACCCATTACAGATGACGGACCAATGTAATGCACCATAAAATTTTCAAATTTTTTTACACTGTATTTTGGGAGATAAAGAAATTTGATTTCACTGAATCATATTGACCTTCAGAATTTGATTGCAACCATTTTATTACAAAATTAATTAAAATTAGTTAATATCTATTGAATTCCATAAAATTTATATCTCCTAAAAGTAGATTGAATTCTGCAAATGCCAGTCTTAGTTTCGAAAGTTAATTCATAAAATTTAATGGAGTTTAATCATTCCAAAATTGAAGAAAAGTGTTCAAAGCCAAACTACAGCATAGTTGCAGACGTTTTAGTTCGACCAAACTTTTGTAACAGTTCGGCCAAATTTTTTTTGCCACTTCATCCCATTAGTTTTAACAACAAAAAAGTTCAATCGAACTTTTTCTCGCAAATCCCGTCGGCTAGAAAAAAATCGATAAAGCCCCTCCAAAAAAAAAAAGAAATCACAACTATATAAATAGCCAAAAATGAAATTTTTTGCACATTTCTTCATTTGGGTTGAATTTGCAAAGGAAATTTTTTGGGTTGAATTTAGAAAGTAAATTTTTGGGCTCAATTCGCAAAGGAAATTTTTTGGGTTGAATTTAGAAAGGAAATTTTTTGGACTCAATTCGCAAAGGAAATTTTTTGGGCTCAATTTTCAAAGGACATTTTTTGGAGGTATGTTTTAAAGTGACATTTTTTAGAGCAAGTGTTTTGGGTTAAATTAAATATTTTATAATGATTTTTTAAAGTGAGTTTTTGTCTAAATTTTTAAAGTGAAATTTTTTTGTAGGACTTTGAAAGAAATAATTTCAGCTTCATTTTTAAAAGACATTTTTTTGGCAGAATTTTTGAAGTGTTTTGGGTTGAAGTATGTCTTTTGTGAAAACAATTTAAAGTGAGTTTTTTTAAATTAAATCTTTTGTGATGATTTTTTGAAGTGAGTTTTTGTCTAAATTTTGATAGTGAGTTTTTTTGGCAAGATTTTGAAGGAAATTTTTTGAGCTTCATACTAAATTATCATGGGAAATCAATTAAATTGCAAGACCAAATATGATCGAACAAGAGACCCTGAGGCTCGTAGAGAACATGGGAGAGGATATCACAAAAAAAAAAAAAAAAACGCTCAAATAACTAAAGTAGGTATGTAAATGGAAATATTATAAATGATATTTAAAATTTAACTAGTGTATTGTGAAACTTAATTTTTATTTGATGAATTAATTTGAAAAATATTTTGCAATGTAAACAGAGAGAGATATTCCTCATAACGTTGATGATGATATAGAAAATTTTGAGAGAGAAAGTGAAAGAGATATTGAACAAATGATTGAAGATGTTGAAAATGTTGAAAGAAATTCAAGTGAAGAAATTTAATCACCAGGTATGTATATCTATGTTAAATGTGTATTATTGAAATTATACATATTTATTAATTTAATTATTTATTGAATATGTAAACTTATTTTGTACATTTAATTCTAATATGTGTAGATGAAATCAATATCGAAGATGAGATGTTATAAAATGTTGACACTGACACATATGGAGATAAAAAAATCTAACCATGTTATACAATATCGTGTTAAGAACATTATTGATATGTTCTTCAAAGATGAAAATGTGGTAGTTCAAGCCCAAATTTTGAGAAGTCTCTTAACATCAAAGAAATTAAAGGAAGCTACGACTTTATTGGGTATTCGAAAATCAACAAAAGATTAAAAAAAAATGAAGGAAAATGTGATACAGAATATAAATAGTGCTCTAAAGTCAACTGGAAGATCTAGAAAGAAAAGTGATTTAGATGCACGTAGAGCAATACAAATTGTGTGGTTTCATCAAGTACTAAAGATAATCGTTTGGTAAAATCTATGGCACAAGTATTAGGAACCTCATGAAAAACATTTCACAAACATAAGAAATTTCGATTGCAAATAGATGTAAATGATGAACTCACATGTTGGGCAGTTATTTGTAGGCAACCATACAAAGTTAGACTTGGAGAAGATGTTAAAAAAATAATGTATGAATATTTGATGAAAAATTCATGTGTTTCACTGAAAGAAAGGGATGTGATGTGATGAAGAATAGCACGAAATCAGTATGAAGAACATGAAAAATATATCTTGGACACCACTCAAATAGAGTCATTCAACAAGTTCATAGAAGAGAATCATGAAATTAATGTCTCAATCAGTGCTTTTGTGCAACAAAAACCATGGTATGTTAGACCTATCACTGTACGCGACACTTGTTGTTGTCGTTATCATGTGGAATTTCAATTATATTATCAAGCATTATTTAATTTTGGTAAAACATTTTGGAAAAAATCACCTCCTCCTTCCACCTATGTAGATAGAAACACCTTATACATCAAGTGGAATTTTTTGCAATGATTCAACAAAATATATACAGTAGATTCATGACTTCAGCATGTCTTGTTCTCACTTTGGTTGCTTGTAGGAATATTTCCTCTACTTCAATTTCATCCTAACATTCACTAGATACCTCCATAAGTACATAGAATCCACTTGTTGTCTTATTCTTCAAGGTACTTGTTTCTATTCATTACAAATACAATTTACACCACTATGAAATAAACAAACAGATGGATCCTGCAACTCTTTATTCGTAGGCTAAAGGACTCACATGGTTGTTAGATAATAATGCATGCAAATTTATTTTTTTGTAAAATTTTGCACAATTCTTTGTTTGGCTTTGAGCGAGGAGGTATCAATAATTATATACCCCTAATCATTGATAATTTTTAGGTTGGTTAGGTTCTTATAGTAGATTAAAACACTTAAAAGGAACCAATTTATTTTTTCCATATGTACGGCCTTAGTACATGCATTTTATAGTTCAATTATCATTTTAGGACTAGAAGTGCAATTTCCTTTATGTTGAAGAAAGTAGTTATTGTCAGTATTCATAATCCTTCATGTATAAATGTAATACTATGTAAAAAAAACACAAAATTAAATTATTGTTTCTTGTTTAAGCATGATCTTCACGTTATTTATTTATAAAAATAAATGTTTAGAAAGGATACAAAGTGACACCCATCCAAATTAGAGAAAGGCTATATATATATATATATATATATATATATATATATATATATATATATATATATCCCATTTTATCTTATACATAATTTGTGTTTAATCACCTCTCATCTCTGTTCTATGAGAAGAAGATAAGAAGACAAGGAAATCATAGACAATAGCTTATAATCATATTCTCACCTCCCTCCAACGAACAAAGAAAGTTGAGTTGAAGACATTTTTTTGTGATGGTAATGTGAAGTTCTATGCATAATACATCTCTAAGAAAATGTGAAATTATGTGGATAATACATATCTAAGATAATGTGAAGTCCTATGGCTCATATGATGCAAAGGTACATATGACATTTGAGGCTGAGATAGAATTATAAATTCAGCTCTCTTAGAGACCTAAAGTGAAAATCATTATAAACCTATTTGTAAAAATAATTAGGGCATATTAAGGTTCAACTATTCGCATAACACAGAAAAATTTAACACAGACAATGTGAAGTCCTATGGCTCATACAATGAAAAATTCTATATGAAATTTGAGGTTGAGATAGAAGCATAAATTCATCTCTCTTAGAGAAATCCTATGGCTCATACAATGCAAAGTTCTATATGAAATTTGAGGTTGAGATAGAAGCATAAATTCAGCTCTCTTAGAGAAGACCTATGCCCCATACAAAGCAAAGTTCTATATGAAATTGGAGGCTGAGATAGAAGCATAAATTTAGCTCTCTTAGAGACCTAAAGTGGACATCATTACAGACCTATCTGTAAAAAAAATTAAAGCATATTAAGGTTTAGCTATTCCCATAACATAGAAACATTTAACACATAAAATGTGAAGTCCTATGGCTCATACAATGCAATGTTCTATGTGAAATTTGAGGCTAATATAGAAGCATAGGGACCTAAAGTGGACATCATTACATACCTATTTGTAAAAATAATCTAGGCATATTGAGCTTCAATTATTCCCATAACACAGAAACATTTAACAGAGATAATGTGAAGTCTTATGGCTCATAGGATGCAAATTTCTATATGAAATTTGAGGCTCAGATAGAAGCATAAATTCATCTCTCTTAGAGACCTGACCTATTTTTCAAAATAATTAAGGCATATTAAGGCTCAACTATTCCAATAACAAAAAAAAATCTAACAAAAATAATATGAAGCCCTATGGCTCATACAATGCAAAGTTCTATATGAAATTTGAGGCTAATATATAAGCATAAATTTAGCTCTCTTAAAGACCGAAAGTGCACATCATTATAAACCTATTTGTAAAATTAATTAAGGCATATTAAGATTTAGCTATTCCCATAACACATAAACATTTAACACAGAAAAATTTAACACAAATAATGTGAATTCCTATGGCTCATAGGATGCAAAGTTCTATACAAAATTTGAGGCTGAAATAGAAGCATAAATTCATCTCTCTTAGAGACATCACCTATTTGTCAAAATAATTAAGGAATAATAAGGTTCATTTATTCCAATAACACAAAAACATTTAACAAAGATAATGTGAAGTCATATGGCTTATAGAATGAAAAGTTCTATATGAAATTGGAGGCTAATATAGAAGCATAAATTCAGCTCTCTTAGAGACCTAAAGTGGACATCATTACAGACCTATTTGTAAAAATAACTAAGGCATATTAAGGTTTAGCTATTCTCATAACACAAAAGTATTTAACACGTTCATTGGTATAACCTGGAAAAACAAACGTAGCCAAATTGTGAAGGATTGAAGCTCCATAATTACTAGGAATATAGAGAGATTGAATCATTGTGTTTTCTCATATATGCCAATTAGTCGTATTACTCTTGTTATGATTATGCTAATAACGTAGTATCTCTACCTTGTAATGTTTCTATAAAGTGAAAAGTTGGTACACTAGTGATTAGTAACATCTGTTACAAGCTGTAAAGGTTGGAAAATCCATTACTTAGATTTTTTCCATATGAGTATAATTCCAATAAATGTTACATATATTAGAAACCACAGAACATTCATAAAGTAACATAGAGCCTATGAGTGAGCTTATTGAATCCATTCTATCATTTCTTTCATTGTTATAAGGAGTAATAAGTCATATTCATTGATTATTGTTCTATCATACTTACAACACACTAGTTCTATAAACACTATGAAATATGGTTGGTTTAAGGAATACAAGTAATGATGTAACTTGTACGGGTACCGCTCATACGTATTGATAGATTCTATCATACTTACAACACACTAGTTCTATAAACACTATGAACTATGATTGGCTTAAGGAATACAAATAATGATGTAACTTGTACGGGTATAGCTCATATGTATTAGTAGATACGTAAACATAGTGAAATAAAACACACTTAATCTCATTACTCTTATCAAGGATTGTAGCTAACATAAGCAACAATATTACAACTTACATCATGGAATAGATATTATGGAAATAAAATACCCACCAAGCCTCCTACAAGGAAAACAACCAGAACACTAATGCATATTCCGTTCCATCACCAAGACATTAAGAATATATCTACAAGCCTTTGAAAGACCCATTTATATTAGATTTCAACATAGAGAAACTAGACCTACAAGCAACACCCCCAAATAGACCTGTTTTGACTCGGTAGGAATTCAAATCATATTCAACATTTGTGGCAGGATTGTTCTGAGTTAGAAAGGTCTTCGTGAGAGATTGATTATTTTGTTTGGTTTAATCACCATTATAGGTTGGTTCAGTAAGTAGGTACATTCATACGCCAGGTTTACGTGTTTTCAATTACCAGATTATACATGAAGATGGGGGAATGAGATGATCTATGAAAGTGATAAATGGGATATTTTTATTATTCAGAATGGAAATAAAGGATATTTATTCCAAATAAAATTTAACGTGGAGAATTTAACACAGAATTTAAGACGTAATTTAACAAATTAAATAGGGCTTCTTCCTGAAGATGTAACTTTAACCAGTGCAAGGTAGAAGTATCTCTTTTGAAGTTGTCAATATCAACAACTATTTCTAATATTTAAAGTTGTCTTATAAGCCAGAATATCTATGTGAAGACCATAATTTTTTTACTTTTCAAAGAATTTCCCTCATCTTTCTACATTTACAGGTTCCCTTCAAAGCTCTAGAATGGTAGTGGGGACTGAAAATGGATTTCCATATGTGAATTTGAATATTTCCTTTTCGGTTAGTTGAACGGAATGATAATGTTTTATTGTTGAATTAAGATTTGAAACGTTGTTTAAGAATTATAGTGTGTGGTATAAGCCAGTGTAATAGTGGCCAAAGGATACTATTGCAATTTCTGGGCGGTGTGCAAGAGTGTTTTAATGTAGTCATGTACAATTGCAAAGTCTTCATTAGAGATTGATTATTTTGTTTAGTTTAATCACCTTTATAGTTTGGTTCATTAAGTAGGTACATTCATACATGAGGTTTACATATTTTCAATTACCATATTATACACCAGGATGGGGGAATGAGATGATCTACGAAAGTGATAAATGGGCTATTTTTATTATTCAGAATGGGAATAAAGGATATTTATTCCCAAGAAAATTTAACATGCAGAATTTAGCATGGAATTTAAAAAATTAAATATGGCTTCTTCTTGAAGAGGTAACTTTAACCAGTGAAAGTTGTGTAGAAACTATCTAACACAGTTATAAGACCATGTAGAAATTATATCAATGGACTCAATCTGATCATGTAATTTACTAAAACAAGATATTGAATCCTTCTACAATATTTGCAGAATATAAATTTCGATCGCTCAATCACATGCAAGGAAGAGAAAGAATTAAATCAACACACAACACCAGATATTCCTGGGGAAATAAACTTCTCAAAACCCCTCCATATTTATTGTATAATCAACCAAGGAGTCATGAAACAATACAATGTATTTGTGATTGCCACAACCTCATACACTCTACCAGTTGCTTCACACTAATCTAGGAAAAATTGGACAGACACATAGCCAATTATCAACCTACCCTCAGCCTACCCTGTTTATGCAATCCCTAGAGAATTAAACCCCTATGAAATTGGAAATTCAACCTTCCTTGATTGTGCAATTCATAATGGGCTTCCCATGGTTTTATAACTACACCTGGGCAGTTTGCCTAAAATACAACTACTAGTTTACTAGCCTTGAACCTTTGTATAAACTGGGTATCCACTAGAATTAGCATGCATGCATCTATAAATAGTGAATCATCAGTTACTTGGTAGAACACTACTAGTGAATTAAATCTATTTTAATTCACTAGATATTCCACTAGCTCGTCAAATAGTTAGAATTAGTTAAATTTATTTTAACTCAATTATTGTGAGTTAATTGATCCCACCTACACTACATTAGTGCTACAATTGCAACTGGACCTTGTTAATAATATAATCACTCTACATGCCTATTCTTAGACCCTCAACTCAAAATTCTTCAGCTAACTAAGTCTATCACACTTATTTAACTATTACAATTTTTTATGAGATAAGTGTTATATGTCAATTTTAGCACCATCCCCCATGACCTGGTCAAACTGGACATCATCCCTAGGACCAATAAAATAGGGTCTATCATCCCCTTTTATTTCAGTTTCTATATGCCCTAAGGGAAGAACATTTCATTCATGGCTTCTATTGTGAGATTTCCAATAGTTGAAGTATATGTTATATCACTTATTGAATCACCAACAATGCAGTCTCTAAAGGGAATAATTTTGTTGCGATGCAAAATCCTCCATTTGAGGGTGAATTGTAGTGAACTTCCCGACACTCAAGAGTGTGTTGGTCACCGGTAAGCAGAATTCTCATTATTCTTGGAATCTCCACATGGCCAGTGCCTTCTAGAAGAGTCCATATGTGTCAACTTCGAATGCAAGTGTCCATCTAACACCTCTGAACTTGGAAACATGTCTTTCCTATTATTAGAAATTCATTCATTGAGAAAATACCATCAATTTCCCTATAAATTGAGCACTCATTCTAGTTCTAGGGAAGGAATAATTTTGGTAAAGTTATGATATTGCATTCTCATGTGATAAGCAAGTGAAAGTATTGATATGTTGCTGGTATGATGTTGGATGTGATGAGGCTGGAATGAAGCTGGAGTAGGTTGACAATAAATCAATCCATTGGTTGTAACATCCCCCTTCTACTCTTTTTGATAAATATTGTTGTTCATTTTCCCATACATATGTCTCTATTTCTTATGCAATGTACTCTTCAATGATGTACGTATTTCATATCTAATCAATTTGATTGAGTAAGATATGTAGATATATGTATATTGCATGTTGTTTGTTGTTCTCTGTTTGTGTTTGCAGGAATCGATCTGCATTTTGGGTTGGATTTAGAGCGAGGGAAACAGTGATAGAAGGAGAAGTGATTGAATTAAAAGTAGGCTCCTTTACCATTCTATATATTTGGTTGTTTTATAGAAATTGATAGTAATTCTTTCCTCTGTTGTTCTAAGTGATTAGCAGCACACTTAGGGAATTTGGTTTATCCGTAGATCACAATTCTACATAAAAAATTGGTGACTCCATTGGGCAGTATCCTATCATTCTTGGTGTTTTTTCCTCTATTTATCCTCATCAGTAACATCTAATTTCTATTATTAGACATTTGAATGAACAAATTTCATCAGAAATGTGTCTTTTTTTTTTATTTTCCAATCTTAGCTGCACCCAACATGTTGTTGGCCAAGACACAGTGCACTGCAGTGCACTGTCTCCCACTCAAGGGTGCTCTGCAACGCATTGTCTCCCCTTAGATACAATCCTCCCCCCTTAGCCAACCAAACTCCATCTAAATTTTTCATTGCTATCATTCTCAGCCACTTGTTTGTTGTATTCTCAGATGTCTGACACCTCTTAGAGACCAATAAAATTTCCTCATTCTTCCTCCTTTGAAAAGTAAATTTGTTCAATGTCTTTTTAGTGTTTTTCTTTATCGTTGGCCAATAAAATTCAAAGTATTTTATTTTTGCATTAGATTTTTTTTTTTAAAAGAAAATCGTTGTTTCATTCCTTGTTTCCTGTTGGAAAATTGGAGTTCCATTCTTCATTTTCCTAAAAGATAAATTGTTGTTTCATTCCTCGTTTCTCAAAGAAGAAAGCATTTGTTTTATTGATTGATGCATATAGTTTCCTTTATTTCATTCACATTAAGGGAACTCAAAAGAAAAACATGCATGTTAATATAGTGAATTATGTGTGTTTCATAGGAAAAAGTTAGGAAAGTTTCATTTTATTTTGTGCTCTTTTTTGTTTGCTCAAAAATGGATTGCTCTTTCCCTTAGTAGCTAGGATTTTCATTGAAAAAGATAAATTGAAAAGTTTGCTTATCATTTATTTTTCATTTTTAGGAATTTCCATCACATCACATGGTGAACCTCAAATACAAACTTTGAAACAATATCAACATAAAATTTACATCAATTTACTTAAGAAAGCATTGGAACATTAACGATAACATTTAGAAGGTCTAGCCTAGAGACGTGTCCTGACGTCGTTAAACATAGTAGCTGTTGCTAACTTGTCTGCGATAAATTCTGAATGTGATATATCACTCCACCTATGTAAGTATATCGGAGCTCATCCACGTGCCTTCGAGTATATAGGGCAGTGTTCTAGTATGAAAAGTAGAAGGGGGTGCTCTCACTATGTGTTTTCGCATTAGTCAACGCTAATACGAACTTGGGCCTCCATGTACCTTTGGGTATATATGGGATGAAAAATTTAGGTTGCTATCCATCCATAGGTAACCGAGTTGGTTGCCTTGTAACTTGTGATACACCAAATACAACATTTGGGGAGATTACCTTCCCGTACTTATTGGTTCTCCAAGAGGTATTCTGCAGTTCACAATTACTTGGTAAACCTTTTTCCTATAACTACCCTTTTATTTTGTTTATTTGTTTTTGGTCATAAAATAAATCATTCATCATGGAATAATATCATCCCTTTCCCCTTCGTTTGGGTATAATATCACTTAAATCACCTTTACCACTGGAAGTTATTTCTGGTCGGCGAAGGTGACATCATTCTACCGAAACTAGTGTTATCATCCTCACATATACCAGAGCCATCTTGAGTTGTTTCTACAAATATTAGTTCATGTATTGTTTTCGAGACAGAGTCCTCACAGCTACCTCTGGTCACGATTGATCCAATCATTGAGACCATACCTCTCGAACCTGAAGTTGTTCAACTGGTAGTTGATCTGAATCCCATCATTATTTTACCATAACATCTAGATCCTGAAGTCGAACAACCGGAATTTGTTCCTATATCAGTCACCCCACAATCAATTGTAGCCATTAAGTTTCCCATATCACGTAGTCAACCACCAGAAATATACTTTGGGCCTGACAGAAAAATGCTTCCACCTAGTTTGATTTCGATTTGAATAAATTCCACAAGATGAATCACCTTCGACTCCAACTCATTTTGGATCAGATATTTATCTTTACGAGAATTTTCCTCAGTCACCTCACACTACTTTCTTTGATCCTGTGTCAAATAGAGTTCCCGTAGATCCTGTAGGGTATACATTGGGTCGTATGACTATGGATGAGACAACATCTTCGGTTGTATGATCTATTCTAGTTGTAACAGCACCTGCTCTTTCTACCCTGTCAATCTTCACCATATCACTAGAGTCACATCTATATGGTGGCCCTTTCATCCCTCCTGATTACCAATATTTATCTAGAACCTTCTCTAGTGCATCCTCAAACCCATGGAATTCACCTTCTCTGGTATTCTATCTAGTACATCTCTAATGAGTATTGAACGGCTTGATCCTTTATATACATCTTCAGTGCAATATCAAGCTGGTTCATTTGGGTATATTCCCTCTAGTACAATCTCAATTGGACTCTTGGCATTTGGAGAACAATATATTCCATCCTATTATACTCCTCATGTTGGGGGGCAACCTACGGTCATCCATTCTAAAAATAATTCGTCGTTATTTGGTCCTCCTAATGTCGAAATGATTGTTTGTCAGTGGTAGCCCACTCTGACCATCCAACCACAAATTATTGTGCAATCATATCAACCGGTTCAACCTGTTGCACCCAAATCTACTCCACTTGTTAATACATGCTTAGCCCTATTACAAGCTCAGAGTGTTGTACCTCAACCGTCTCAAGTGGGTCCTTCAACCCAATAGCCCTAAGTATTGGGCCCTCAAACTCCAACTCCCTCAGCTAGGTTACAGCAACCACCTGTATCTGGAATTATTTATTCACAAGTTAGATTACCCTATTATGGTATGTTGCAGGAACAACCAGGTTTTACCTATTCACAATCAGATCCAAGCTATTATATTTTGGGTTACAATCTTGGTCTACATCCACCTTGGCAGCCATAAGTGCAAATGAAACAACCCTCATTTCAACAAGTATATTACCTAGGTTTTGGTCAACAGAATCCTCAAGTGTTTTCTTATCAAAAAAACCCCTATCTAGGTTATCAACAACAAATTCCTTATGCTGGTGCTCAAAGTTTTGTTTCCCAAGCAGTTCCATCATACCATGGATATGCTCAACCCGACTTAAATCGACAGTTTCCCTTTGTTGCAATTTTAGAAATATCATATTTAAACTGGCTTACCAATGATCCAATAATTTATGCTCCTTAGTGGCTGGTGATACCTCATAAATTTCGCTCATATATTCCTAAGTTCAATGGAAACCCTGGAGAATACCCGTCGACGCATGTTATGACTTATCATTTCTGGTGTTCATCTAACTCCTTAAATCATAGCTCCTTTTGAGTATGTCTTTTCCAGTGTACGCTCACTGGTCTGGCCGCAAAGTGGTACATTGAGTTACCACGAGCTTCATTTGATAATTTCACCACCTTAGCTACTACCTTTCTGGAACACTTCCAGTTACCCATATGATATGAAACTGGAATGTAAATCTTGATTAATTTTGAACAGACTAATTATACTCACATTTCTGATCGTATTCATGAGTGGCAACATCATTGTAGAATCATCAAGACATTTGTTCATGATCAGCTCCTTGCTAAGTGGTTCATTAATTCCCTGTTACCATCTATAACTGAGGATGTGGCTAAGGGTGGGGTTGTCACAAAAGAGAAGGTCATTGCTTGTGCCCAGTACTTAAATTTGATTTATACTTAGTCTGGCATGCTCTATGAGAAAATTCCCAACGCATCGTGATCTAATTTTACTATTCCTCCTCCATCTAAGGCCTCTCATGCCAGTGAAGATATGATCAGTATTGCAAGCACACATCACTCTAATTCATATAATCTTGCACCTTCTTTTGAAATTCATGCCATGTCATCTAACAAAGGAAAAAGTGACAAGCAACCTGGAAGTAAGAAAAGGGGGAAATCAAAGGAAAAGCAAAATTCTACCCTGCAAGAATGATCATCTGATCAACAAACTAGAAATCAAAAACCTCGTTGCCCTTGCATAATCTGTAATGAGGAGCATTTTGTTCGAGACTGTCCTCACCACGCCGAAGTCTCAAAATTGATTAAGACCTCACATGCATATGTTGTGTTGACAGATCCATTTCTGAATCCAGACACAAATTTGGTTGCTACGGATCCAACTTGTAGTTCCCAAGTGCTTATACTATCTGTCACAATGCTAAAAATTGATGTTTTGGTGTCAACGCCTAATAAATATTACGGTAGTCAGGCTACTGATGAACCTACTACCTCGACCATGAATCCTTCCACAAAATCTATTATGCCAACAACTATTCCTGAGTTAACAATAAAGCCACCAAAGGGAGTCATCCATAAATCAACATTCAATCCTCGAGCCCGAGCTGCTCAAAATTATAATATAGTTGAAGATTTGGCTCAATCCCCTTCAGCTATGTCGATGCTTGAGGTACTTCAAAATTTTCCCTTCCAGAAGCAGGCTTTGTTGTCAAAAATTATTGGAATCAATCCGACACTTTCCAATATTGTAGTATTTAATCATATGGGATATGTGCCACAATTACCAACAGAATTGGCATTCTCCATCCAAGTAAATGTTCTCAATCGCCTCGTTCATCATACTATTATTGATGAGGGAGCATCTACCTACATTATTTCTCTAAATTGTTGGATGTCACTTGGCTCTCCACGCCTATCTCAATCGCCTACGATGTTGAAATATTTTGATGGTTGTATGTATAAGCCTTGTGGTATCATCAATAACCTGCATGTCGAAATAGGGGGAAAAATAGTAAATGTTGAAGTTGAGGTCGTTGACGGACCCCTTGATTGCAATATTTTATTCGGAAGGCCATGGGTATATGCTATGACTGTGATCATATCTAACTATTTTGGAATGATCACCTTTCTACATAAAGGTGTTATCACATTCATCAATCAACTCTCCTCCTTTGCCTCCAGTTCCCAGGTAACTGGAAATGTTCCGTTAGTTCATGCACCACAACTAGCACTTCAAAACATTGGTGTAGGACTCTTAAAAGATTCTTCCCTAACGGGAACCTTTGCATTATTGTGGCCTATGACATCGTTAGAAATTGCAATCATAGAGACTTGCTACATGATATTTTCAACTCCATCTAGCTTAAGGAATATTACGGGTGATTCTGAAGTTGTTATGTTAGATGAATTTCTATCGCCTAGCCCAATTGAGTTGGCATAAAAATCAATCTACATGGATTGGGCAGCGAATCTGAAATCATCGTCACTGATCGTCTGGGTTGATCGTTCATTAGATTTTGGTACTCCATATGTTCCTTTTTCATCCACTTTCTTGACTGATGAGAGCATTATGGAATCTATGATTCCAGAAGGAGAACCATGGGAAGATCATCATCATCATTCCCATCTTCAGGATTACGAAGAAGATAATATTATTGAACTATATCACACATCAATAAAAACATTCTTTTTGAATTCCTTTCCCATTAATGAAATTAAATCCGAGCGAAACTTATCAAATATTGAAGAAACCATTTCTATCGATATTTCGACCAAACCCAGCTTTATAGAAAAAATTCATGTTGGCGTGTCTTGTTCTCCATTACAACTCGAAACTTATCACTCTCTCTTTCATGAATTCTGTGATATATTTTCTTGGTATTATGAGGAAATTCCAGGCATAGATACTAGTATTGTTGAAAACAATATTAACATGTACTGTGATGTCAAACCAGTATGTCAGTGCCTTCATCCTATTCATCCAAAGAAGGCTGCTGCCATTAAAGCAGAATTTGAAAAGCTTTTGCATGCTGGTTTCATTTACCTTGTTTCGTTAACTGATTGGGTTTCTAACATTGTTCCTGTTATGAAGAAACAACGGAAAATCAGAGTGTGAGTCAATTATAGGGATGTCAATTTTTCTTGTCCAAAAGACAACTATCCTACTCCCTTTATCGACTAGATTATTGACGATTGTGATGGATGTGAAATATTTTCATTCATGGATGGATTTTCTGGCTACAATCAAACCAATATCAACCTCGAGGACCAATATAAGACAACATTCATCTATCCCTGGGGCACATTTTATTATCAGAAACTCCCATTTGGTTTAAGGAATGGTGGGGCAACATTTCAGAGAGCAATGGATTATGCTTTCAATGACATCAAGCACATTTTTCAACCTTATCTAGACACTTTTCCTGCGCATTCACGAAACTGGATTGATCACCCGATGCATTTGAGAACTATATTTCTACAATTTCGACACTACAAAATATGCCTCAATACACATAAATGTGTGCTTTGTGTTGGTTCTGGTCGTTTACTAGGATTCATCGTCTCAAAATAAGGAATTTGAATCGACCCACTGAAGGTCCGTGCCATTCTTGATTTTCTTGCGCCATCAAATTTTCTTTAGTTATAGAAACTTGAAGGAAAGGCTAACTTCCTAAGGAGGTTGATAATGAAATACGCTGAAATGGCTAAAGGATTTACTCGGCTCTTGAAAAATTGGATTCCTCTCCATGGGGATAAGGTTGCATAAGCTTCTTTTGATGTTGTCAAGGATACACTTTTCTGGGCGTCCTTAATGTATCCCCCCAATTATCAGAGTGATTATTTCTTATATATCGTCGCGGCTGATATGACCATTGTTATGGTATTAGTCCGAGTAGAATATGGGATAGAACATCCGATATATTATTTGAGTCATAATCTCAATGATACGAAAGTGAAGTATTCATACATCGAAAAGCTCGCCTTGGCAGCCGTTCAAACTGTCCAAATATTTCGACATTATATCCTATTCTGAAAGACCATTGTCATTTCATATTACAACCCCATGACTTACATTATGTCATGTCAATTTCTAGGGGGAATTTTTTCAAAATGGATCATCATTTTACAGGAATTTGATTTGGAATTTATCAAATCCAAGTCAAAGAAGTCTTTAGTTTTGGCTGAGCTTCTCTGCGACCTTCCCTCTAATAGTACTGCTACTACATCAAAACCATCAATTCCTGATGAGCTTCTATTCTGATTGGATCATCTGATCCTTGGTATGGGGATTTTATCATTTATCTCCAAACCCATATTTTTCGGCTCAATACATTTCACTCTCAACAATGACGTATTCGATGCCAAGCCAAATATTATTTGATCGTCGGTGATACACTTTATCGTCGTGGTGTTGATAATATTTTAAGGAGGTGCCCCACTCATGAGGAGGCCAAGAATGTTTTAAATGATTTTCGTGCTAGGACTTGTGGTGGACACTTGTCTGTATACGCTACCGCGCAGAATATACTCTGCTCCGATTACTTTTGGCCTACCATATTTAGCGATTGCATCCTCACGGTTATAATTTGTCATTTGTGCCAGATATTTGATCGTAAAATCCACAAACCGCCAGTGTCAATGCATCCTCTTATTGTTGTGGGACCATTTTCAAAATGGGGCATTGACTTCATGACCTGCAACCCTCATTCATCCAAGGGGCATGGTTATATTATTGTCACAGTAGACTACTTTACCAAGTGGGTCGAAGCGATGCCTACATTCAATAACACGGGAAAAACAACTCCATTATTATTTTTCAATCATGTCATCTCACGGTTTTTTGTTCCATAGGCTATAGTTACAGATCATGGTAAGCATTTTCGCAATCACATTATGAATGAGTTGACACCAAATTAGGACTATCACATGATAGTTCTACTCCTTATTATCCACAATCCAATGGACAAGTTGAGGCTATTAAAAATATTCTTAAATGAATTCTTCAACGAATGATAGGAGTTCATAAACAAAATTGGCATTTGATCTTGTACTTGCCTTTGTGGGCATACCGAACCTTAGTAAGAAACGCAACTGTATTTACCCCCTTTCAATTGGTGTATGGTATGGAAGCTATCTTTCCTATCCAATGTGAAATACCATCATTAAAACTCATTGTTGACTTGTTACCTGACACCTCTTCTGAATAAGTGCATCTTTTTAACCTCATCCATCTTGATGAAATGCATCATGAAGCTGCATTGGCCAACGAAGCACATAAGAGATGTATAAAGGTGCAATGCGACAAGCATGTCCAGCCTCGCATCTTTTCTGAGGGTGACCTGGTCTTACTGTATGATCAAGAAGTTCATGTAATAGGTACATGAAAATTTGAGTCTTTATGGCACGGCCCCTATATTTTCAAAATAGTTCTTGCTAAGAGTGCCTACGAGTTGGTAGATTATGATGGAATTCCATTGGTGCAGCCCCGAAATGGGTTGTATCTCAAATGTTACTATGCTTAAACATGAGTGTAGTACAATTTTGTATTATATTGTATATATGTTGTTGATTTTCATTTATTGTCTTAGTTTGTTTTTCTAGAGTTTTCCTGAAGTTAGTAATTCGCTTTACATTTCATCGCAGATGTTTGAACCTTTGGAACTATTCATTGGGTATGCTGATGGTGCTAGTCCTAGTATGTAGAATCTATCCTCTGTAACGTGGGACATTTTCTCTATGAACATCGAGTTAGTTATTTTTCAAGGGATTTGTATTGGTTGATCTACAGACAATATCATTGAGTATAGCATGTTGATCGAAATTCTCTCTGATGCCATTTCATTTGCTATTAACCTCATCATCATTATGTTAGACTCACAACTTGTTGTACTACAACTTACTAGCATTTATACTGTCAGAAATCCAACACTGCATTGTATGTTTATAAGAGTTTAACTTTTGGAAAGACATTTTGATTTCATTCAATATCAACACATTTCCATAAACTTGAACACATTAACTGATTCCTTATCGAATTATGTTATAAACAGACATGTGCAACACATGTAAAGACTTATTTCCAATTTACGTCACATAATTGAATAGGGTTGTGCAATAAATGTAGGAAAACATTGAAAACAAATAGATAGATAGGTATAGGCTTTTACAAATTTTGTGCCCAAGACACATTGGTCATCTGACCTCAAAATGTATGAAAAATGTCAAAGTAAACTAGTGATTCTCATGATAACAAGCTATTGATCTAGCTATCCTACGCAATAACCACATCCAACAGTTAGGAACACCAATAGTATGGCACTGCAGTCTCATGGGTAACTCTTCGATATGGAAATATGGAATCCCGAGATTCAATCCCTCAATGTGTTGTTGTAGCTCAACAAGAGTCTCGGTCATATCCAAATCCTGAAGGACTGCTCTCCTGACAGACCTCTCTATTGTCTCATCTTCTCTCTGCTCTCGTTGACCCACTGTTTGAACTCGACCTACATATGCATACATAAAAACTTTAGTTTAGTCCTGGGAAACATCAAAATAAATAAACATGTATAAACCTTAGAAAAATAAAAAAACATGGTCAAAACATTCTTACCAATTGCACCCCATTGAGCATCGTCTAGTAGAACCAATTCTAGATCTCCTCAGAAGTCTATGCATGCATATGCATAATCATCGACGATGACCATCTGTCATCTGAACCATGTGAAGAATGAAGTCAAGAATACGATGGTCTATTGACCAGCATATATAGCCATTGGTTTTACCCATCTCTGCATCCTTGGATCTCTAGGGCCAGATATACCTAATGTCACATGCAGGGGCTACATCAATGGAATCTGCTCGAAGGCAAAAGAAATCAGGATCGAACCATAGTTTAAATTATTCTTCCTTCCTCCATTTGCCTTGGTAAATTGTTATTTCATCGGAAAGAGAACAACTTTAGCCCAGTTAAATATTGTTTCTTCCAAGCACTCTAATGCATACTGCATGTATGATCCATTTTCCACATGTAGTGTAGTAGTACCGGTAAGCTTTGCGATAGTGAATAGGATGGTCCTCAAAGTCAAATCATGTATATCGCAGATGTTTATTTCCCCATATTTACTAGGCTCAGTCCCTGGATTGTAATACTTCAATATGTAATCTCTCACTGACTCTCCTCCAAGAGTAGACCCTGAAAGAGAAATGGGTGGACCTCTCCTCCATAATCCTGTGAGAAAATAAATTTCCTCCACTAATATTGGGACCACTTTGTCCCCAATGTGAAAATACTGTATCGTTGGATCCCATGAACAAACAAGGAAGTCCAATAGTTCCCTTTGTTGCCTCATACCCGATAGTCTGAAGTAATTTAGCAACCCGCAATCTCTGAGCGCTCTTACCATACCCACATCATTTAGGGAAATCATGTTCTGTTCTTCATGTTCTCTTTCCCTCCATGTAATCATCACTTTCATCTGATGAATACCTGAAACATAATCATAAGACTCATTATGATCCTTTTCATGCAAAAAACTAGGTAAAATTTGGGCACACATCAAGAAACAAAAATGGAAATTGCGCCCAATGCACCCCAGGTCAAGGTAAAATGTGTTTCATATGCACATGGCCTTTAATTCCAATGCACCTTTCAACATTCAAGGGTGTGTTTCCCTCTAAGCGGAGTATATTTACCCTAAGGGGCTCAAAACCCTAAAATTTTGCAATGAAATGAAACATAAATGCTACTAAAGGAAAGAGAAGGTTCATACCTCCAACCTGGATTGAACGGCGAGGAAAATCGTCCACGGAATCTATCGCAATCAACTGCTGAAGTTCGGGGGCAAAAACTAGTTTAGAGCTCCAAATTTCAAAAGGTAACTTTCAAATGGTAAAAAATCTTTTAATTAGTCAATTTGATTATTTCAAATCATATTTAATGTTGTGACTATGATTTTTATTCATTTTTGCTATGAAATAGGTATTTTTAATCTGTTTGATGCTGTCTTGAACAAGTTTTACAGTTGATACAATGGATTAGTCATGCACACTTATTCAAGAATGATTTGACCACAAAGCGTACTTTTATCCTTATTTTTCGAGCTTTGATAAAAATGAAAAATGGCTAGAAGCACACTTTTATCTCTTTTTCAAGCTTCGATAATGGCAAAAAAGGAACCCATGGAGTCTTATTTTAGCTCTTCAGACTCCGATAATGTGAAAATATTTCTGAGAAGTTGTCTTTTAGAGCTCTTAAAAGTAAATGAAACGACATATACTCAGTATAATTTTAACCATTTTCTGGGTTGAGATTGATTATTTACGAAAAATGAAAATCTTAGTCGAACATGACTAAGAGGTTCTCTCAGGTATCATTTTACACTTTTTCGGACCTGAGCGACAAATTTATGAAAAAGGACTCATGGAGTTTCTTTTGTCCTGTTTTTCAAACTCTCTAAAGATGAAAAAATACAGGGTTGTCATTGTCATTAGGCTCGTTAAAACATAAAATAGCAAAGGCTTGTCAATCATGGCAAGAATCGAATTTCATTTACTACTAGACTCATTAAATTATTAAATAGCGATGCATTCACCCAAAGGGTTAAATTATAGATCAAGCATATGTTATCCTCATCAAGATTGTTAAAAAATAAAGAGGTATTGGTCTACAAATGACCAGGGAAAATTTGGGAAAGCGAACATAGCACTTTATGGTAGAAGGTCGCTCTTGAACATGACACTTTCACTCCATCACCATGGCTTTTGGGTTGGGTAATCTTCTTGACGGATCATTCATACCTATGATTCATCATACCTTCACTTCCATTTTGTGTTAATGCTATCAACTCATCTCAGTGTCGTCGATATGTTCAAGAGAAGTCATCCTGTGAATACTCATCCTTCTGCAATACTCATAGACCTTCATTTTCATGACAGTCATCCCTGAACATTGCTATATCAAGTCACATTTTGTCTCTAAAATCAGTAACTCCCGTTTTGCGATAAAGTGGTTTCCTATTGACATCAACTCATCATCTAGGAAGTTTACTTAGAAACATCATCTTCTAGTACCATGAGGCTTGTTACATCATCAACAAGTTCCTCGATTCCGGACCTTTGACTGAAATATTTTTTTTGGCATTCAACATAAAATCATATATTCATGCCTTGGAAATTGTACTGTGGTACCTTGAGAGCCATTAACATCAATGGTTGTTCTCTCGCATTTGTTAACAACTCACATCATTGGCTGGTAATCAAACAATGTCTTACCATGTTCGACTACAAATCATATATTCACATGGCTAGACTTGTAACTGAACGATCGAGTGAACAAGATAAGAAGACCCTAGATCTAGTTTCATCCATCCTGGCTGCGATTTCAGGATTTTTGTACGCATCATCTGTACGATGACTTTACATACAAATCGTCATCCGAACATTGGCCTATATCTGTAGGAATTTCTATATTTGGAAACATTGCAATGTATATGACTTTCTGAACTATGTACATGTTATTAGATAGTTTATGTGTTAAGCATGGGAATGCCTCCCTCAGTAATTCGTGATCAAGATGAAAATATCATGATGTAATGTATTGTAAGATTGATGCAGGTCACTGTCCACTTCAGTTATGGCTCATCACATTGTAAAGCATCTCATCCAAATGATATTATTATTTTGACTTCATGCATTAGGGGCAGCTATTATAGGTTAATTTGGGCATCATCCCCCATGACCTGGTCAAACTAGACATCATCCCCAGGACCAATAAAATGTGGTCTATCATCCCCTTATAGTTCAATTGGTATATGCCATAAGAGAAGAACATTTCATTCATGGCTTCTATTATGAGATTTCAAAGATTTGAAGTATATGTTATATCACTTATTGACTCACCAACGCAGTCTCTAAAGGGATTAACTGCATTGCAGTGCCAAATCCTCCATTAAAAGGTGCACTATAGTGCACTTCCCGACACTCAGGAGTGTGTTGGTCACCTGGGAGTGGAATTCTCATTGTTTCTGGAATCTTCACATGGCCAGTTCCCTATAGAAGAGTTCATATGTGTCAAACTTCGAATCCAACTATCCATCTAACACCTTAAAACTTGGAAACATGTATTGTATATTATTATAAATTCATTCATTGAAAAACTACCATCACTTTCCCTATAAATTAAGCACTCATTCCAGTCCTAGGGAAGGAAGAATTTTGGTAAAGTTGTGTTGTTGGATTCTCATGTGACAAGAGAGTGAAAGTAATGATATGCTGCTAGTATGATGTTGGATGTGATGAGGCTGGAATGAAGCTAGAGCAAGTTGACAACAAATCAATCCATTGGTTGTAACCTCCCCCTTCTACTCTTTAATAAATATTGTTGTTCATTTTCCCATACATATGTCTTTATTTCTTGTGCAATGTATTCTTGAATGATGTACGTATTTCATATCTAATTGATTTGATTGAGTAAGATAAGTAGATATCTGTGTATCGCATGTTGTTAGATGTTCTCTGTTTGTGTTTGTAGGAATTGATCTAGCATTTTGGGTTGGATTGAGAGCGATGAAAACAATGACGAAAGGAGAAGGAGAAGTGATTGAATTACAAGTATGCTCCTTTACCATTCTATATATCTACTTGTTTTAGAGAAAGTGATAGTAATTCTTTCCTTTGTTGTTCTAAGTGACTAGCACCACACTTAGGGAATTTGGTTTATCCATAGATCACAATTCCGCATAACAATAAGATTACAGTTAATCTTCCAAATTATTTAATAAATTGGTTGCACACTAATGTACCACTATGACCCATCACTTTGTGACCTGTGATCCCACACTAGTGTGTGTGTTGAATTTTCTTATCGAATTTCAGCACTCCCTCTCAATAAGAAAGGGATTATCTGCTACCCTGATCTTGCCTCTATGGTATTCAAATTTTCTCTTCGCAAACACCTTCATCAATATATCTGCATCTTGATCCTCCATGGGAATATATTGCAACAACATAATGTGCCTCTTAACACAATCTCTGAGATGGTGGTACCGGATGTCAATATTTCTTGCACCTGTCATGGAATACTCAATTAACTAAGAGTGTTATGCAACTCTGGTTATGACAATGTATCACCGTCAGATCCATCTGATGACCAAACAAAGCAACAAGTATCTTCCTCATTGAGATGGCCTCACATGTTTCCTAAATAGCTGCCATGTACTCTACCTCAGCTGACCTGAGTGAAAATGATCTATGCTTCCTGTTGTACCAAGAAACTACTGTTGATCCTATGCTAAAGATGTTCCATGGTGCTATTCCTGTCTGATGGACTACCTTCCCAATCTGCACCAGTGAAGCCTTGAAGCTTCACTCCCTCTATCCATCTGTACCATAATCCATACTTTGTAGTGCCCATGAGATATCTCAACACATGCTTCCCTGCCTTCCAAAAGAACTTAGTAGGCTTAACCATAGCTTGACTAAGCTGGTTAACTACATAGAATATGTCTAATCATGTGTTCACCAAATACATAATTGAACCCACAAGCTACCTGTAAACAGTAGCATCCACTACCTCACTTGAAGTAGCATTCTCCTTCCTCCAGTTACCTACAAGAGGAGTCTCCATGGGTTTTCTACCCTCCATGTGGAACTTCCTCATAATCTCCTTGGCATACTCGCCCTGAGATACAAAGAGCTCCCCATATCTTTTCCATATTTCCAAGCCTAGTAAATAATGCAAGAGCTCGATGTCCTTCATCTCAAACTCTCTTGCAATTTCCTCTCTGCAAGAAGTTATGAGTTGCTCATCACCTGTTAGTATAACATCATCTACATAAAGTACAATAATCAAAATCTTACCATCAACCAAAATATGATATAGGTTCACATCTTCTTCACTCTTTTTGAAGCCCAACCCGGTGACATAGTTGTCGATCATGGTGTACCAAGCATGAGGTGCTTGCTTCAGCTGATACAGTTCTCTCTTGAGTCCACACACATGTAAATCTCTGTCAAAGGTCTCAAAACCTTATGGTTGCTCAATGTAAACTTCTTCCTCAATAACTCCATTGAGAAAGGTTATCTTGACATCCATCTGATGTAACTGCCATCCCATATGCACTAAGAGTGCAAGGATAGATCTAATCGATGAGTACCTTGCAACCGGTGCAAAATTATCCTCATATTCTATCCCATCTACTTGTGAGAATCCCGAGGCCAGAAATCTAGCCTTGTATTTATCCACACTCACATATGTTTCCTTCTTCACCTTGTAGATCCACCTGGATCCAACCACTGACTTCCCCACTAGCCTTGGGACCACTTCCCATGCACGCTTTCTGATAATGGAGTCATACTCCTCAACCATGGCATCAACCCATGTTGGCTACTACACTGCTTCCTCAAAAGAGGATGGTTCTGTCACAATACACTCTCTCATAAGAACCATGTATCCAGTGTACTTGTCTAGGGACCTTCTCTACCTTTGCTATGATGTAGGTGCACCTGTATGCTCTATCGTATTTAGAATCAATCTGCCAGCCTCTCTAGTGCACTTTCTAGTGGATGGCTCTGCATGAGTGTTTTCTACCACTCCATGATCCTCTGCTTCTGGTTGCTCCACATCATGAGGTTCATCCTTTGGAACTAAGAGTTCCTCATCTACATGCAATTCAACCTCCCTCTCAAGGGACAATTGCATGGATTTATCATATTTCCCCATGGTAAATCCCTTTCATGTGTCTATATGAGAAAAAGTACTATTTGGAAGACCTGTAGAAATCTGTTGCATGATCGTCAAAGCATTGTGGTGTAGATGGCCCAATATCTTGTGCCATAATTCACATGTATCCTCGCTCACCATCTTCCTTGTTTTAATGCTCAATGTTACGCAATCATCTACATCACGTTTGTATAGGTTCTTCACACGAACCCCAATATTATTTACCTATGTTGTGGCTTTGTGATGAGGGAAATCCTTTCCTTCACTAAAAACCACATCATATCCAAGATCATCCAACATAGCAACTGAAACTAAATTATTTTTCAAGCCTGGTACATGCATGACACCTTTTAATATGAAAGGTTTACCTGAATGTCTATGGAAAGTAATTTTACCAATCCCGGTAGCGCTATACCTCCCGTCATCACCCATCTCAATGTGCATATGAATATCCTTCTCCTCCATGCTGCTAAATAGTTCTTCATTTCCCGTCATATGGAAAGATGCTCCACTATCCAAGTACCACATATATCCCATCACAGTTGACACCATGCATGTGATGAGAGATAAGTCCAACTCAAATTGTGAGGCCAAAGCTTCACTCGCTATAGCTCCTGGAGCGTTCGTGTTGTTCTTCTTATTTTGTGGGGAATATGTTGCATTATGTCCATGATAATGACAGTGAAAACATTTCACCTTTCACATGTCATGCTTCTTTCCTTCTTTGTTGGTCACAGATTTGGAATGGGACTTCCTCCCCTTCCCCTTCTTTGCCTTACTAGCCAAGGCACAATTTTCCTCATCATCAGTCTTGCATGAGGATCCATCCCTGGTATTCTGCCAAAACTCTTCTTGTACCAAATTTGACCAAATTCTCTCCCAATATGGTAACTTATCCTTCCCATTCACAAATTCCTGGTAACTATAGCAGCTCTTGGGAAGGCCTAGAAGTGCTAGGCTCACCAAGTCATCATCAACTACGGTAATCCCAACACTTCCAAGCTCCTCTTGACATTGAGTGAACTAGGTCAAGTATTTCTAGAGTGTGTCACCCTTCTCCATTTTGATTTTCTTGAGCTTGTCCTTGAGTGCCAATTTTCTGTGGTCATTGCTACTTTGAAATATATCTCTCAAGGCCTTCCAATGTGATGTCGAACTTCCTCTAACAATATCCTCCTGACCTTTGCTACATTCTTCTGCCATGCATCAAGTAGTTGGGCATCTATTGATGCGGGCTTGGGAATATCATTATCTATAAATTCCTTCAACCCATTGTCCTCCAGAATTGCCTCCATCATGTCCTTCCATGGAATATAATTCAAATTTCCCTCGAGTTCATATTCAAGTCTTGAGCCATTGAAACACATCTTTATCAGCTTATAGCTCCAAAGAAATTACCTGCAAATTTGAATATTGTTCAACACAAACTCAATTTCTTATCCACTACTGTGACTCCTAGCACTCTGATACCATGTAGAAAATCTATAACACAACTATAATACCATGTAGAAATTATATCAATGGACTCAATTCAATCATGTAATGTACTAAAATAAGATACTGAATCCTTCTGCAATATTTGCAGAATATAACTTTTGAGCGCTCAATCACATGAAAGTAAGAGAAAGAATTAAATCAATACACAACACCAATATTCCTAGGGAAAGCAACTACTCAAAACCCCTACATATTTATTGTATAATCAACCAAGAAATCATGAAACAATATAATGTATTTGTGATCACCACAACCTCATACACTCTACCAATTGCTTCACACTGATATAGGAAAAATTGGACAATCACATAGCCAATTACCAGCCTACCCTCAACCTATCCTGCTTACGCAATCCATAGAGAATAAAAGCCCTATTAAATAGGAAATTCAGCCTTCATTGATTATGCAATTCATCATGGGCTTCCCATGGTTTTATAAATGCACCTGGGCAATTTTCCTAAAATACAACTGTTAGTTTACTAGCCTTGAACCTTTGTCTCAACTGGGTATCCACCAGAACTAGCATGCATGCAGCTATAAATAGTGAATCATCAGTTGCTTGGTCGATCACTATTGGTGAATTAAATCTATTTTAATTCACTTGATCTTCTACTAGCTCATCAAACAGTTAGAACCAGTTAAACCGATTTTAATTCAATTATTGTGAGTTAACCGATCCCACCCACACTACACTAGTGCTATGATTGCAACTGGACCCTGTTAATAATAGAATCACTCAAAATTCCTATCCTTAGACCCTCAACTCAAAATTCTTGAGCTAACTAAGTCTATCACACTTAGTTAACTATTACAAGTTGTTATCAGATAAGATTACAACTAATTTTCCAATTTATTTAATAAATTGGTTGCACACTAATGTATCATTAGTACCCATCACTGTGTGACCTGTGATCCCACACTAGTATGTTTGTTGCATTTTCTTTTTGAATGTCAATAAGGTAGAAGTATCTCTTTTGAAGTTTCCAATATGAACAACTATTTCTGATATTTAAAGTTGGCTTATAAGTCAGAATATCTATGTGAAGACTGTAATTTTTTGGACTTTTTGAAAGCATCATCCTCATCTCACTACATCTACCTTTTTATTTTTATGGGAAAGAAACAAAGTGACATAGTCAAATATATTTGATTTTCATGGAAAAATAATATCATTAAAATTCAAAACAACTAGTAAAATATGTTCGATTTTCATGGAAAAAGAATCTTTGAAATTCAAGAGAACTAGTAGATGGACAAAAGAACACACATCATCAAGGTTTCTGAACTTATCTATCTCAATTTCCTTATAACATCCATGAAAATCAATGCATGACTTCCCATGATAACTAAGCTATAAACTATGCCAAGGTTATGCCCTACATGATCATGTTTTAACTTTTATTCCAATTTCTCAACACAATAGTATCCACACACTAATATTGATGTGAGTAATAAGTAGCCCAAGAAAGAAAATTGAAATCAAATATAAACATAGAATTATATTAAAGGATTTCATATGGATACTTGATATGAAACCAAACATGTTAAGAAAAATTATAGTTAAGGAAAGGATTAGAGAAAAAATATTTAATATTTTTCTTTGCTTTTATTTCGGTTGACACTGTTATACACCCTTGGTGCTTTTAAGAAAATGATAATGTATTTTTAGGGGTGTTCCATAACCTGAAAATAACTTCCATATTCTTTTGTATGGGTACATTACAGTGACAAAGGTTCACTATTGTGACAAGAAAGAGATCAAATTACCGTTGACTGAGAACATCCCTTGGAGAAACACCTAATTCATGTAGCACTGAGACAACACTGAGTTCTTGTAGCAGACTGATATAATGCTAAATTCATGAGACAACATATCATCATATCATTGAACTATAGTACTAATTTATTTTACTGAGCATAGAGATCATCATATCATAATGCCACTGCAATTTCATCGAGCCATAATGCCACTGCAATCTAAGCTTCTAGAGGAATCAAATATAAACATAGAATAATATTAAAGGATTTCCTATAGATAATTGAGATGAAACCAAACATGTTAAGAAAAATTATAGTAAAGGAAAGGATTAGAGAAAAAATATTTAATATTTTTCTTTACTTTTATTTGGGTTGACACTGTTATATACCCTTGGTGCTTTTATGAAAATGATAATGTGTTTTTGGGGGTGTGCCACAACCTTAAACTCCTAAAAAGCACTGCCATATTCTTTCCATAGCTCTAGAATTTCTCTATTCCCAGGAGGAACCGTATGAGGTGGATGCTTAATGTATGGTTTTGAAGCCAAGCTTTTCCACCAATGGGGCTTAGGGACCGATATGATGATTGGTGCCAGTCCATACATATTTGAATGCTTATACTATAATGCTATATTCGCATTCATCATAAGGTTAATTACAAAGATATTATCCTATGTAAGCTATCATAACTAAGACCTCATCTTAGGCTATGTGTATTACTATAGTGGTAAATAGGTCAACACTGCAATAACTTGAAGTACTAGTAACATATTCCATAAGGTTATACATTGTTAAATACTAGCTATATCAGTAAGTTAAGCACACGATAATTTAACACATAATTTAACACAAAGGCGGCCTGTGAAGGGAAAGCACCGGTGGACCTATATTGGGGTGGTAAATTAGAAATAAAAAGGGTGGTGCTTCCCACCAACCAAGATATGGTAAATTTAGACTGATACAGCTGACTGTTCATACATATGTGATGGTTAGGTTGTTTAGGTTGGTAAGAGATAGGATGTTCACTTTTATACAGCTGAATGATGATATGGGTGGAATGACAATATGGATGAAATGATGGTACGGCAGGAAGGATGCTATGAATGGTCTATTTTTATGTATGATCTAACACATAGAATTTTTTAACACAATAAGTAGTATAACATGGAAAAAAAAACACAGTTAGGTCAAGGACGAGGGAGCCGGGACAAGGACGAGCACCTCGGGTTGAAGTTAAGGGAGCCTAGTTGCATAGAAACACAGAGCCAAGGACAAGGACACTGAGCCAAAGATCTAGTCACCCATGGCATCAACGTTAATGGTAGAAATAGTTCGGCCAAATTAATTTCAAAATTTCGACCGAACTGTTGAGAGAGTTAAATTTTTGGACGCGCTTCTCACAAAATTGTAATCTAGCTTCGCATTTTTACCCAAATATAAGAGAACAAATCAAATTTCAATGGAAAAAATCATTCGTCTCATTTCCTTCCATGACCATGAAATGATGGTGATCGTTGACAATATTCAACCTCCAGAGGGAGCACATCCTATGCCTTCACCACATTTCCATTCATGTTCATGAAAAGTGGATGTGAGTATTCAAAATGCTTCACCCCGAGAGGGAACACATGCCTTTGTGGGATCACATGTCGCAAGTACATTTTCATGATCCATAACCTTTCCTAATGTCATCTTTTGAACAGGAGAAAACACTGATTATGTGGTGGCTTGCAGCACTGACTCCAAACTTCTACACCCTTTAGCAAGCCAATAATGCAGACGATATATTTGTTGATGATAGCTAGCACATTTTAGACAATAAACAATATGCAAAAACTAACATGCATTCATTGAATAGTGCAAAATTTAAAGAATATATCTTGATATATACGTTGGTATTTGGACATATACATTGATGGATATGTACATGCTTCGTGTCTTATTGATGGTTACATTATTGGGTGAAAATTATATATATATATATATATATTGGTATTTGGACATATATTAATCTTTCACATCTTGATATTTACATTGTTTAGAGTAAATTACATTTTAGGGTAGACATCTGAACATTTTGAAATCTACCGTTCCACTAGTAACATGTCTCAAATGTGACAAGATTATCAATGCCACCACTCCAAACATTACCGTTATCATTCAATTAGAAATTTATGGTAGGAAAAACACACTAAATGCATTAAAAAAAAAAAATTCTAATATTATTGATTGTTTTGATTTTTTTATTTTTTTAAAAAATTAGTTTATAAAATCATAGTGTTTTGTTTACATTTTTTAAAGAAAATAAATGTATAAAATCATTATTGTTTTGTTTATAAAGATTTATAGAGCATTTTCATGGCTTTTCAATAAAATTACTTTATATTGCTAGTGGCTTAGAATGTCATGGTTGGCAAAACACACTAAGCTGGTAAAGGAAAGAAAATGGGTATATAAAATTGTAATGAGAAGGAATTTTCATGCATTCTCATTAAAATTAATTTAGATTGTTAATAATTTAAAATGTTATGGTTGGAAAAGCACACTAAACTTCTAAAGTGAAAAAAAATAAGTATATAAAATTATAAATGTTTTGTTCATAAAATTTATAAGACATCTTCATAGCTTCTCAATAAAATTAATTTACAAATGTATATTATTTATTTAATTCTATGATAAATTAAACGTATCTCATTTAGAAAAGTTTCATAATAAGTTAAATATTTATCATCTAATTTTAATTATTTGTATTCATTATTTTTAATTTATAATAATTAGAAACTAATCATCGCCACCAAACTAATTGAAATTTTATTGCTCTAATTCAATGTAATCTTAAACCATTATTACATATAAATTATGTATTTATTCATATGATATATATAATGTCACTAATTTCATAAAAATAAATCAATTTTTATCTCATTCCCATCATATTTTTTTTATTGAGTTGGTTTTAAAATAGTGTAACAAACTTTCTTTGTGTGAGATTAAATTTATGAAGTTTAGGAAATTAAAGAACCAAAAATATAAATAATGTTTTGAAACTTTCCAACAATTAAAAAAAAAATCTATAAAATTATTACACATTGCATAAAATTTAATTCATAAAACTATATCTAAAATTTTTGCAAAGACGATCAAGGGAGTTCTGTCTTGACACATTTCACAAGTACAATTTGGTTTCCTCCACAATAGAATCATCCATGATGTTGTGGCCGCAACTCAGGAGATTCTGCATACAATACAAAACAAACATTTGGAAGCGGTGGTGATGAAAGTAGACCTCAGTAAGGCATACAACAAGGTGGATTGGGCTTTTCTACGCAAGATTATTTATAAAATAGGGATGACATGTGAATCGGTGGAGTGGATCATGGGGTGCATCACCAAGGCACTGATGGCGGTACTAATTAATGGCACTCTTTCTGGATTTTTTAGAGTGGGTCGAGGCCTTAGGTAGCGATGTGCTCTCTCGCCACTACTATTTATTTTGATAATGGACTCATTAAGAAACAAGATTATCTCGGCAGCAACTGGGGGTACATTTCGAGGCATAAAAATTATGGAGAATGGAGAAATTACACATAGCTTCTTTGTAGATGACGTATTGATATTTGGCATGCTCAAAATATAGATATGGGATGATTTGAAAATAATATTTGGGAAATTTTGCAAGGCGTCAAGTATGATCGCAAATGAAGGTAAGTCTAACATATTATTCATAGAGGGGGATCTGGAGAATATCAAACAGGTGGGAGAGATATTTAAGTACAAAAGTGTACCACTCAAAGAAGGTATAACATATCTGGGCTTCCACCTCAAGCCTACTCGGTATAGGGTGGCGGACTAGTTGTGGATAATTGAGCAATATCGCAAGAGAATTAATGGATGGTCTTTAAGATTGTTGCCGAAGGGGGGGGGGGGGGAATTATCTTGGCGCAGGTGGTTTTACAACAACTTTCAGTTTACTGGGCACACCTATTTCTCATCCTGAAATCCATCATAACAAAAATCAAATCTACTATTAAATATTTTATTTGAGAAGGGGGGTAAGGGTGGCGGAAAATACCATCTGAATAGCTGGGACAGTATCACAATGCCAAATATCATAGGGGGGATGGGATTTGTTGGATATTGATACATTTGGGAAGGCTTTACTGCTGAAATCATTGTGGAGGAGTCTACACACACCTGGTCTATAGCGGGACATTATAAGACACAAATATATAAAAACACAGGAGTTGGAGACACTGTACATAACAGGATGGAACGTCTCTTGAGGGGTCAGTCATCTGGAATGGCTTCCAGAAAATTTAGCCTTTGTTCGTATCGAAACTATGATGGAATTTCGGTAACGGAATCACAGGAGTTGGAGACATTGTACATAACAGGATGGAACGTCTCTTGAGGGGTCAGTCATCTGAAATGGCTTCCAGAAAATTCAGCCTTTGTTCGTATCGAAACTATGGTGGAATTTTGGTAACGGAATGAAAATCCTGATAGGCGGGGGAGACATCAGGGGTTATTGTTAGCCCCCTAAATTTCTCTCTTTTTGCCATTTTTTCCCTTCCGAGACCATAATCATTTACCTCTGTTTCACCCTTTTATGCACCCTCATCTTGCACTAGTCCAAGTACGGGGACATAATTTTTTACAAACCTTTATTCTCCATATTTTTATTCAATTTAGCATTTATTAAATATTTATTACATGATTTCTTAATTTTAAATTATTCTTTGTAACTTATTGATATCTCCAATGTTGTTTGGTGGTTAGAATGCTTATCGTGATTGCTGATCCTAGTTCAGGATCAGATCCTATACCGTTGCAGCATAGTAGATCTTCACGACAGATCTGAACCCTCTCGATCACTGCCTTGAATCAAGTAGTTTCCGCCACGACAACACATAATCCAAAGGCAGCCAAAGATTAGATCCACGAAGGGTGGAAGCTGAAGATTCGTTACGGCTAGTTTTGCAAAACCATCTTATTTTGAAGACCGAACAATCTAAATTATGTATTTTGTTATGAAGCAGTTGAACGATCTGTTTCGTCCTTCAGCCAACAGATCTATATAGTGTAATTTGTAAATAGGACTTTAAGGAGAATTTTTGAGAGAAAAAGTTTTAGAGAATAGAGAAGAACAGAGAGGTGATAGTAGGTTATTTTGTTATTGCCTGAATCTGGGTTGAACGTGTATTCACGCATGTATTTTCCTCAATGATATAATAAAAAGGAATTTCGCCTCGGTTTCATGAATTGAGTTTTTATGGTCTAGTTGATTAATTAAATTAAGTGCTGAGTAGCGTTTTCACTTAAGAGGGAAACACGCTGGTTGGCTAGAGCCCAACCAACCTAGCACATTTACCCCATTATCCTTTTCTTGTAATTTATGTTTTATTGTCATAGTGTGATTTAGCTTTTAGCGCATAAATTCCTGTCTGTGTGAAAATGGATCCATTGCGTGAAGTAAATGGAATTTATTTTCCTGCAATTTACTTTCTTGCAAATTTACTTTCTTGTGCTTGATCTCGGCTTGGCTTTCTCCGCCTGGTCCAAGCAGGAGAAATCATCCTGCACCAGTGCACGTTGGTGTGACATTTCTTTTTTGCAATTTTGGTTGATTGGCTTTCCTCGCCTGGTCCAAGCAGGAGAAATGCACCTTCACCACCGCAGGTTGGTGTGTTACAGCAAGTCTTCATTTACTTTCTGCAACTTTATTTTATTGAATGATTATGATATGATATATGTTTATGCTTCTTTATTAATGTACTTCATTATATTTAGAAACATTTACTTTTCATATATGCAATTTGGTTTTAGAGCAAAGTAGAACTTATGACAATTAAACAATCATTTGAAGAATTAAAAGCTAAGTGCAGGAAGCTCTAATTTGGTGCAAGAACTAGCTTCTGGTCATAGGATCTGAGTGCTCTGAACCTTGAACAGTTTGAGCCCTTGCATGAAGTAGAAAAACCTTCAGTAAAGACACAATTTATACCTTCTACATAAAACTATGATCCTGCACTAGTGCAAGAAGGAAATCTCTAAGGAAGTAGATTTAAGGTCCCATCTAACAATACTACTAAAATGCCTCTGCTGAAGAAAAACACACTCTTAGTAGTTAAGTATAATCAGCTAGAGTGATTACCTTTTTATCTTTGATCTCCTTTTCGCAAATGCATTCTTTATTGTTTCAGTCTTAGATTATTTTGATGATTCAAGTTATCTTTTTCTCGTCTTGAATTGATTCTGCAATATTTCCTTCAAATAAAGTAGGGATTTATATCATAAAGATTCATACCATCTCTGGCATTGCCCGTGCTTCGTCTCTAAGTTTACGAATCCCCTTGGTTGACAATTAAGTGTTGAGGAGTTTTCTTAAGTGTAATTCCTACACCCAAAATTTTGGCGTCGTTGCCAGGGGGGCGATTTGATCTGGTAAGAATTTTTTGATTAGACAAATAAAGGTAATTTTTTCCTTATTTCTACAGCATTTTTTGGAAAAAAAATTTGAGGAATTTTACTAGTGTTAATTGATTTCTGACAACATTTTTTAGAAGTTGTCTATTATTTTTCTTTCTTTTTCTTTTTGAAATGAATGCGTAGGAAAGGTAAGGGTTCAAGGCCCACTAAGGGCCAAAAGAATTTTTCTCATATTGGGTCTGCTTCTGCAAACAGGAAGCCCAATCCAATTCAAACCCATCACACAGGAACAATCCACCTGGATTTTGGTAGTAACAACTCAGGTGTGGATCAGCCTATGGAGAGTGGTACAAGTAAGAAGGGAACAATGGTGGACCAAGAAGATCATTTGGAAGGAACTGGTGACAACCAAGTAAGTGAAGGACAATCCACTTTTGTGTTTCCAATTGTGGATCCTGATACTGTGTCACAGATGAAGAATATTCCACCATCAGCTCTCCCTCATTTTCATGGTAAAGTTCACGAAGATCCTGACTCTTTTCTATTTGAGTTTGATATTCTGTGTAGAAGTTATGATTATGCAACTAAGGCTCAGAAGTTAAGATTATTTCCTGTTACCCTCAAGGACTCAGCTCTTCGTTGGTTTATCAGGTTAGGAGGAAACACCATAACTTCTTGGGATCAGATGAAGAGAGTATTTTTGTCTAAATATCAAGAATATTGCAAAACTCGGGACATGCAGGATGAAATTTTTACAATCATACAAGGTGATGATGAAATGCTTGAATATTATTTGGAAAGATTTCTGTATATTTTACGAAGGTCAAAACTTAAGCTTGATCTCAACACTATTGGAACCTTATTCTTAAGAGGACTTACTGATAATTCTAGAAAAAATTTGAATATGTTAGGATAAGGTGATATTTCTTAGCAAAATTTTGATCAAATTTGTGAATTATGCAGGATATTTTCAGGAAATCAATATAGATCCGGTAGAGGAACTCGAAATAGAAATAGAAAACTGAATCTACTAATGCTATGATTATTGGACTAGAAAATAAAATGGAAAACATGAAAATTGATATAATGAACACTGTTACCAAATAGTTAGACTCTTTAAAATTTCAGCAGAAACTCATAAAGGAACAAGAGTCATTATGTATTTTCTGTCCTAAATGTAGAGACAAGCATCCCCCTAAAGAGTGTCCTCTTAATCTAAAAGAAACTAATAAGTGTGCTATTTGTGCAGAAGACCATATCACAGAAAAATGACCCTCTATACCAGGACTTAAAGTTGTATTTATAGGGGGACAACCCGAAGCTAAATACTTGAATGCTATGGGAGCAGGAAGGAATTGGCCTTAGGTAGGTACAAGTATGGCTCCTGAATTTTCTCCACACTATTTTGGTTATAATTCACATGCATATTCTTATCCTAACTCTCATCAGTAGTGGCAGTATGGGAATCAATATCAGCATGGGCAACCTTCTCAACCATGGCAACAAGGTTGGAAAGGGCCGACTCATTTTCCATATTCTCACCAGCCACCTATGCAGTCATATCCATCTACGCATGCACCTTATACAATGCCTCAACTTCCGATTCAGTCCACTCCACCATTGCCTTTACCTCCACCCTTTCGACCTCCTCAGTTGCTTGCTCAACCTATGCCCAATCCTAATAATAATAAAGTAGTGCAAATGATCCATGTAACAAATCCACCTTTACCATTCGAATACCAGTCTATTCCAGTTGGGGTTCATGATATTCAATTAAGATCGAGAAGGATTGTAACATCAGAAAATCAGAAGAAACCTATGGTGATCGTTGAAGAGAAAGGGGAAGAGGAAACTCTCCACCATTCTCCGAAAGCTGTCATTAAGCAGTCCCTACCCTCTGAATCCTTGCCATCTTCTTCCAACTAGCCTCCCTTCCCAGAGAGGCTAGTAATGGAAAGGAGTGAGCATATTTCTGAGACTAGTTTGTTATCTGAGCTTCAGAATCTTTTCATTAAGATACCTTTGCTTCAAGCCATCAAAGAGATCCCCATTTGTACCAAGATTATTAAGGAAATCTGTCTCAAGAAACCCGGGAGGAAGAGATTGGAACCCCAAACCATTCAATTTTTTGGTAGGGCAGCAGAGTTGATGATGGGATGTGTATCTGTGGAAAAATATATTGATCCTGGAAACCCTGTTGTCACAGTTTAGATTGGTAATGTCCTTGTCTCTAATGTTCTTATAGACCTGGGGGCAGCCATTAATGTCATGACTAAGCAAACCATGGATCAACTTCGGTTATCTCATATTTGTCCTACTCCCACTGTGCTTGAATTAGCAGATAGATCTAAAATTAAGCCAGAAGGAGTATTGGATGATGTGATCATCTCATTAGATTCTTGGGAATATCCTGCTAATTTCATTGTGCTTGAGCCAAAGAACCCATTAGGAGGACATCCCTTGATCTTGGGTCGACCATGGCTTGCTACGGTTGATGCATATATTGGATGTCATTCTAGTGATATGTATATCTCACATGGAGATTCTAGGAAGAAAGTTACCTTATACCCCCCTACCAGATCCATTCAGGACCTTCGAGATACCTTATGGTTAGATCAAAGCAGTGATGAGGAGACTCAGTCTATTTCCCTTATCCACCATTATATTGGGTCTTCACTAGAAGATGAGATTCAAGATTTTTTGAATAATCTAGACACTATGCCTAATTATGAGCCTTTGAGCCAATTTTTCAGCCTAGATTTTCAAGATAATCATGATTCTCATTCTTCTGTACCACTACATTTGACCACTCCCTTGAGTAATCCTGAGCCTGATACCACTCTTGTTGTGATTAGCCTTGGTAAATCCTTGCATATTAGTTCAGATTTGGACTCATCTCAGCAAGAGCAGCTTGTGAATTTGTTGCAAAACCATCTTAGTGCCTTTGCTTGGGGCTATAAAGATATGAAGGGTATCACTCCTGAAACTTGTACACATCAAATCTATATTCAGGAAGGAACTCGACCTGTATTACAACCTCAAAGGCGAATGAATCCATCTCTAAGAGATATTGTGAAGGAAGAAGTACAAAAACTCTTAGATGTTGGTTTTATTTATCCTATTTCTGACAGTCAGTGGGTCTCTCCATTCGTACTAGTTCCTAAGAAAGATGGAAGATGGCATATTTGTATTGATTATTGAGAATTGAATAAATCCGCTCTTAAATATTACTTCCCTCTCCCTTTCATTGATTAGGTGCTTGATACCCTTACAGGAAAGAAATATTTCTCCTTTTTGGATGGCTTTAGTGGTTATAACCAGATACAGATTTCACCTGAAGATCAAGATAAAACTACTTTTACATCTCCATGGGGGAAATTTACTTACAGAGTGCTTCCCTTTGGTTTATGTAATGCCCCGACTACCTTTCAAAGTGCAGTCCTGGCTATATTTGTTAATCTAGAATTTGTAGAAATTTATATGGATGACTTTTCTATGTTTGGTGATTCTTTTCAGGAAGCTCTCAAAAATTTGGAGAAAGTACTTCTTCGTTGTCAGGAAGCCCATCTTGCTTTGAGTGATAATAAATGTAGATTAATGTGCAAAGAGGGAGTGGTGCTTGGCCATTTGATTTCTGACAAAGGTATCCAGGTTGATCCGGCAAAGATTGAAATCATTTTGAATCTTCCTGCACCCAAAACTCAAAGGGAAGTAAGAGATTTTTTAGGACATGCTGGTTACTATAGAAGATTCATTGAAATTTTTTCAAAGATAGCTACTCCTCTTTTCCAAATTCTAGCTAAGGGTAGTAAATTTTCTTGGTCCACGGCTTGCCAACAGTCTTTTGAAACATTGAAGGAAAAGTTGGTATGGGCACCAGTTTTGTGAGGTCCAAACTGATCCCTGCCTTTTCAAATTTCCTCTGATGCTTCATATTTGGCTATTGGTGTAGCTTTAGGACAAGAGGAAAATAAGCAATCCTATGCTATTTATTATATTAGTAAAAAATTGTCTTCCGCTGAATTGAATTATACAGTTACAGAGAAGGAGTTTTTAGTTGTGATTTTTGCAATTAATAAGTTCAAACACTATATTACAAGATATGAAGTATTTGTACATACTGATCATTCCACGATTAAATATTTGATGAACAAACCATTAACAAGAGGTAGAGTGACTAGGTGGTTACTATTGTTATAGGAGTTTAATCTTACTATTTTTGATAGACCAGGGAAATCTAATGTTGTAGCAGATTTTCTTTCTAGATTAGATAATCCTGGTGAAGTAACTCCTGTTAATGATGATTTTCCAGATGAACATATTTTTGCTATGTCTACAGATTCTCTGTGGTTTGCTGAAATTGCTAATTACTTGGTTACTAGGAAGACACCACCCCACTTGTCCGCTCATGAAAAGCATAATATTATTTAGAAAAGTGCTGCATATTCCTGGATTCAAGGAGACCTATTTTACACTGGTCCAGATCTGATTATCTGTAGATGTGTAAGAGAGGAGGAAGTGTTTGACATATTGAAATCTGCTCATGATGAACCATGTGGAGTCCACTTCGCTAATAAGTGGACTGCATATAAAGCATTGCGAGCTGGTTACTTTTGGCCTTCCTTGTTTAAGGATGCCAAATAGTATGTCAGGTGATGTGATAGCTGTCAACGAATGGGCCAGCCTAATCAAACCAATGAAATGTCTTTATGCCCTCAAGTTATGATTGAGCCTTTTGAAAAATGGGCTATTGATTTTATAGGGTCAATAAATCTAACATCTTTAAGTAAAAAGCATATTTTTGTTTGTACATATTTTGTTAGAAAATGGGTAGAAGCTAAAGCTGTTTCTTTTGCTACAGAAAAAGTTGTTGTTGATTTTCTTTTTTCTAAAATCTTTACTAGATTTGGTGTGCCTAGAGAAATTTTTTCTGACAATGTTCCGCAATTTATTTCTAATCTGGTACAGGGTGTGATGGAGCAGTACAAGATCCGGCATATGAAATCCACGCCGTATCACCCGCAAGCAAATGCCCAGGTGGAATCTACAAACAAAGTGATCGAGTCCATTTTTACAAAGACAGTCAATATAAATCGGAAAGACTAGGCTGAAAGATTACCAGAAGCTTTTTGGGCATACAAAACCACTTGGAGAAATAGCATGGGACATACACCATGTGAGATGGTATATGAAAAACAGGTTCTGTTACCGATTGAGTTCCAGATCAAAACTTTCAGAACTGCAGTTTAGTTAGGACTAGATCTCTCCGAGGCACAACAACAGCGTCTTCTTCAATTAAATGAGTTAGATGAATTTTGTAGAGATGTTATTCAGCAGAACATCCTAATTCAACAGCAACGGAAAAGGTGGCACGAAAATTATATTCAGAAAAAGAAGTTCCAACCAGGTGATTGGGTGCTCCTTTATGATTCTAGATTTAAAATTTTTAAAGGGAAATTCCATACACGCTGGATGGGACCATATCAAGTGATCCGAGTATTCAAGAATGGAGTAGTAGAAGTCAAAACTATTGATGGAAAAGATTAAGTATTCTTGGTAAATGGGCATAGATTAAAGAAGTATTTTCACATGCTTGCCAAGAAAGATTTTACACAGCAAGTCCAACAAAAATTTGGGACGGTAGTGGTAAAAAATAAAACCAGCCTTTTGAAAACATGAACTCTTCTTCTTCTCAAAAGAAAAAAAAAAATTTAATTAAAAAAAAAAAGTAAAGAAAAAATATTTTCCTGTAATTGTGAAAATCAGTTCACTGACATGATCGCAGAAGGATCAACCTGAAAACTAGCTTGCTGGTGGGAAGATCAAACATTTCTAATAAAAATAGAACGTTGCTTGATCTTTAGAGATGCTAGTAACCACCGAAGTAAAAGTAGGTTCAGCAGAGCCAACCTTTATACAATTGGGGTAATTAGCATGGATATTTTTTATTCAAGTAACCCTTAATTCTCCTTGTCGTTATTTTTCTTGCACCAGTGCAAGCAGACCTTCCAGAAAATTTTCTGCCTTTCTTCATATCCCATTTTGTAATATTCTCTTAGTTTTCTTCTTGAAATCCCAATATAATTTACCTTCCCATATTCTTCTAAATTTACCCTATCCGCTTCGTAAAAATCCCACTTACCCCTGAATTTTTTCTCCCTATCCCATTTCTGTTTATTCCCTCTATGGTACTATTCCTGGAATCCCTGTAATGAAATTCATTCCCATTCTAAAAATTCCCCTTTCCCACTTCTTTTTTCCCTCGTGAATTTATTGCAGAATCTTATACACAGAGAAAAAGGATATGCTTTGAAGCATAAAGAAAGGGTGAAGCAAAATTCCAGAATTGAGGAAACTGTCAGAAGTTCAGCCTATATTTTATTTAAATTATCTAGTTTTTTTAGATACTATGCTTGCACCAATGCAAGCATGTTGTCCTATATAATGATGTAAACAAATACTAGAAGAACAACTTAGTCAAGCAATGTAAGCATAACATTGCAAGCATGCACCTCATCTGAAGCATAATATTTCTTCTTTTTAGAAGTGTATGCCATAGGAAAGTGGTCATCATATAAGTTATGAGAAATTATTTCATTTAGTGATAAGTACTTACGCTATCATATTAACTAGGAGAAATATTTTCAAAGTACAAAGTTTTTTGAAAAGTTAAGAGTCATAATTATTTTTAATGAATGCTAAAGATTTTTTTTAATTATGAAGGAATGTGTGAATATTTAACCGTTTCTTAGACATAATTACTCCTCATTCCGCCATAACCTTAATTTCCTTTCACTCATATCATTCCCTTACCTAGCCGTTAAAACTGCCACTGCCAGTACCAATCCAGCACGATTCAAAGATGTGCACATCTACAGCTATTTCGGTGGAAGGAATTAGTGATGAAAGAGAAGGGACGGGAGACGGTTGGATCCCTATTTATAAAAAGCTCAATTTTCCAGTGTTGCATGCAGCTTTCATTGGGCTATTCATAACTGTTAGCGGCAATGCCGCCTGTTCGTTGTGAATCGTCGTCCCTCAGCAAGGTAGATCAGACCGCCGGGTTTTGCAATAGTCTTACACTATTGCGAGACGCAGGCTTTCTTTCCTTCCTGCAAAAATTTAACGGGCACAACAGGGAGGTGGCCCTATAGTTCGCACAGAGTTTTAAAAACGGTCGTGTAAAGATTGGGCCCCTGAGATTTAAAGTCACAGAAAAATCGATAATAGTAGCGACGAGCTTACAAAACACTGGTGTGCAGTACTTTAAAAATCAGAAGCTCGAGAGGAAGCACTGGCAGCATTCCGTTATTGATAAAAATATGAACGTAAACTGCAAGAAAGGAGTTCCGCGCAGTGCCCTGTTGGGACAATTCCGAGACCTCCTTTTTATTCTCTAGAAATTCGTGACTTGTGAGGGGAGGTACTCCCTCACCTTGGTGTATCATTTCAGGATGCTACAACACTTTGAACCTGGTTGAAACGTTTGATGGAGGATGGATTTCACTTACTTTTTGCTTAATACTTTAGAAAAGATGGCCAAGGGCGTACAGGGATCACAGGCGGACCAGGCCGATAAGAAATTGTATCATCATGGCCTGATCAAGATCTTGGTCTAGAAACAGTTGAAGACTAAAAGCATGACCTGAGAGATGCTATTGGAATAGCTAAAGGAAATGGAGGACCCCACCAGTATGAGCAAAGGACCGAGTAAGAGTGCGAAGAGAATTCCTTATTAGACCAATGCAAGAAGGAAACGACCGAGAAATCAGAAGAAGAAAAGGGTCCATCTCCAAAGAAATAGAAGACAACAGGTGCACCTATCGAAGAAACTCCTCTGACACCCCTAGCTCATGAACAAACCCCTGAGGAAGATGATTTTTTGTCAGTCCTTGTGGATGCAACAAAATATGTATAGGTCGAAGACGATATACTGTTGACCAAATTTATTAAGGGCCGGAAAAAAAATGAAGAACCTGGTGCAGAACCGCAGTCCCCACAAAATGTTGAATCCCCACCTGCACCAGTGCAAGACGAAACAGAACCAGAAGAACAGTCACAGGAAAAGGAAGAACTGGCACAGGAAGAAGAAGAACCAAAAGAGTTAGAGGAGGAAGAACCAGAAGAGTTAGAAGACGAAGAAGAGCCGGAAGAAGTAGAAGGAGAAGAAGAAGAAGCAGAAGATCAAGAAGACGAAGAAGAGTCGGAAGAAGTGTAAGTAGAAGAAGAAGAACCGGAAGAGAAAAAAGAAGAAGAAGAACCAGAAGAGTTAGAAGAAGAAAAAGAACCAGAAGAGGAAGAAGTGTTTACTAAAACTCCAAGGGATACTGAGGTCCCTGAAGAAAATACAGCCCCTATTGAGATAGAAAAGGAAGAAGATTTGGTAGCTTCTACTACTCGGATACTTGAGCTCGAGCTACAAGTACAGAATTTAGAGCAGCTCGTAGCCAAAACACATGAGGAAAAAGAACAGAATAAGGA
The DNA here is from genome assembly GCA_034641835.2 of Pinus albicaulis. Classification (NCBI taxonomy): domain Eukaryota; kingdom Viridiplantae; phylum Streptophyta; class Pinopsida; order Pinales; family Pinaceae; genus Pinus; species Pinus albicaulis. The sequence continues at coordinate 1,574,476,163 of CM076575.1, read as the reverse complement.
AGAGTTCATGGCGGAGATTCAAAAAAAGAAATGAGAAGTAAGGGTCTGGAAATACCAAGCTTCACATTTTTTCAAACGACTCAGAAAGGCAACAAGGAAGCTGAAGAGTATTAAGAAAAATAAGTCTGAAATATTGCAGGCTGGAGTCACTATAATGGAGCAGGATTGAGCTGGAATGCTCAAATTTTGAAGGTTTTTTGCAAAGGTAAAAAGGTTGTGTGAGGACACACAACAACTTAGGGATGGGAGGATGTTAGCCCCCTAAATTTCTCTCTTTTTGCCATTTTTTCCCTTCCTAGACCATAATCATTTACCTATGTTTTACCCTTTTTATGCACCCTCATCCTGCACTAGTCTAAGCACGGTGATATATTTTGTAGAAACCTTCATATTTTTATTCAATTTAGCATTTATTAAATATTTATTACATGATTTCTTACTTTTAAATTATTGTTTGTAACTTATCGATATCTCCAATGTTGTTTGGTGGTTAGAATGCTTATCGTGATTGTTGATCCTAGTTAAGGATCAGATCCTGTACCATTGCAACACAATAGATCTTCACGGTGGATCCGAACCCTCTCGATCACCGCCTTGTCCCAAGCAGTTTCTGCCATGACAACACATAATCCAAAGGCAGCCAAAGATTAGATCCACGAAGGGTGGAAGTTGAAAATTGGTTACGGCCAGTTTTGCAAAACTGTCTTATTTTGAAGACTGAACAATCTAAATTTTGTGTTTTGTTATGAAGCAGTTGAACGATCTATTTCGGCCTTCGGCCAACAAATCTATATAATGTAATTTGTAAATAGGACTTTGGGACATTTTTTGATAGAAATTTTTTTAGAGAATATAGAAGAGCAGAGAGGTGATAACAGGTTATTTTTTTATCACCAGAATCTGGGCTGAATGTGTATTCACGCATATATTTGCCTCAATGATCTAATAAAAAGGAATTTCGCCTTGGTTTCAGGAATTCATTTTTTATGGTTTGGTTGATTAATTAAATTAAGTGTTGAGTAGTGTTTTTGCTTAAGAGGGAAACGCGCTGGTTAGCTAGGGCCTAGCCAAGCTAGCACATTTACCCCATTCTCCTTTTCTTGTTGTTTATGTTTTATTGTCAGAGTGTGATTCAGATTTTAGCGCATAAATTCCTGTCTGTGTGAAAACGGATCCATTGTGTGAAGCAAATAGAATTTCTTTTCCTGCAATTTATTTTCTTGCAATTTACTTTCCTGCAAATTTACTTTCTTGCGCTTGATTTCAGATTGGCTTTCTCCGCCTAGTCCAAGCAAGAGAAATCATCCTGCACAAGTGCACATTGGTGTGACATTTCTTTCCTGCAATTTTGGTTGATTGGATTTCCTTGCCTGGTCCAAGCAGGAGAAATACACCTGCACCAGCGCACGTTGGTGTGTTACAGCAAGTCTTCATTTACTTTCAACAACTTTCTTTTATTGAATGATTATGATAGGATAGATGTTTATGTTTCTTTATTTCTGTACTTCCTTAAATTCAGAAATATTTACTTTTCATATATGCAATCTGGTTTTACAGCAAAGTAGCACTTGTGACAATTAAACAATCATTTCAAGAATTAAAAGCTAAGTGCAGGAAGCTCTGATTTGGTGCAAGAACTAGCTTCTGGTCATAGGATCTGAGTGCTTTGAACCTTGAACAGTTCGAGCCCTTGCATGAAGTAGAAAGACCTTCAGTAAAGACACAATTTATACCTTCTACATAAAACTTTGATCCTGCACTAGTGCAGGACAAATTAATGCAAGAAGGAAATCTCTAAGGAAGCAGATTTAGGGGCCCATCTCACAAGACTGCTAAAATGCCTCTGCTGAAGAAAAACACACTCTTAGTAGTTAAGTATAATAAGCTAGAGTGATTGCCTTTCTGTCTTTGATCTCCTTTTCGCAAATGCATTCTTTCTTGTTTCAGTCTTAGATTATTTTGATGATTCAAGTTATCTTTTTCTCATCTTGATTTGATTCTGCAATATTTCCTTCAAAGAAAGTAGGGATTTATATCAGAAATATTCATACCATCTCTAGCATTGCATGTGCTTCGTCTCTAAGTTTACGAATCCCCCGGGTTGACAAGTAAGTGTTGAGGAGTTTGCTTAAGTGTAATTCCTACACCCAACAATTATCCAAAGCTGAACTCCATCAGTATAAACCTTAGTAAATTACTACACAGACGAGGCATATTCTATGTAGGAAATATTATAAAATAGTGGCATGAGGTGTACCTGAGGCGGAAAGAGGCTAAGAAACTGGGGATACAAGGACACACAATGGATGAATGGGACAGGTATTTAGAAGGGATGAGATACATGGGCTTCACACATAATCAGGTGGGAGACCAAATCAATTGGGGAGGTTTTCTAAAGAACGGACAAGTGAACACCAACGAAACTTATAAGGACCTTATTACTCAACAAAAATGACATACCCAAAAATTTTGGTTCTCGATATTATGAAGGAGAAAGTATAGGTGAAAATTATTATCTTTCTGTGGCTGGTGTGGAAAGAAAAGAATATGACGCGGAAAAATCTCACGAGGAAGGGCAGGATTGGGTTGGGGATCTGCAGAATTTGTATGAATGTTGAAGAATACAATGTTCATATTTTTTATAGGTGTGTTTTTGCATGGCAGGCATGGAGACTCCTTTTTTATGGACTACATCTGCAGTAGAATTTTTTTAACTCGGTCCAGGATTGTATACATTGGTGGTTTGAGAGGGGCACTCATTTTAGAGACATTCCATTATATTTTCATTGGAGGCTGTGGTGCAGTAGGAATAAGTGGATCTTTCAGGAGCAGGTGTGCACACCAAGTGGAGTAGCCGAGAAGGTATTAAAATGTTGGGGTGGACCGAAGATTTAAAATAGACCCCCAAGGGATTTATTTCACAGAATTCGTCCATTTAACATTCACTATCCAACAAGATTTTTTGATGAGGTGGCATAGAACCACAGATGTGGATGTGGAGCTTGGTTGATGATAAACCCTCAGTGTCATTATGAAATCCATTGGTATGGGGGACAAGGCACAAAACCATGGCGGAGGTACTGGCATTGTGGGGTATCTTATGGTTTAGCAAGTAGTTGTATATTGACAAAATATGGGTCTTTGGGAACTCAAAGGTACTAATTGATCACATGAACAATCTGAACACTTTGGCCCCTGGGCATTTGTCTACTTGGATGGACAGGATTTATGAACTTTGAAGGTCCTTTTCCTATATAACTTTTAACCATATCTTCAAGGATAAAATTTATACTACCAACAAATTGTCTAAAAAAGGATTGTAGGGGTCTTTTGGTGAAATGCACTATGAGTTAATGGATGCCACCAGAAGTGGGGCAAATGGTACAATCAAGTTTTTTTTTATATCAATGGGAAGAGCCTGTGTGTTTGTTCACTGAAAACGTGGTGTTCTATTCTGTCGCTACAAATGGGACCAGCAAGTTTTTGGTATTGACATAACACATATGTCGAAATAGTACATTTGAATGTGTCACATAATGGTTTATTGCTGAATGCATATGTTGTTTTTGTTCTTCTTTGTTAATCATAGAACAAAATTCTATGCTTACTTGATTCAAGGTATATGCATGATTGTTATATTTGGAATGGAATGTAAAGATTAGAAGTCTAGCATTTTTAAGTATGTGGGATTACTCTTTATGGGGATAAAGATCATGAATGTAACCATTCTATGGATTGATTTTTGAATATGCACTAGTACATTGTATAAACATTTTTTTTTCTTCTTAAAAAAAGAATTAATTCATAATATAAATTTAATAAGTAAAAAAAAATCCCTACAATATTTACATGTTTATGTGTCCTTCAACTAAATTACCTTAAATAAAACTAAAAATTTGTGATTAATATTGTAAATATTTAATTAGATAATATAATAATAATAATAATAATAATTATTTAATCAAGTAACATAATAATAATTAGGGATTTGATTAGTAAAGTTTATAAAAAACTATGCATCCTCTCTTGGCACTATGCATCCGCTACTAACTCTCCCCTTTACTTATTAAAAAATACATGCTCTTAACATAAACCTCTCTACCAGTGATGAAATATAAAATTATTATTAATTACTACCTTAAAACTAAAAACCTCTGACATCATCAAAGTGTCTGCTCTGCATGCTCTGCCCTACCGAACTGTGTCCTCTACTCGTGATGAATTGCATTATAATTTTATTATTAACTACACCAAAACGACAAAACTTTTGGCGATTATCGAAATGTATGCTCTGCCTGTTATAAACAGTGACCTCTGCCTTTCTAAACACTGACCTTTCATCGTGATGAATTGCATCATAAAATTGTTATTATAAACAGCGACCTCTGTCTCACTAAACAGTGACCTTTCACGGTGGTGAATTATAATAAACAGTGACCTCTGTCTCACTAAACAGTGACCTTTCACGGTGATGAATTATAATAAACAGTGACCTCTCATCCTGATGAATTGCATCATAATACCGTTATTGACAATAGCAAACGACAGAACTTTGGCCCATTATGAAAATACAAGCTCTGCCTTTTGCAATTAACTGTCAAGCACTCGGACTTATATTATTCAAAATTAATCCTTCAGCTTTCCGCTCACAGTGAGTAATCGACATGTTTCCTTTACATGGTTTTAAAGGGCTTAGTTTTTGTTTTTTGAAAAGCCAAAAATCTATTATGATATGATAGTGTGTGAATAGATATTTTGTTGGTATAAATTGTTAGAATTAATGGAGAAAATTAGATTTAACGGTTTGTTGTAATAAAGATAAGAGTGAAACTTTAAGATTAGGTCTGAGATCCTACTATTAAACCATCTTGTTAGTGTACAAGACTATATGTACGAGGCTCTAGGGAGTGATTCAAACCACTTTATTAGTGTGCAAGATTATATGTACAAGGTTCTTTTCAATGAATAGTAGATAGTGTGTAGAGTGCTTCCGCACTCTCCAAGTAACTCACCTCGAGAGCCATTTTATTAATTAATTATTTAAGAAAAGGGAGTGAAGAAATTGAAGTGAAATATGATAATGAACAACTTTCAAGGGAAAGTTGGTTCCAAATATTGGAGGAAAATAAGCTTATAGATGAATTGCTTAATGGAGCAGTAATACAGGGTGAAGATCAATTGGATGAGCCACATGAAGCTGATTACAAAGACTTGGCAGAAGAACAGGGTGAAGATCAATTGGATGAGCCACATGAAGCTCATTACAAAGACTTGACAGAAGAAGACTAAGTTGGAAAGAACTCAAATTATGATGATCTCATAAATCTTTCTTAGTGTGAGTTGTTAGCAACAAGAAAAGGAAGAAGCAACAAAATTTGAAGAGGAATTAAAGTTTCTTGACGCATGGCTTGAAACACCATGTTTTGATGAAGTCTCTATAGAAGTTGCACCAATGAATGTTGAAGACGATGATGTAGAAAATGAAAAAGCAATAAAACTTGAAAAAATTGCAAAGGACAAGTATAAGTCCCAAGAACCTGCAACAATGTTGAATGCAAAGAATGTTAGCTTACAATCAAGATCAAGAAAGAGGAGAATAAGAGTTCAAGTGTTACATATTTGGCAAAGAAAACATAAAAATGAGGAGAAGATCTATCACTGCCTCATGGCAAGAAATGTAAAATGAAGCCTTGCCTAGGAATGAACAAACATGGACTTAGAATGAACAAGCATGGACTCTCAAGCAAGAAGATTAAAATGAAAACTTTGTTACCAAGTTTTTTATGTATTATTGTAAGCCTAGCTGAGACTAGGCCAACAGGCATATGCTATTATTCCATTACCCTTTCTCCATTAAAAGGGAGTGTTAGAATTAATGGAGAAAGCTAGACTTAGCTGTTTGTTTTGATACCCTTTCTCCTTTAAAGGGGAATGTCAGAATTAATGGAGAGAACTAGACTTAGCTGTTTGTTTTGATAAAGATAGGATTAAGACTCTAAGATTGGGTCTTGAAATCCTACTATATAGAGAGTGGTATAAACCACAGTGTTAGTGTGCAAGACTATATGTACTAGGTTGCTCTGAATGAATAGTAGATATTGTGTAAAGTACTTTGGCACTCTCCAGGGTAACTCATCTAGAGAGCCATTTAATTAATTAATTGTCAGATTTTATCAGAAATAAATTCAACCTCATAAAAAATAAATTTTGGGTATTCAAAATAATCAAGATTTACAATTTTAATTAGAATTCCAAAAAAATTAGCCAAATTTTATGAAAATTATACCAAATTTTAGATTTCAAAAAAAAGACATCGCCCTCTTAGACTACTTTGTTTCAACGAACCATTTTTAAAAGTGTCTCACAGTACCTACAACCGCTTAAAAAAAAATAGACACAAGAATCAATAAATATGTCAATATGGGAAGCCATCGACTACATAAAATGAATATGTAAAGCAAAATGAAAACCGAAGGCATGCGATGCAGACACAGACCTTTATCCTTTATGCTGAATCCAAGAAGGATCAAGTTATCAGATCCTTCACAGTCTTCCATAAAAACCCTAACAGCAAATTCTTCAGTTGGGCTCCTGCAGCAAAACAATGAACACGACACGTGGTATGAGTATTTGGTAAATGCGAGAAAGTTTCGAGGAACTCGTTTCTTGTGCATTAGCATGACAGATGTTGCTTCGAGACTTTAAAGGGCAGAGGGCTTTAATTGTCGAGGAAAATGAGGGCGTGACAATAGTGGCACGGAAAGAATTGTTACAGGAAATAATATTTATTAATGAGACGACATGATTTGTTGAACATTGAATGACTCAATTAATGAACATTTGAATGACATTTGTCATAATTCACAAAGGACAAAGTTGTAGTTGAATTTTGCGCAGAACGAAGAAATTTCTCCATGTGAGGAGCCTGCTTCCCAATGATCTGATCTTGCATGCCATAATTATGATGCCTATTTCAAGGTTTTATACCAGCAGGTCTAAGTAGAGCACGATTAGAACAACTGTCCATCACATGAACAACTTCGAACTACTAAAAAAATATATAGTTTTCTCTGATATAGTTATTAATTGCAGCGAAGTTCTGGAATGCTTTATCTTGATGTTCTCTGACAGTGGTATTTAACGGATTCAACAATATTTGATTTCTAATAAAATGCTGTGTCGGCATTTCAGAAAGAACGCTCACCCAAAAAAAAGTGAAGGTTTCTGCTACAACTGCATATTATTGCAACTGAGTCAAACAGGAATATCAAAATAGCAACTTGATGTGAAATGTATCTAAATCAGTTTGAATCAATTTTAATATCAAAATAGCAAGTTGATGTGAAATGTATCTAAATCAGTTTGAATCTATTTTAATATCAGAATAGCAACTTGATGTGAAATGTATCTAAATCAATTTGAATCTATTTTAATATCAGAATAGCAACTTGATGTGAAATATATCTAAATCAGTTTGAATTTATTGTGAAATGTATCAAAATCAGTTTGAATCTATTTTGATATCAGAATAGCAATTTGATGTGAAATGTATCTAAATCAGTTTGAATCTATTTTAATATCAGAATAGCAATTTGATGTGAAATGTATCTAAATCAGTTTGAAAATATTTTAATATCAAAATAGCAACTTGATGTAAAATGTATCTAAATCAGTTTGAATCTATTTTAATTGATATTTACTAAAGATTAATTTATTTTAATTGAGATTTATTGAGTTTAAAAAAACCAAATCAATCATATGTATAAGAAAATATATTAATTTTATATTGAGCCATTTTACATATCAACTCCATAACTTAAATATGAAATAAATTACACATTTTTACATTATAAATAACAATAAAATGTTAAAAATTGTGAAAATATCATTCTTCAGTCTTTCTGTGAATTGTACTTACAACTCTACTATTACAGTGGGAATAAATAACGCTTTTGAATCTACAAATATCTTTGGTTCAACCCTCAATATGTGTTATCCAATACTTTATACTTATTGATTTTTTAATTCGTTACCTTCTTTCTGACATCTTTTTCATTTTGAGTAACACATAAATCATATGTTTTCGAAATATCATTTTTCTAGAGTTTGATTGCAATATTGAATTTTTAATAGGTTTGGTCATTGTCTATCTAACTTACAATTTCACCTACAATTTCACCTAGACCACCATTTATCACCGGAATCGGCCATTACGTTTTTACGTGTGACAGCAAAGCTGCTGGCCGGTTGGGGTAAAGTTTATTTTTAGGTTATAGAACTATAAATAAGCTGGGCAGTATATGCTTACAGTAGAATTAAAGCAGGTATATTATTTAGCTGTGGGCATATATTGCTCTAGCTTATTTATGACTATATAGTCTGGAAAATAAGTTTTTCTTTCTTAAATAGTTTTGTTGTACTGGGTTGGCTATATTCGACTTGGCTGACATTTTTTTGACTATGGGAGATATTTTTTTTTTTACTTGTATTTTCTAGAATCACACTGGTTTTTTTAGTGGCTATCTAATTTATAGAGCAATTAATATTGGCGAAGTTATAGTTCCATTAATACACTGTGTAATATATGCTATTTATTAGACTTTGTATTTGGTTAAATCAGTATTTAGTTAAATCTAAAAAATTGACATATGCTGTCTCAATACATTAATAAAATTATAGCTCCACAAATATTAATAATATTTTATACATATTTTCTACTAAATCATAAGCAAAAAAATTCACAATTTTTATTTTAATATATGACCTGTGATTTTTTACAACATTAATAATATTTTTATTTTAAATAAATAAATTTTTTAATATTATTTTTAAATTTATTTTAATATTGTATTGTTATATATTAAATTTAAAAAGTAAAACAATATTTTAAAATAATTAAGAGTTCGTGATTTTACCTATACAACAACTATTTCAATCCAACTTTAATTTCGACTATCTAGGAGCTAGGACGTGACATGTTAACATTGTATCCCCTAAAACATAACTTGACAAATAATGGCCACTATACATAAACCCTTCCATCCCTATGTGGGAGGGTGAGCTTGACTTATCATTGTTTTTCACTATATGGAAAATTTGAGAGGTGATTATATTGTGTGAGGTGTTTGTCAATTGAATATGGTAGAGAAAATTTAAAATGTAAAGTTGAAAAAAAAAAAGACTTATGGTATTGAGAATTTATGATATTGACCTATGGTATTCATGTGGAATATAGTTTATTTGGAAGGGGAAATTAAACGAGTCTATATCCATCTTAACTCTTGATCTACCAGGCTTCAAGAGGGATCAAATCTCCTGAGATGCAAACCTCTTTTAGAGTGAAAAAAGATTTGATCCCTCTTAATGCTTGGTAGATCAGAAGTTAAGATGGATTTAAGTTGGTTATTCATAATGGGTACTATGGATAAAACCCATAAACCCTATGTGGAAAGGTGAACTTGATGTAACATTATTTCACCAAGAGATGGAAAAATGTTAGGAGGTGAATGGTTACATCTAAGATAAGATCATATCATATATTGGCATCTAGGCTACTTAAAGAAACATGTGCCCATCTTTGAGTCAATTAGTGTTGAATTTGGCTTTGAATGTCTTGGAAAATTATAATGTTGTTGGCATCATTCATTGTTGGTAGAGCATTAACAATGAAATGATTCTATTGCTTTAGAAGGCTCACATGGGTAGCCATAGTTGGGGCCTCATCCACTGAGCATTCACAATGTCACAACACTCCATTTGAAATTCTTGAATTTTGCATGCAAGCAACATTCGTAACATTAAGGGGACATTTTCATAGGATGGAGAATGAGAAAGCTCAATTTGATTTCATTCAAAAGAATACGTTCTAAATGGGAAGTGCCACAAAGAGTGAAGTAATAAATTCCTTCAAGGGACTGGAATTTCTAACAAGTAGAGAGAAAACATAGTACTTAGGTCCCAAGATGTTTGATTTGTGCCCTCCAAAAAAAATTCTTGTAGAAAATAGAGGTGTGGTGTTAACTCCACTGGAATGACTACTATATTTTATGTTACTTGTACCTATGTCTATGAGGTTGGTGACTGGCTTGAGTTGGCCTTATGTTCCATGTGTATATACTTGTTTTAGGGCTTGCATATGTATCTTTATATATTTTGAGGCCATAATTCCCATGCTATTAAGGCTAGTGAACCTAATAATGTAATATGTAAATCACATCCCTATTGATAAAATAAACCATTTTTGTAAACTAAGTCAGACACGAGTGATGGAATGATATGACTCCAAAAGAGGGAAAGGGGTGGAATAATGACATGGTTTCTAAGCCATGAAAATAATATACTATTCATAAAGTCACTTTATGAATATAATCTAAAGACATGAAACCCAATATAAGCCTAAGACATCACTTGATTTTATAACTTAATTCTGAAGTGTGAAAAGGGACAAGGTGGGTTACATTAGTTCCCAAGTGGTGACAGTGAGTTCTACATGTGAAACTAGGCACAGATATCACATGCATACATAAGTTAGGTTTTCGATCATTCCACTCTCATTTGATAATTACAGCCCATTTTTAATTTGTTTATTCAGCGCTGGTTCATTGATGGTTAACCCCGAGCTCATTGGTGGTTCATCCTCGGTTCATTGTTGATCCATTACTAGTGTGTTGTTGGTTTATGCTACAAACTTGAGGGTAAGTGAACGAGGATAACTATTAAACCATGTCACTTGGTAAATTAGTATGAATTCCTTGGTGGTATTCTATAGTCAATTCTCCTTTCTCATCTTGGATAAGGGTAGAGCTTCTAGGGGGAATTGGTTAGGTATAATTACCCAATGTGAGGCTTAAGGGGTTCCTAGAAGACTCTTGAGGTATATGGAACTCCTTGAGATATATTACTATGAAGCTTCCTAGTTAGTTTGTTCTACAAGCCCGAGGAGAGTAGTGGCACAACATAATTGACTATAGAGGCAGAGAAGAGGGTGCACTACCTTTGGTTATGTAGGTTGGGGGATTTGAGACTATATTTAGGGAGGCTACTAGAGTTGGTACCTAGCCTAGTACATATTTGGTACTATATGTGAGCATTTCCCATGTGAGGTTATATCCCCAACTCGATGGCGACTGAACACTGAGATATTTGGAGTAGTCTGGTCTCTAGTTAGATGGAAAGTTTGAGGTTTGTAGTTAGTCAATGGATACTTGCAAATCTAAGTGTTCCTATATCTCATGTGCTACTAATTGTTGTAGTTATATTATTAATTATTGTTAACTTATGAGCATGTTGCAGGGTAAAAACGCGAAGGTGGGTTACACTTTTGTGAGAAACGCGGGCGGAAAATTCATTTTTCCAACTGGTCGGCTGATGTTTGTAAATTAGTTCGGCCAAACTAATTCTTTTGTTTACATTGACGATGTATTGATGGCGTGGGTAAACAAATTTTTGGCCGGGGATGGGAAAATCGGCAATAGAAGTTCAACCGAACTTTTGAAAAGAATTCGACCGAACTAATTCTTAGAAATATATCAGCTCGTAGACCACAAGAGGTTTTAGGCTTGTTACCATTTGTTTGTTACCATTTTCTAATCTCTGTCTCACTATTTTGTTGTTGTGCTGGTGTTTGTTGTTGCAGGGGCGAGGAGGTGAGAAGCTTCCTATTTTTTTTAATTTTTTTTCTGTATTTTTTGTGGGTTTTAATGTTTTTCTCTGTATTTTTGTTCACAGGTTACAAATAACATGCGTCTTTAGTGATCTCCTTCCTCATTGTGGCATGCCCTGTCGTTTGTTGTCCTTTGTTTTCGTTGTGGCCTGCGTCGTCGTTTGCTGTCATTTGCTATCGTTGCGACCTTCCTCGTCATTTTATTTCATCTCGTCATCCCCAGGTAGATGGAAAATCTCCTTACCACAATGAAAATAGATTACCACCAATGAAGAAACTCCTTACCAACAATGAAAATAGATTACCACCTATGAGAAGAGTACCATCGTTTCAAGGGCTATTGGATCACTTTATTAATGTGTCCACTAGCTTGGCAAACCTTTTTCCTTGCATTCTTAGGATTGGCTTCCTTGGAATATTCTTTATTTTATGAAATGCAATCAGAACAGTAGCATCTTGTTTGTCACAGTGGCAATGCTATGAATTTATTTCATATGCCACTTAGTCCAGCCATTGCAATTTCATCTTTTTTTCAAGTTTACTTCAAAGAAATTGTATATAATTTTATTTCAATGTTATAAAATTTTGTGTCTGGTGGGTTTAAACCTTTTGTGTATGCTATAATTAACATTTATATTAGAATTTTCCATCAAATTTTATTTGCATTTCACTCTTTAATAACTAACATTGTTTGTAATCGGGGTTGGCTCAAATGTGTTTGTAATTCCATTTTTTAAAACTGTCCTTAAGTTTTCACTTGGCATGTTAATAGTTTGAAAGAATGTGACTAGTGGCTTCAAATAACAAGAAAGAGAATGTTTAAACAAAGAAGTTATACATGAGAGTAAAAAAACCATGGATTGCAGAAGGTTGATAGCTTTATTCTTTCCTTCAACCTCTACAGATCTAATATCTTTGTGTTTTTCTCATGAGCACCAACTCACAAATCTATTCTTTCTTAAGCTTGTAGGTTGTATTGTGTTATGTTGTTGCCTCAGACCTTTGTTAGATTGTCTTTGTCTTTCAACAGAGTGTTTGTTTGTGGTTGCAATTCATATCTTCCTTAATACTCCTTGCTAAGATAAAACCTTAGCTTTTCTTTCTTATTCCTGAACTGAAGCTTCCTAATAGCTAGCTTTCTAATGCCTCAAAGAGTAGAGATGTATGTGTTTTCCTGATGGCTGATAGCTCTGTTGTTTCATTCAACCTCTGTAGATCTAATATCTCCGTGTTCTTCTTATGAGCACCAACTCACAACTATGTTATTTCTTAAGCTTGTAGGTTGTATTTGTGTTCTGTTTCTTCCTCAGAACTTTGTTAGAATGTCTTTGTTTTTCAACAGAGTGCTTGTTTGTGGTTATAGAGCCTATCTTCCTGAATAATCCTTGCTAAGTTAAAACCTAAGCTTTTCTTTTTTATTCCTGAACTGAAGCTTCCTAATCTAGCTAGCTTTCTAATGACTCAAAGAGTAGAGTTGTATGTGTTTTCCTGATGGCTGATAGCTCTGTTCTTTCTTTCAACCTTTGCAGATATAATATAGTTGTGTTCTTCTTATTAGCACAAACTCACAACTATGTTCTTTCTTAATCTTGTAGGTTGTATTTGTGTCCTATTTCTTCCTCAAACCTTTGTTATATTGTCTTTGTATTTCAACAGAGTATTTTTTGTGGTTATAGTTCCTATCTTCCTAAATACTCCTTGCTAAGCTAAAACCTAAGATTTTCTTTCTTATTCCTAAACTAAAGCTTCATAATCTAGCTAGATTTCTAATGCCTCAAAGAGTAAAGATGTATGTGTGACTTTTGACATAACTTCATCAAACACTACCACTAGTTGTTTAAGTAAGTGTATAAAATAATTTTACACCCCTTTCCACTTATTACTTCAAGCATAAGTTTCTTTTTGTAGATTTTAGGCCCACCTCACTAGATGATGTGGTGGTTTTATTGTAATTGAGATGATTAAATTACTAGGATTGAGGTTGGCTATTTAAAAAAAAAAACCAAACATTGATTTAGTGATACTTTTTATTTTTTTGGAGTCTTATGCATTTAAATTGGTTTCTTCGTGGTTTTTATGAAGTGTTTTTTAATCAAAAAAAGTTTCTATGTCTTAGAGTTATGTCTTTTAGGTGAAAAATGGAATTTCATAGGATATTGTCCCTTTCAGAGGGACTTACAAAATCTTATAGCAATTGGCAATTGATTTCTTGGTGTACAATGGATTGAAATGGCTAAATATGGTTGATTTGTGTGTACATAATTGTGTACAATGGATTGAAATGGCTAAATATGGTTGATTCATGTGTACATAAGAGTTTGTTTGATTCTTAGATATCACTTTTCCTCAAATAATTGTAAACAATGTGTTATATGATGGATTCTTATAGCTTCCTTATTGTCTATTTCTTATAGTAGATGCACGCACATTTATCTGACTTACAAAATCTTATAACAATTGATTTCTTTGTGTACAATGGATTGAAATGGCTAAATATGGTTGATTCATGTGTACATAATAGCTTGTTTGATTCTTAGATATCACTTTTCGTCAAAGAATTTAAAACAATGTGTTATAGGATGGATTTGTATAGCTTCCTTATCGTCTATTTGCTATAGTAGATGCACACAAATTTTCTTCTACATTTTTATAGAAGTGAAAAAAAGATTGATTCCTTATAATTTGATATAATTACATTGGATACCCTTGATAGTGGGTTGGAAAAATGAATACTAGAAATACATATGAAGTGAAATTGAATGGTATTCTATGAAAAAGGTCAAACACATGTCGACTATAGTTTATCATTTTATGCATTTTGAGGCATGATGTTAATAGGAATGATTGATAGAAATGGTTTATTCGAGTAATGAAGACCGTTGGCTTCTTACCATAATGCTACTATAGGTTTTCCACTGTATTAATATTTAGGTTGATGCTAACTATTTTCTATTAATGTACCTAAATTTACACCTTCCATGATGCTTCCTCTCCTAGTGTTGTCATTTACTTTTATAATCTTGTAAAATGTTAAAAGTGGAGTATTTTATGATGTAATGGATATTACTAATATAGATTATGTACATTTACTTTTCTAATCTTGTAAAATGTTGAAAGTGGAGTGTTTTATGATGTAATGGATATTACTAATCTAGATTATGTAAAATGATATGATGATCGTGTGTAGGTTTACGTTCAAGTTGTAAAATTCTTATACATATAAAGGATTAATGATAGTATAAGCCAAAAATGACATTATTATATTATTAGACAGTCTGTTAGGTTCTAAATCATACTTCTTATTAAGGACATAACTAATGCAAGTTGAATTTTTTTTTATAATGTTCTTAGCCTATTTATAGATGTCAAAGTAAAGAATTCTAGATGTGATTTCTCCCATAAAATTTAAGTCAAACTAAAATTTAAGGCAAACCATGTACATGTCATTTCTCCCACAAAATCATCAAGGTGTGACTTTTGACATAACTTCATCAACCACTACCACTAGTTGTTTTAGTAAGTGCATAAAATAATTTTGCAAACCATGCACATGTCATTTTTCCCACAAACTCACCAAGGTGTGACTTTTGACATAACTTCATCAACCACTACCACTAGTTTTCTTAGTAAGTGCATAAAATAATTTTGCAAACTTCAAGGAAAACTTTAAGGAAAGCTATGTACATGTCATTTCTATGTCATTTCTCCCATAATCTTCAAGGAAATGTTTAAGGAAAACCATTTAAATACATGTAATTTATCCCATTTCTCCCATAAACTCAAGGAAAAATTTAAGGATAACAATGTACATGTAATTTCTATGTCATTTATCCCATAAAATTTAAGGCAAACTTTAAGGATAACCATGTACATACATGTCATTTCTCCAATTTCTCCCATAAACTCAAGGAATAATTTAAGGATAACCATGTACATGTCATTTCTCTGATAAACTTTAAGGCATTTGCTAATGTTTTTGGAACCATGCACATGTCATTTCTATGTGATTTCTCTCATAAAATTTAAGGAAAAATTTAAGGCGTTTCATTTCTATGTCATTTCTCCCATAAACTATAAGGCAAACTTTAAGGCAAACCATGTACATGTCATTTCTCTCTTAAACTCTAGGCAAGGCAAACTTTAAAGCATTTCATTTCTAGATGTGATTTCTCCCATAAAATTTAAGGAAATACATACACATGTCATTTCTCCCACAAACTCAAGGCTTTCTCCCATAAACTCAATACAAACTTGAAGGCCTAAAAACCTTGGTGAGAACCTGAAGTGGCTGAACTTCCATAGTATTTGATTCACTATGTTGAGTGTTAACTTCTACAAGTTATAAAGGCAGAGTCTGTAAAGGGCCAAGTAGCCTCTGGATCTCATCCTTTCTCAAAGGTGACATATCAAGTAAATGCCCCTACAGTCAATCTCTGGAATAGATCTAAATAGAATTTCTTCACTGTAATATCCATTTCTGCACACGCTATTTCTCCGATAAACTTTAAGGAATTTTCTAGTGTTTTTGGAACCATGTACATGTCATTTCTATGTCATTTCTCCCATAAATTTTAAGGAAAAATTTAAGGAAAACCATGTACATACATGTCATTTCTCCCATTTCTCTCATAAACTCAAGGAAAAATTTAAGGATAACCATGTACATGTCATTTCTAGCATTTGGTAGTGTTTTTGGAACCATGTACATGTCATTTATATGTCATTTCTCCCATGAACTTTAAGGCAAACCATGTACATGTGTCATTTCTCCCATAAAATTTAAGGCAAACTTTAAAGCATGTCATTTCTATGTCATTTCTCTGTCATTTCTCCCATAAACTATAAGGCAAACTTTAAGGCAAACCATGTACATGTCATTTCTCCCTTAAACTCTAGGAAAGGAAAAATTTAAGGCATGCCATTTCTAGATATGATTTATCCCGTAAAATTTAAGGCAAACCATGCACATGTCATTTCTCCCACAAACTCAAGTTTTTCTCCCATAAACTCAAGGCAAAATTTAAGGCCTAAAAACCTTGGTGTGAACCTAAAGTGGCTAAACTTCCATAGGATTTGAGTCACTATGTTGAGTGTTAACTTCTACAAGTCCTAAAGGCAGAGTCTATAAAGGGCCAGGTAGCCTCTGGATCTCATCCTTTCTCAAAGGTGACATAACTAGTAAATGCCCCTATAGTCAATCTCTGGAACAGATCTAAATAGAATTTTTTCATTGTAATATCCATTTTTGTACATGCCATTTCTCCCATAAACTTTAAGGCATTTTTTAGTGTTTTTGGAACCATGTACATGTCATTTCTATGGCATTTATCCCATAAAATTTAAAGAAAACTTTAAGGAAAACCATGTACATACATGTCATTTCTCCCATTTCTCCCATAAAATCAAGGAAAACTTTAAAGATAACCATTTACATGTCATTTCTAACATTTTCTAGTGTTTTTGGAACCATGTACATGTCATTTCTCCCATAAATTTTAAGGAAAACCATGTACATGTGTCATTTCTCCCATAAAATTTAAGACAAACTTTAAGGCATGTCATTTCTATGTCATTTCTCCCATAAACTATAAGGAAAAATTTAAGGCAAACCATGTACATGTTATTTCTCTCTTAAACTCTAGGCAAGGCAAACTTTAGGGCATGTCATTTCTAGATGTGATTTCTCCCATAAACATTAAGGAAAAATTAAAGGCAAACCATGCACATGTCATTTCTCTCACAAACTCAAGGCTTTCTCCAATAAACTCAAGGCAAAATTCAAGGTCTAAAAACCTTGGTGAGAACCTAAAGCGCAACTTGGTGAACTTCACATTTTTATAAAATTAAAATGTGAGGAATTCAACAATTTTTTTTTTTAATTGAGTTTCACACATCAATTAGTGTGTTGAAAGTTGTGTTTTACATAATTTGTGTACTAAATTACATTAATTTTCTCAAATATTTTGAATTTATTTTAAATAGTAATTTAAAAATAATTATAAATGTCCACTGTAGATATATCCATATATATCATGGAGGATGAAAAGAGAATATCAATTTATTGCCTAAATCTACCTCAGGCTGAAGGAAGGCAGAGTCTAGGGTAACATCAAACCACGCTTAATCTGGTAGCTAGCCCTACCAGATCGAGAGAGGGCTCTCTCCTGGTCAATCTCAGCAAAAAATGATCAGTGAGGCTTGAGATGACTTCAATAAATGCTGATTTTAGGCTAAGTATATATGTAAAATAATTTGATTTGATTTTGAAGGTGTTTGTTGGATCAAAGGGAAGGGCAGATTTTGGGTCTGGGAAATGATCAATTTTGCAGAGAGCTGAATGGGGCAAGAAAGGCAATTGTTTTGATGTTTTAATTTCGAATGAAATGGATAGTTCAGACTGGTGAGGAGTTGAAGAGGGCAAGGGGCTTTCAAGAATCATCTTCAATCAGTTTGAAAACATAGAAAATTAAACAAAACTCAAGGTAGAGCATTGCAAATCTAATGAATTCCACCTTTATTACTTGTTTGTTTAATTTGAGAAGAAATGAGAAGGGAAATGATGAACATGAAACATCAGTAAACTTACAATCACAGAGAAAAACACACCATAAAGACATAGAGCCACATGGATCCCAAAGAGTGCTGCAAACCCTGGTATATTCCTTTGCCAAAATGCAGAGATGAAATGTACAATGAAGTGCCAAGAAATCCCAAGTGTCCAACCCTGAAAATGACTGAAGAACTACAAGATATAGACAAGCATAACTCATCCCCATGCCTCTAGGGGTCGAGCTCACCATTCTAGGAGCTGTTTCAACAAGATCTAAACTAAGAACTGGAAAATAGGAAATAAAACAGCTTGCCTCTATAAGATAGGAAATTGATTCACTTAGGTACATTTCACTTTTTGGTGAATGAATCTACTTGGATGAGTAAAAATGTGCCAAAATTACATCAAAGTTATGAAATTACATCAAGTTACATCAATATTTTCACATTTGGAGATGAAAAAAATCAAACTGGCCGAAACTAGGTGAAAATCTGAGCTGCTGAGTGAAAAAGGAGCCAAAATTCCCAATGCGTCGTGCCTGAAATCTCTATGCGTCGCGCCACTTTGGATCCAATTTTGAAGGCCTTCCCAGTGTCCAAATTGAGCACAGGATAGCTCGTTGGAAAGATCTTCCTGTCTACTTTCCAACCCAAGTGGAATTTCTAAATTTGGTTGCCATTTGCCTCTCTAAAAATGATTTTTCCCAACACTACTTCCTTTGTGTCCAAAAAGGGGCAGAAAAGTCATTTTTAGGGTGTTTTTGACCCTTCCAGCAACCCAAAACTTGTCAAAATCTCTGGGTAATGGGTAGGCATCCATAAATTTTGATGAAAAATCCAGAAATGCAAAGTTTTCCTCAAGAGGAGCTGCTAATTATAAGCGCGCGCCAAGTGGCGCGACGCGTCGGGCAGGAAAATCTATTTTAAGGCCAAAAAATTCAAAATTGACAAAATGTTTCCCAAATTTCTTGAAATTTGGGCTGAAGGTCCACCATCAAGTGCTATGCTGAGCCAAAGAAGCTTCAGCCAAAATTTGGTGTCTATCATGCCTTTTGCGACGCTTTAGTGCCCTCTTTAGCTTTGCTTTCAGGATTTTAATTCGCGCCTTGCAAACATGATTACTCGCCCAATAATGATTATTCATGTGCCTGAGCATGTGCTTGTCCTTGTTGGCCTTCTCCAACAGCTTTTCAAGATGAATACCGACCCTCTGAAGCCAAGTCTCTCTATCAACCTCAATCTCGGTTTGACTTCTTTGGGCAGCTTGCCGGTTCTCACGGATGTTTTGCAACTCCATGATTGTTTGCTGATCTTCCAACTGTTTGTTTCACTGCTCCAGGTATTTTATGATCCATTTGGCTCTTTGCGACTTGATGGACAAAGTGTCTATCTCTGCCTTCTGCTCCTGAATGGTCTCCCTCAAATTTCTTGCTTCAACCTCCACGATTTCTCCTTGGCTTACTCTAGTTTACACATTGGAATTGAGCACATTTGGAAATTTTGGAGAAGTTTATGGTGAAATTTGGCTTGTAGCTCTATGCGTCGCACCACAAGCCCAACACGTCGCGCCCTTTTGCAGGAGACTTTTGGAGACCTTCCCGGTGTCCAAATTGGGCGCGGGATAGCTCATTCGAAATATATTTGTGTCTAGTTATAATCTTACTCATCAAGAACGTCATTTTGCCAACCAAGCTAGGAGAAATATTTATTTTCCCAAGGTCACTTCAGAGGTACATCAATTCTCCTGAGGCAACTGTATTTTTGACATTTCTCTAAAACCATGATACCTGTGTAAAAAGTGAAGGAGGTTTTTCTTCCTTGGCCTATTGTGGAAAAAAACCTCTCTCATTTTTCCCAAATTCATCTTTTATTGCTCAGAAACATCATTGGAGTAAAACTTATCCCAATATGTGGAACAAGGGATTTGTCGAAATGAAACGAAATGAAGGGGATAAGGGGCTTCTAAATTCTTGAGAAAATTTTGGGAAGTAGGGATGGATTTTAGGAAGCAGGGGAAAGTGGAATTTCAGATATTGAGTGAGGGGAAGGCGTCCAAAAGGGAAAAACACAGGCCTAGCCTAGAAAATTGCCAAGTTGTAGCAAGAAACTAGGGTTTGTGCGAAAATGAGGAATTTGGGGGATCTCAGTGATGGGAAGTATTTAATAAGGTACATTAAGGATAGGGAAAGGTGTATTAACAGCAGGATACAAGTTTTTCTAATTATTTGACCATCCAAGGGAAATTACCCGCAAAACCCTAGGAGAGGGAAATGAACCTTACCTAGACACAACTGAAGCATGAACAAGGTGTAAAATGACCCAGTGGAACTTGACATGATGATGAAAACCCTATGAATGATGATACACTCAGCTAAATGGTGACATGGACCGAAATTTGGACAACTTTGAAAGGAGTAAAAGCAAACCCTAGACCTAATACCTAGTGACCAAATTTTACTTAAAGACTCACTGAAATGAAAAAAATTGACCTTGACACCTTAAAATCACTTTGTAAGAGCATGTTTGATCACTGGAGGAAGGCTGCGAAGACTGACACTAACAAATAGAACTCCATACCTCTACGAGAGAGGGAGATGATGGATCGAGGGATTTTCATGTTATTTATATAATCTTATCTCCATACATACATGTGGATACACATGTCGAATTAATTTTTTTATTGACTATATATATAATTTTATCCCCATGTACATACATGTATACATATGGAATTGATTTTTTATCAATTTTGTAAGTTAAATTAGCTTTTAATAAGTTTCATTTTTTATTTTTTAGGAGTTAGGAGGACAAGGGTGTCTACTCCATCAATGGAGCATGGCCATGGTTCATGCAATCGTGGTATGGTTCACGTAATTTAATCAATCATATGTACATGCATTTATATGTATGAATGTATTTTTGAATTGATTATAAATTCATATTTTTTTATGAAGCTTTCCACTTGTCACGTGAGGTTGGTGGTGGTACACATTCCCCTGGATGCCCATCAATAGGTGGTGGCCAATTGTGTGAGGGTGGTGATATGCATTCCATCGGAGGCCAATTAATGAATGGTTGTGTTGGTTCTCAACCAATTGGTGGTCATTCTGGTTCTCAACAGTCTTAGGGTGGGAATGATGTTGGGCAACCATATCAAGGTGGCCATCAATATGAATATTATTTTCATTCAATTTGTACAAATTTGTTTACATGTTTTTTTATTTATACAAAGGTTTATATATTGATGTAAAGGGTGAAAATTTTTCTCGAAAATTTGCTCCAAAAATACGTAGGATACAACATGTTATTCAAGAAGAAGGTTGTACACCAACGACAACTTATCCATCTGACATTTCTGATATACCTTGGGAATCAAAAATGCAACAATGCACGCTACAAAGGTGTCAACATCTTCATTCAAAATTGAAGAGAGATCTTGTGTCTTTGAAAATCCTTGCTGAGAGTCGAGAAAGCTTAGAAATATTTACTCACTCCTTAAGTGAACTAGTAGATGTGTTCCTAAGGCTTGGGCCAATCACTGATACTTTTATAGAAGTGATGAGAAAAACAAAGGAAACAGTGATGGGTCTTGATACATGGGAGGTTTTTAAACAAAGAGTTACAACAGAAATGGCTAAGTCTATGTTTAATTTCAAAGAAGGGATGAAAAGAAAAATGCTAAAGGTGAAATATTTCAAGCACCCTGATATAGCTGGCCATTTGTATGATAGGCACCTTAATGCCTATGGAAGACTCTCATGGAACGACTAGGTCCAGATTTATTTTTCAAAATTATTTTATGTAGAATTCTTTTTCGGAATGAAACCCAATTATAATGACATTCCCTTTGAATTTTTTGGTCTTGGGAAAGGTCGATTATGTGATTGTAGGGGCGCTAAGTGTGATGTTGAGTTGCCTCACCCTAAGCCACCATTGGTTAGTCAACCTCTTCGTGTCTTTTTGTGGTCAGATATTGACGCAGGCCTAAACCTGCAAACCCAGAATCTTCAACAGAGCATTCCAGAAGAATGCATAATCAGCAAATTCCCAAATCAAAAACCTCATTCACTGGCAATCAAATTCACACATCATATACAATTCAATCATTTTTTGAAAAAAATCCCCTTCTTGGCAAATTTCACTCATCTGCATGTTCTAAAAACACAATGGTTATGAAACCATTACACATCATCCCAAAACTTTAACAATCACCTTTTCATGGGACTTAAACCCAAGTTTCAATAGCTGGCAATTTCACAAATTCATTATTTGCATGCGGAAGCTTTTCACAACATAGGATTTAAAATTTCTCAATCACATTCATTTAATTATCACCCAACTCCCATCTTTCATTCTTATAACACTGAAGTTCAAAATCAAACTCAATAAAAAGATGCACCCCGGCTACCACTGTCTGCCGGCCTCTGTTTTGAATTAGATATATGGAATAATGTATTCTAAATTGAATCGCCTTTTACAGCAGCCCTTTCAATAACACCGAACCACCTAAATTTACACAGTTTTAACACAATCAAACTTACCTCCACAACGTCTCCAATTTCTATTACGCATTCACAATGCTTCAATCCTCGAACAGATAGTGATGCATAACTGATTCCAAAAGTTTCGAACTTCTGAAATGTCCAGATACCCAGTAACTACAGCGCTATAGCTTTATGCTTTAATGATCCATTGATTTTTATTCAATACAATCCATTGCTTGATTGCAGTTGCCGTAGCTTTCGGTCCTGCTTTCGCTTTGGCTCAATACAAAATCTGAAGTCGATTCTTCCAAACTCAATGCTTCCTCAACTTCTGTTCAACGCACCTGCACACCTTCCAATCACTTAAATAACATCATTATTTAACTGTCATTCAATCAATCTGCGCGTCTTGTGACTTCATAAATTAACTGGATTTTAATTCAAGCTCAGCTTAGGTAATTCTCAGTCTTCACAACGTTCCATTGACCAGCGTTCCATCAGTTTAAAAACATCGATTATACAGTTTGACTTAAATTTATTTCTTTCCCTTATGTTTAACACAATTACAGTTGAGTCTATTCATGCAATTATGACCGAATACAATCACAAATTTTGGACATTTGTCATTAAAACTAAATAGATCTTCTACTTCATGATGAAGCAGCTGGGCGCTCCCTTTTTTTTCCATTGCTGGCAATTAACTCCACATAGCATGTTAAATCATTACGCTGTTCATACCATTCAGTTGTCAACCTGACTCACATCATTAATAAGTGAAATCGATCCTGCTTGTAGCGCTCACACAATTCATAACAGATATGAAATTCTACTCTTGATTTAGATCTGGCATTGTGCATTCTTCAAAACATATCTATTATTACTCATTATAACAGTACAAAAGATGTGAAATCGAATTTCATAAATGTTGCAATTGCTGCCACTGTTTCATTTCAAGTCTACGCCCTTAAACACCCATTAAAATCGACTTCCAACTAAAATTTTCACTCTGTTGCAAAGTCTTTGTTCCACTTAGAACTGCACCTTTTAAATTCACTTCCAACAGAAATTGACATCAATTGCCAAGTCTTTATTCCACTTAGAACTGCGCCTTTTAAATTCTATTAACTGGCAAACAGAGATTTAAACTAACATTCATCCAACACCCCTTGATATCGATTTACTATTCAAACCAGCTAAATACACATTTTCTAAATCAATCAATGTACTGAAACAAAACAATAACTTACAACTTTTACTGGCCAGATATTTCAATTCCGTGGCCCTTACAATTTGCTGAAGGCTTACAGCCTTGCTGTACAAAACTACTCTCAATCTTACACTCTCTCACAATCTCTAATGTGTTTTTCTCCCAAAAACCCCCTCCTATTTATACAATTTTTAAAAATCATTTAATTAAATTCTCAATCCCTTCAATTCCTCAACAAACCCCTAAATCTCTCAACATCCCCAAAGGATAGATATTTATCCCTAAAATCCTTCAACTAATTAAATTCCCTCATATCCTTTTATTAATAAAAAGATATTTACAAAAATCCTCACCTTCTCCTATTTTATTTAAATTAATTAATAAAATATTAAAAATCATCACACCCCCTTTTAACATATTTACAAAATAAAAAAAATTCCCTTGATGCTTCTGCATCAGACTCCCCATGTAAGAAATCTCATGACCACCTGGTCATAAGTCTGGATATTTCCTCTTGGATCCCAAATTTTATTTTCCTTGCTTGTCAATTGCTTTACTGCTGTTGCTATCTGCTGTTGTCTTCCAGGTTTCCATATTTTGTGCTGTAGTGCTCCACTTGCTCTGCTCTTGCAATCTTTCACTGTCTTTCTCTTGTTATCTTTCCTTTTCTTTCTTGCTGCTGTCTTTCTCTGGGAAGTTTTTATCATTAACCTCCTTATCAACTCAATTTCTTTGTCCAGTATGTCCTCTGTCTGCTGATTGTTTCCAACATCTTCAATAAAATATGTTGCTCTTGCTGTCATTATGGATGTTGCGGCCTCCCTAACTTCCTGTCCCTCTGCAACATTCCTTTGCTCATCATCTGCAATTTCATCTGCAACTTTTTTCTCTGGTTCAAATGTCTCCAGCAAACATTTCAGCATTTCATCAACATGCTGCAAATTAACTCCAGCATAATCTCCATCTTCCTCTTCGAAAATCTTCAGAAATTGTCCATCATCATCAAGTTTTGCAAACACTGTAGCTTCACCATCTGTCACTATAGCAGCTCCAAAATTTCGTACACCAATCTTCTCTTGGCTATACAGACAAGCCAAATTTTCCTTGTCACCCATGGTAACAAGCCTCTGCTTATGAGACCTAATTGTGTCATCTTCTTTCTGCAACTGTTCACCTCCTTCCAAGACAATTCCAAATGATGGACTGTCTTCTACATCACCTGTAAACACAATCAAATTGTCAGCATCAAAATCACAAGACCCAACGGTCTCACTTATGGATTCAGTCATCCGCAGTTCTAAGTCTTCTTCAGGACTTAGAAAATATTTACTGGCTTTTGCCTCAGTTTTCTCTGGCAACACTCCAGTAAGCTGCTCCAACTCTTCTGTCAGCACATCAGTATGCTGATTTGCATTCATCATGAGACTATCAGCTAGTCTCGTCTTCTTGCCATCATCTGCTTCATGACTGTCCTTCATGAAAACTTTTCTGTCTTGCTTCCTCAGCAAATTATCCTGCACATAAGTCCTCTGCCTCTCCAATTCTCTTCTCTGAAGATCTAGTTTCCTGTACAACTCAACAACTTCATTAGGAGTAGAACTTGGAAACTTCACACGATTTTCCATACCTTCACCAGCTTTTAGCCAATCATCAGCTGGTCCTTCTCTTTCTGCACCAACATCCTGATTAGACTCTTTCGTCTTCATCTCCTTCTGAGATCTTGCCATCTCATCATCGATCTGAACAGCCTTCAGATTCACCTCTTCTTGAACAAACTCTAAAGCTTTTTCATCTCCCTGTACTGTACCTGCAAACATACACAACTTGTCAGTTTTAAAACCACAAGACTTTTCAGTCTTGACTGCTTCCTTCAACACATCCTTCTGAACAAATCTGCGTGTGGAATCTTCAAATTCCATCTCTGGTTCAAGAACTCTAAGTTCATTTTTTAACAAGGCAATCATAATTTGCCTCAACCTCCTCTGCAATTGTCGCCAAATCATTCTCTTTCCCTTCAGTGGAAATATCCAACCTCTATTCTGATTTTCCTGCTCTTGCAGCCATTCCTCTAGTACCTGCAATTTTACCTTCATTACTGCAATCTCTCTTTCTCGAACTTCTGCAGTCATCTCATCTCTGTGGCATTCTTCTGAACCTCTTCTCTGATCCTCCATGATCATCTTCTCCATGAGTTTCTCACTCACCATGAGTTGCGACAGCAATCTCTTCTACTGCCACTTACCTCACCAAGCTCTCCTCACTCAGTCTTTTGGTAAGCACTTGGTTCACTGCCTCTAGAACCTCTTGAGCATTTCCTCTACTCTCTCTCTGGGCTATCTCTTCAACTCACCTTCTTCTTCAGGACACTGCAATTGTCCTTCTTATCCAGCATTTAGCTGAATGCCAGGTTCAATGCCATCATCTTCTCTGCAACCATAAACTGCATTTACAAATTTCAAATCAGAAAAATCAACTCACCTCTTAAGATCTTGCATGATCTTGTCTCCATTTACTTCTGCCATCCTGTTCACTTGTAATTGTGTATGTTGCATATCAGATTTAAAATCTGATCTTCATCATTCATCATATATTCAAAAATACATTTCAGTTCTTTCAACAAAACATTCTGTCTTCATTTAGAAAACAAACATTCTTCAATCTCAACAGAGCCAAGCTCTGATACCAAAATTGACGCAGGCCTAAACCTGCAAACCCAGAATCTTCAACAGAGCATTCCAGAAGAATGCATACTCAGCAAATTCCCAAATCAAAAACCTCATTCACTGGAAATCAAATTCACACATCATATACAATTCAATCATTTGTTGAAAAAATCCCCTTCTTGGCAAATTTCACTCATCTGCATGTTCTAAAAACACAATGGTTATGAAACCATTACACATCATCCCAAAAATTTAACAATCACCTTTTCATGGGACTTAAACCCAAGTTTCAATAACTGGAAATTTCACAAATTCATTATTTGCATGCGGAAGCTTTTCACAACATAGGATTTAAAATTTCTCGATCACATTCATTTAATTATCACCCAACTCCCATCTTTCATTCTTATAACGCTGAAGTTCAAAATCAAACTCAATAAAAAGATGCACCCCGGCTACCACTGTCTGCCGGCCTCTGTTTTGAATTAGATATATGGAATAATGTATTCTAAATTGAATCGACTTTTACAACAGCCCTTTCAATAACACCGAACCACCTAAATTTACACAGTTTTAACACAATCAAACTTACCTCCACAACGCCTCCAATTTCTGTTACGCATTCACAATGCTTCAATCCTCGAACAGATAGTGATGCATAACTGATTCCAAAAGTTTCGAACTTCTGAAATGTCCAGATACCCAGTAACTACAGCGCTATAGCTTTATGCTTTAATGATCCATTGATTTTTATTCAATACAATCCATTGCTTGATTGCAGTTGCCGTAGCTTTCGGTCCTGCTTTCGCTTTGGCTCAATACAAAATCTGAAGTCGATTCTTCCAAACTCAACGCTTCCTCAACTTCTGTTCAGCGCACCTGCACACCTTCCAATCACTTAAATAACATCATTATTTAACTGTCATTCAATCAATCTGCGCGTCCTGTGACTTCATAAATTAACTGGATTTTAATTCAAGCTCAGCTTAGGTAATTCTCAGTCTTCACAACGTTCCATTGACCAGTGTTCCATCAGTTTAAAAACATCGATTATACAGTTTGACTTAAATCGATTTCTTTCCCTTATGTTTAACACAATTACAGTTGAGTCTATTCATACAATTATGACCGAATACAATCACAAATTTTGGACATTTGTCATTAAAACTAAATAGATCTTCTACTTCATGATGAAGCAGCTGGGCGCTCCCTTTTTTTTCCATTGCTGGCAATTAACTCCACATAGAATGTTAAATAATTATGCTGTTCATACCATTCAGTTGTCAACCTGACTCACATCATTAATAAGTGAAATCGATCCTGCTTGTAGCGCTCACACAATTCATAACAGATATGAAAGTCTACCCCTGATTTAGATCTGGCATTGTGCATTCTTCAAAACATATCTATTATTACTCATTATAACAGTACACAAGATGTGAAATCGAATTTCATAAATGTTGCAATTGCTGCCACTGTTTCATTTCAAGTCTACGCCCTTAAACACCCATTAAAATCGACTTCCAACTAAAATTTTCACTCTGTTGCAAAGTCTTTGTTCCACTTAGAACTGCACCTTTTAAATTCACTTCCAACAGAAATTGACATCAATTTCCAAGTCTTTATTCCACTTAGAACTGCGCCTTTTAAATTCTATTAACTGGCAAACAGAGATTTAAACTAACATTCATCCAACGCCCCTTGATATCGATTTACTATTCAAACCAGCTAAATACACATTTTCTAAATCAATCAATGTACTGAAACAAAACAATAACTTACAACTTTTACTGGCCAGATATTTCAATTCCGTGGCCCTTACAATTTGCTGAAGGCTTACAGCCTTGCTGTACAAAACTACTCTCAATCTTACACTCTCTTCACAATCTCTAATGTATTTTTCTCTAAAAAACCCCCTCCTATTTATACAATTTTTAAAAATCATTTAATTAAATGCTCAATCCCTTCAATTCCTCAACAAACCCCTAAATCTCTCAACATCCCCAAAGGATAGATCTTTATCCCTAAAATTCTTCAACTAATTAAATTCCCTCATATCCTTTTATTAATAAAAAGATATTTACAAAAATCCTCACCTTCTCCTATTTTATTTAAATTAATTAATAAAATATTAAAAATCATCACACCCCCTTTTAACATATTTACAAAATAAAAAAAACGCCTTTGATGCTCCTGCATCAGATATGGATGCCACTTTGCATATTAGTCGAGAAGAAATGATGCCATCATTGACAATGTTCAGAGTGGACTGGGTGGAGTTGTTGTTAGTCTGAATCGACAAAGAGCACAAGAGAATACACGTGTTGATTTTTTGTATCATACAAATGATGAGATAGACAACATGAGTGTTGAAGATCTCAGAAGATATGCAAATAATTGTCGCAATGGTTGGCAGGACCTAATTATTTATGAGCAAGAGGGCATGGGATCAGTATGTATTAATTCTTAGGGTGATTATTTTAACACATGTACAATTTGTAATAAATACATATATACATACATTTATTTGTATACATTAATCTAACAGAAATGTATCATATATGTTAACACCATTTGCAGTTTTCACGCTTGATGAACGAGGATGTTAATATCATGGTCGAAGCCTCTGGTTCACACAATCAAGATGGTTCTCACCATCAAGATGATATGTTGGCACATGTTAGTGTTTTTTAAGTGAATATGATGATGTACAATTATTTTTATCTATTATTATATATATCGAAACATGATGACATATTTTTAAAATAAATAATTGTGCACACATGTACATTTATATAATTAAGTGTTAACAGATTCTGATTCCGTCCGCTGTTTTTTAGATCGAGGTACCTTCTTCTTCCTTGGGAGATGTTCCAAATCCACCATCATAAGTATGAACAATTTTTCACTTAAATATTTTTTTAAGTTATATATTGAATCTCAAAATTTCCATTAAAAAATGAGATCTAGATCTTGAGTTATTTTACAGTTTTAAATTTTTTAAATTTTAGGTTTCTCGAGATTTTCTTTCGAAGTCACTCTTCGGAGATGTGCCCAATCCACCATCATAAGTATTCAATTTTTCACTTATATGTTTAAGTTATAAGTTATAAATTGAAGTTCAAAAGATTTATTATAAAATGAGATCTAGATCTTGAGTTATTTTATACTTTTAAAATTTTTGAATTTTGGGTTTTTGGAGATGATTTCCGTTCTCCACAGACTCTAGCGATGGAGTGTATGATGGAGCTAGGAACATCCACACCATTTGAAAAAGTTGTCTAACTTTTTTTTAATATTATTGAAAATTAGTTTATATGCATTTTCATTTGAAAAAAATTAATATATATACTTGTACATGTATATTGTACAGTTTATTGTGGAAGATGTTACTATGGAGGATGTTTTAATGGATGAGCAACAAAACACAATGGAGAGGGAACCACATGAGGTATTGCATGATTTTTTTTTTTCATTTTGTTTTTTTACATGAAGTTCTATATTCTCATTCAATTTTAAAACATTAAATTTTAATGTTTGTACACATTGTGTACAGGTTCCCCATTCTTCACAGGATAGCACAAGGATTAGGACTTTGCTGGTAGAGACACTAGATCCATCTGTATTTGATGGATGATGCATATGTGTGCATCATTATATTTGATATATATAGTATTAAATATAGTTTTTTATATATAGTCTTATCTATGCAGTCATTTTTACTTTTCCATATAACTTGATACTTGTAACACTATACATTGAACTAGATATATATTTACTTTTATTGTTCATGTGAGATACAAATTTTGGACATATTTTACTATTTGGATATAGTTTTAAACTACATTTAATTTTATCAAGAATGATTTCAAAATTTGGATAGTTACATTTGGCATGTGATCACATGTTGTGATATATAATGTTTTATTTTTAGAACTCAAGTTATCATCTTAATTTTTAAATATAAAATGAATCTAGATGGAGATTTCAAATTACAAAACACATGTACATGTGTATATTTTGGATAGTTCAACTACATTTGGCATTTTGGATATTTGAACTACATTTTGCATGTGATCACATGTTGTGATATAATGTTTTGTTTTTAAAACTCAAGTTGTCATCTCATTTGTTAAATATAAAATTCAAATCTAGATGGAAATTTCAAATTACAAAACACGTGTATATTTTTGGATAGTTTAACTACATTTGGCATGTGATCTCATGTTGTGATATAATGTTTTTTTTTTTAAACTCAAGTTGTAATTCTATTTGTTAAATATAAAATGAATCTCTAGATGGAAATTTCAAATTACATTTTCGCAATGTATATATTTTGGATAGTTGAACTACATTTGGCATGTGATTGTGATATAATGTTTTGTTTTTAAAAAATTTTCATTTTATAAATGTTAAATATAAAATTAATCTCTCTATACGGAAATTTAAAATTACAAACCATGTATATACATGTGTATATTTTGGATAGTTGAACTACATTTGGCATGTAATCACATGTTGTGATATAACATTTTGTTTTACGATATAATGCTATGTTTTTAAAATTCAAGTTGTCATTTTATTTGTTAAATATAAAATGAATCTCTAGATGGAAATTTCAAATTACATTTTCACAATGTGTATATTTATTTTGGATGGTTGAACTACATTTGGCATGTGATTGTGATATATGTTTTGTTTTTAAAAAAATTTCATTTTAATTTTTTTTTTAAATATAAAACGAATCTCTCTAGATGGAAATTTCGAATTACAAACCATGTAGACATGCGTATATTTTGGATAGTTGAACTACATTTGGCATGTGATCACATGTGATATAATGTTTTGTTTTTAAAACTCAAGTTTTCACTATATTTGTTAAATATAAAATAAAGTTGGCATTATATTTGTTAAATATAAAATGAATCTAGATTGAAATCTCAAATTACATTTTACAAATAAATGTGTATATTTTGGACAGTTGAACTACATTTGGCATGTGCTCACATGTTGTGATATAATGTTTTGTTCTTAAAACTCAACTTGACATTTTATTTGTTAAATATAAAATGAATCTAGATGGAAATTTCAAATTACATTTAAGACATACATACATTGGTACGTATGTTATGCATTTGAACATGTGTGTGAATGTTATATAATTTTAGCATTTGCATCTATTATTTAGGTCATATTTAAGTACAATAAATATCTATGTTTTAAAATATAAAAAAAAATCATAAAATGTACAGGTCAGAAGCCATACCATGGCCTCGCGCTAACGTCAGAAACCCATCAATGGAAGCTACATAGGTGTGTTTTTAGGCCGTTCTCACTATGGAAACGACCAATTATTGGAATCCACCGAGGTCTCTGCATCTGATAGCCATGAGGTGTTGACTCCTCAAGTGTTTGCTAACATTCATTGGGAGACTATTTTGCCTCCAGAGAAGCCCAAGGGTAGAAGAGGCAGGAAATAAAATATTCCACAATCTGTGCAGCCTTTACCCAGGAAAACAAACCCGCTTGTAGGTTATGAGCCCACGATGGAGGAGATAGGCATTTGGGTTATGGAATCGGACGGTGTCTGGACTAGAGATTACGATGCGGAGTGCCCAGTCTCTCCCATCGTCGATGGGACGCCTCCAAAGCCTCCTCGAATTCCCACAACTAATGAGAAAGACATTGCGAGAGAATACGGGTGCCTGATAGAGGAAGAGGACCAAGAGACAGACGAAGATGAATGAAATCCATGATTGTCACCTTAGGATAGACTTCAGCTCTTTTGTTTTTATACATGGGCCACTGAATATTTTGTATTACAATATTGGATGACACTCTTAAGGGGCTAGTTTCCTCCTTTGAGGTAGTCCCAAACTTGGTTTATTTTGAACACTACCAAGGTAGGTATATAGGCTAAGCATTGCTTGCCATCTCTGCCCATTACCTATGTACAATTTTTCATGTTTTTAGTATCATTTAGCCCAAGTTACAAACAAACAAAAAGTTCACATGAATATATGTACATAAAAATGATTGAAGTACATGTTTGAATATATGTTAAAATGATTGAAATAAAATACTATCGATGTATATATCTGAAAACAATCATAAAATTCTGGGTGTTCTTAGATGTGTCAAACAATCATAAAATTTAATATTTACATTAGAACATATATATCCAGTACAAAAAAAATTTCATTAATGTACATAGAAAAGATACTTTTAGTTGATAGTAAACTGGAAATTAAAAAACACGTACCGAACATTTTTCATTCAAGAATGAATAAATTATAATTTACTTTCAATAGACACATGTCAAAAACAAAATCGTGCAACTTCAAATTTGCATTATATCAACTATGTTAGATACACAGATATGTACATTTTGCAATAATAACATTATGAAAAATTGTACCAAAGAATGTATGAAATCGTTTAGACCAGATAATCTAGACATTTCTATGTGTACACGTGTATAAATTACTCGTGTGCATGTACCAAAACAATGTACATGTGAAAACACTCAAGTACATATAACATAAAAAGGCAGTTCAATTTTTAGTTGAGTTCTGGAAGTTATAAAAGATGAAACCAAAGAGAAGAAATTGTTGGGCAGTTCGATCAAAAAAATTCCAATGGAATGACATCTTCAACGATCCATTCATGATGGGCTTTTGACATTTTCCATTTCTTAATTTTCGTTTTTTTCTTTGATTGAACTTCTATCAACTTTATGTGTGCCGCACACACCAAGTGACTATATTGACAACTTATGACATCAGGTTCATAGTATTAAAAGTAAAAAAAATCCCCACTTTGATTAGTTTTTTGGAAAAAATAACCTTTCATTATAATAGACCATTTGTCATATGTAAGCCCTTGATCATCATAGTTTTCTAATAATTTCATCTTTCGTTCAGTGCAACGCATCAAATAATAATTCACATTTTCATCGTTCATAGTAGGTGAAACTACAGCAAAAACGTCTCCTGCACAATGAGAAAAACTTATGTATTTAAATTTAGATCATAAATAACATGAAAAATTAACTTTAAAATTAACATTGTTCTTGATTTTATTATCTATTTCTAGATCTCTATCATTTGAAAGCAATTTAAATGTTACCTTCTCTAACAAGATCAGAAACTTGATAACCATCAGATGATATTGTAGTCTCCTTTGATTGCATTTCTTCAAATCTTACATCAACAATTTTCCCCTTTGTATTTAGGTAAGTATGTTGCCAATATTTTACATACATTTTGTTTTCACAAACATCATTGGATTATGTGTTGTCTATGCAAACATGACAAAAAGAAGAATATTTTCTTTTATCCAATGCAAACACATTTGTGGACAACTTTGTTTTAATTGAATGAAATTTTAAAGTCCCTTTTATTGTTTCAACATCATCTCCAATCGATCTATCTACATCTTGGACTCCAATATGCCAAAAAAAACTATATAGAAAATTCAAAGAAGAATACAAATATGATATCAAAATACAATAAAAGATATAATCATTGTGATAAATGTAGTGTTTAAAACTATAAATCCAATAAAAATTAAATTGAATGTAGCTTCGTACTTCCCTTGATCAGTTAGTCTCATAGCTTAGTGCAGTGATCCAACATTGAACAATTTGATCAGTCGAGATAAGTCAGTTTGCAGAGTGGTCCATTTGATATCTTCAAAGTGATCGTTTTATGCATGCCCCTGCACCGTCATGTTCTCCTTCTCCATGACCAGTCTCAAAGAGATTCCAACAATGTTTAATGCGGGTTTTCATATGAATATGACACAACCAAAACAATTATCGTGAAGATTTGAATTGACCTGCGCATCCATCTGACTATATCCAATTTTTGTTGAATTTTATTCCATGACTTTTCAAGGAGTCATAAATATTTTCAAATTAGTGTTGTACAAAATATGTATCATGTGTACAATCGTCATTAATATAAAAGTGATATTATTTAATAACATGTCGATTTTCACTAGTGCTTTCTATATGATCAACATTTTGTTCAGCATGTCTATATAGAATATGGACGAGCATGGAGACTTGGTCAGAATGATAGTATTCATTCTGAATTTCTTGTTGTGGAACAAATGTGTAGTTTTTTGCAAAATTAACTACTAAAAAAATGGTCCCTGCTGGAAAAAATTCATGGGATTTTTTGAATTTCAAGTCCTACCATCAAGCTCTATGGGAATGCTTGGTGTATTTATAAATTTTTGCCTCAAAATTTCTCAAAAAAATTATCACAAAAATTTCTTCTTCTTGTAAATCAATTCTTTTAGCACATGAACCTTGAATCGATGTATCGATATATTCATATATTGTCCATTTCACTTTCATTTTGGTCATTTATTCATCATTTATATGAATACAATTTTTAGTCAAATTTCCACAATCATCGCATTTTTTTATCACCAACACATTTCTTTTGGTAAAATAATTCATGGCATTCTCTTTCACACAGAATTTGAGAATCAAATCATGGATGGAGGAAGGAGGAGGTGAATCTTTCCAAAATGTTTTACCAAAATTAAGGAATGTGTCATAATATAATTGAAATTCCACATGATAACGACAACAACAAGTGTCGCGTACAGTGATAGGTTTTACATACCATGGTTTTTGTTGCAAAAAAGCACTAATTGAGACATCAATTTCATGATTCTCTTCTTTGAACTTGTTGAACAACTATATCTGAGTGGTGTCCAAGAAATGTTTTGGATATTCTTCGTACTGATTTCGTGCTATTATTCTTCGCATCACATCCCTTGAATTTGGTGAAACACGTGAATTTTTCATCCAATATTCATATATTATTTTTTTAACATTTTCTCCAAGTCTATCTTTGTATGGTTTCCTACAAATAGTTGTCCAACAAGCGATTTCATCATTTACATCTATTTGCAATCGAAATTTCTGATGTTTGTGCAAATTTTTTCGTGAGGTTCCTAATGCTCGTGCCATAGATTTTACCAAGCGATTCTATTTAGTACTTGATGAAACCACTACCATATGTATTGCTCTAAGTGCATCTGAATCAATTTTTTGTCATGATCTTATAATTGAATTTAGAGCACTATTTATATTTTGTATCATATTATCCTTCATTGTTTTTTATCTTTCGCTGATTTTTGAATACCCAATAAAGTCATAGCTTCTTTAATTTCCTTGATGTTAAGAGACCTTTCAATTGGGCTTGAACCACCACAGTTTCATCTTTGAAGAATGAATCAATAAAACGATAAACATGGTATCGTATAACATGGTCAACTTTTTTATCTCCATATGTTTGAGTGTCAACATTTTCTAACATCTCATCATCGATATTGATTTCATCTGTACATATTAGAATTAAATGTAGATAATAAGTTTACATATTCAATAAATAACTAAATTAATAAATATGTATAATTTAAATAATACACATGTGTTCAACATATATATATATATATATACATATATATATATATATATATATATATATATATATATATATATATATATATATATATACATGCACAGTGATTCAATTTCTTCACTTGAATTTCTTTCAACATTTTCTCCATCTTCAATCATTGGTTCAATATCTCTTTCACTTTCTCTTTCAAAATTTTGTATCTCATCATCAATGTTTCGAGGAATATCTCTCTCAGTTTACATTGCAAAATATTTTTTAAATTTGTTCATCAAATAAAAATCAAGTTTCACATTTTACACTAGGCACATTTTAAATATCAAATTTATAATATTTACGTTTACATACTTTCTTCAACTTCTCGCTGAGGTTGATTTTCCCTTTCAATATTTGAGCGTTCTTCTCTCATTTTTTTACGATATTCTCTCCCATGTTCTATACGTTCCTCAAGGTCTTTTTTTTTATCATATTTTCTCTTGCAATTCCTTCAATTTCCCATGATCATTGAGGATGAAGCTCAAAAATTTTCCTTCAAAAATTTAGACAAAAACTCAATTAAAAAAAGCATCACAAAATATTTAATTTAGAAAAAACCCATTTTAAATTATTTTCACAAAAGACGTACTTAAACCCAAAACACTTCATAAATCTGAGAAAAAAAATGTCTTCTAAAAATGAAATGAAGCTCAAAATATTTCCTTCCAAGCCCTGCAAAAAAAATTCATTTAAAAAGTTAGATAACAAACCATTTTAAAAAATCATTATAAAATATTTACTTAAACCCAAAACACATACTCTAAAAAAATGTCACTTTAAAAAATACCTCCAAGAAATTTTCATTGAAAATTAAGCCCAACCTCTAATGTCAATTTAAAAAATACCCCCAAAAATTGACCTTTGAAAATTAAGACCAAAAACCTCTAAAAAAATGTCTCTAAAAACAAAATACCTCCAAACAATATCATTTGAAAATTAAGCCCAAAAAGCCTCTAAAAAAATATCACTTTAAAAAATACCTCCAGAAAATGTCCTTTGAATATTAAGTCTAAAAAGAGTCCTTTGAAAAGCCCAAAAAAAGTCCAAAAAATGTCTTTTGAAAATTAAACCCAAAAACCTCTAAAAACAAAATACCTCCAAAAAATGTCCTTTGAAAATTAAGCGCAAAAAGCATCTAAAAAAATATCACATACCTCCAAAAAATGTATCACATACCTCCAAAAAATTTCCTTTGAATATTAAGCCAAAAAGAGTCCTTTGAAAATTAAGCCCAAAAAAAGTCCTCTGCAAAATCAACCCAAATGAAGAAATACACACACTTAATTCCAATGGCCCTAAGTCATTTACATGATATTGCCTATAGTTAGACTTGCACATTTATATCATTTGTAGGGCGTGATTACCTACAACATGTTTATTTATTTAGTCGATGGATAATAGATGAAGTCTGCAATCAATGGGAAGTTGATGGTTAAATAAATCCATGAATTGTTAAGAAATGTTGTCATAGATGTCAAAGCTAGGGGGATACCCAAAGGTGGGAGCATAATCAAAGGCCGAAGAACAATCTAAGGCAGGAGCATGAGGAAGAAAACTCAAATTTCATATTAATTAGGAAAGATAAGGCGGGAGAACACAAAATTAAAGAAGCCTCAAATAGTAAAGAAACCTAAAAAAATGAGCAAACCTCAAAATTCAATAAAAACAATAAAAAAAAGTTGAAAATAGAATACAAATTCATAAAGAAAAGGTCTTGCAAAACCAAAGGTTTTGGCCCTCTGCAATTAGTTGACATAATGCGGAAATCCTTGACAGTTTTCAATCCATCTATTGAACTTTAGCATATTAAGGTTTTACAATTCATTAACCCTACAAAATTTTTGATATGTTAGAATGGAGTGGCCCTTGGTCAAAGGGTGGTTAAAGTGCATCACACAAAGGCTAAGGTCGCATAGAATATTGACATAGAACTGTTTTAAAAAAAGGCATAGGGTTGAAAGGAATTTCTTAATATCAGATATACGTAGTGCCTGGTCACAACTCTAGTCACATGGGTGCTAAAGTGTTGCACCTAAGGGCTAATAGCCCTTGGCATATCAACATGTTTCCATTATATCAAAAAGGGTGAAGCTTTGACGATTTTCTCGATAACCAATATAACAACCCATGGTCACAACTCCAGT
Source organism: Pinus albicaulis (assembly GCA_034641835.2). Taxonomy (NCBI): domain Eukaryota; kingdom Viridiplantae; phylum Streptophyta; class Pinopsida; order Pinales; family Pinaceae; genus Pinus; species Pinus albicaulis. Next base: position 1,574,437,978 of record CM076575.1, on the reverse strand, counting down.
GACATGGGTGCTAAGGTTTAACATTCGAGCACTAAGAGCTCTTAGAATGTTATTACATCATCATTATAGAAAAAAAAATGGCTTAGAGGAATTTCTGGTGTTTTAGTATAATGCAACCCCTAGTTATACTCATGGTCATGAAGAGCCTAAGCTATAATTCTAAGGGCTTAGATCCCCGAGCATATTGGCTACAAGAGGATTTGTGGCGAAAATATGTTGAAATTTGTCACTATCTCAATATCTAGTACCTAGGCTTTGTAAACTAACTAAACATTTGATGAAAAGTAATAGTAAAATTATCTGCCATCCATTCTTGAAAAAGCTATGTTTTGCAAGGTTTTCTAGTGTTATAGGTTTTGGGTTATTTCCCAATATCTCACTATGAATGGGTAAAATTTGAGGTTTATCCTCTTCTACATGGTTCCAACATTTGGTCGTAAAAGTGTAATTTTATAACAGTTGGTGGCTAAGGTTCAAATGTCCTCATCATTTACACATTTTAGAGAAGGACTTAGTCAATGCCCTTAATCACATGGTGCTTAAGATGTATCACCTGGAGCTAAAGTCCCGCAAAAAATTCAATTTTGTAAGTGATTTGAGTGTTGAATATTTTGGATAATTTTCCTTATTTATGATTGAAAGTTTAATTTTGGTGTTTTTGGACTTCTGATGCCCCTAGACACAATATTAGCTAAATTTGTGCTAATAGGAAAATTTTTAGGTTCAATTCTCATTCGTGTAGGTTTTAACCCTGTACAAAAATTATCTTCAAATGAATTGTTAACAAAAAAAAAAAAATAGCGGGAGCATAAACCATAAAACAGAGATACACAGTTTTTTCCCCTAGATCCCAAATTGGGACTACCAGCATGATTTTTCATTATATTCCTTTTAGTGTTACAACTCATATATATACATGTTGAAGCATACATAAACGCTAATCCATTAACCCTGGATTAGAACATAACCGTAGTTCCCTTGACTAGATCTACAAAATACTAGGGGTAGAAAACCATCATGCCCCAAAACCATGTGCAAAACCATGCACAAAAACATAGGTAAGTACGCCCACCTAAAATAAGGTCCATTTTTTTTCCCTTGGCACTGCCCCGAACCCCATGCAGGGGCCTATCTACCCCCCCGCTGCACTCGACGCAACAAACAGGGAGGGGCTATCGCCACCCCTATGACCCCCCCCGCGCATTCGACTATTCGTGGAAATAATATAACATCTATTGTCAGACTTTCATATCAAACTCTCAACACATTGGCATTTTACATGCAACACACTTTACCAAACCTATAGTGGCTCAATTTAACGATATAGCGAGTATCATATTAGGCTGATATAGTTGATATGATGAGATTTAGATATCGTTAATATTGAAATATATTGATAAATCTAATATGCCTAAATTCCAACATTAGTATATCGACAAACCTCTATAGCTGAAATACCTTGCAATTCACCAAAATCCAATAGGTTAGTGGCCAAATCCTCCTTCCAGATCACTTTCCACTTCCAATAACCACCCGACACATAGGAAATTATGACATGTGCCCTACCACATGGAAATACTAACATGTGCCACATGTCACTCATATCTACCTAGTTGGCATGCCAAAAACACAAAATTTAAATGACATGTGCCTTCTACTTAGCATCATTTCTTCATCAAATATGATTTCATTTAGACAACATCCTTCAATTCTTCCAGTGATTGAGGCTATCAAACAATGATCCATCACACAGGATTAGATCCATATTGATACCTTACTATGTTGATCTTTTAATATCAATTGAACTATGATATTGTTAGTACTTCATAGTTTTCCTAGGTTTAAGAGTAAACTGTAGAGGTAACCACAAACCACTTTAAATATGGGATCTAGCCCTTCCAGCTTCAGATAGGGCTCTCTCTATGTGAAATTTTCAATCACCGTTTCTAAATTTAGGCTAGATATAAAGATCAAAGATAGGTTTTTCAAATTTTTGGTTGTAGGATGAAGGAAAAGAAAATTGGGCATGGAGTCATAAAAATATTAAGTAATCAATTACAAATAAATATAGTAGCTGAAACTGGGCGATTTAGCGAAAATCTTGGATATTAAAAAATTATTATGTTATGGATGAGATTAATAAGAGCAAGGATAAGTTAAATATAGAGCATATAAAGATGAATTCTATATTTAATCTCAGAGGGAATACATTTCGATCTACTTAACAAGCCTGAGCAGAGTACTATGGGTAAATTATGTTCATAATCTTCTTGTAAACAATCAAGGAAGAGCATCCATGTGAAAACTAGAAGGAAAGATGATTTGATAAAGAAAGAAACATCACCATTTATATGGAACAAGAATCCTGAAACAATACTGTGTCTGTATTTTTAAATTGATTACTTCAAAATAAATTCCCTAGCTTACAATCAAAAGAAATATCTTCTCCTTTTACACAATAAATCCTTTCTACTTCATTTTACAAAAAAATTATAGATTCTTTCTCAAAATGATTAAGACTTGAAACAAAAATTATTACAAAAATAATATCTACTAGAATGATGTAGATATTTCAAAAATAGAACTGATGAGTAGAAAGTTTTGCATGCTTTGGATTTTTTGTTCATATTTCGAGGATTACTGTTGATGATTGTATCTATAATTTTTCTCCCCTGTTAACTGCTCCTGACATGTAGGATTCTATTCCCCTTTTCTCTCTGTGACTAGTCACTAGAATTCTGGTTGATTTACTCGATGAGCTCCAATAGTTTATCCCATCTTCTTTCACCCATAATAGATAAATTCACCATACTTCTAAATATTTCATCCACCTCTATGTATGTTTGAAATTTGGTTTATTGAGAAACAGGTGATGGATTTCTTGCTGAATAAACAAGTCATATTGTAAATCTTCAATAAAATCTTGTCCACTTATAGTTACTCTTACTTTGGAAAATTTATATTTATCCATAGCTATGTTGCACATTTGGTCCTAGTAAGTTTCTAATGGAATCAATTTTCCATTATAATTTATTAAAGGTGGAAGCCCTTTCTCCTGCAATAAACTGGATTTCTTGTTGAATCTTCTTACTATAGCTCTAACTCTTTGCACTTGTTTTCTAGTTGTACCATAATATTTTTCTTTGTTAAAACTCTTTTTACCTCCATGACTATGTTTTTTCTGTCCTGAATTTGTAGTTCTTCGGGCTGATCTTTGGTTTTTGAGTTCAGTACCTTGATGATCATCTGTGCTTCTACTGGCGTGTGTTCAATATCAGCTTTCGTTTTTTCAACTTCTGCCTTGAAATTCTGCACCAACTCTTATTGCTCAAATACAATTTGAATGGATGACCATAGATCTGTGATATTGGCATTAATGTTATACCATATGTTTTTCTTTGCTTTTTCCAATGTTTGTATTATTATTGATTGTTTTTCATACTTTTAAAGATGTTGAGTAAGCTTGAAGTTTTTTTGCACTTATGCTAAATATGCATTGTCAAGTTTTATTTTATTTTCTAGAATCACACTGGTTTTTTTAGTGGCTATCTAATTTATAGAGCAATTAATATTGGCGAAGTTATAGTTCCATTAATACACTGTGTAATATATGCTATTTATTAGACTTTGTATTTGGTTAAATCAATAGTTTTATTAACTCATTATTTAATATATGTCATTCATTAAACTTTGTATTTAGTTAAATTTAAAAAATTGACATATGCTGTCCCAATACATTAATAAAATTATAGCTCCACAAATATTAATAATATTTTATACATATTTTCTACTAAATCATAAGCAAAAAAATTCACAATTTTTATTTTAATATATGACTTGTGATTTTTTACAACATTAATAATATTTTTATTTTAAATAAATATATTTTTTTAATGTTATTTTTAAATTTATTTTAATATTGTATTGTTATATATTAAATTTAAAAAGTAAAACAATATTTTAAAATAATTAAGAGTTCGTGATTTTACCTATACAACAACTATTTCAATCCAACTTTAATTTCGATTATCTAGGAGCTACACTAGTACAAAATGGCTAATTTGTTACTAAAAAAACGACTAAAATTTGCATATAAACGACTATTTTTCGATCGGCGACCAATAGTAGCTAATTTACAGTATCTTATAACGCGACCAACTTTTGGTCGTTTTTAGGTTAGTCATTAATTGGTTATCTCAATTTTGTTATCTAGTTGTATATTTGGTCATTGATTTGGTCATTGATTTAGTCACTGATTTGGTCACTAATTTAGTCATTCATTTGGTCTTTCATTTTGTCACTGATTTAGTCATTCATTTGGTCACTGATTTAGTCATTCATTTAGTCTTTGATTTGGTCATTAAATGTCACAATTAATGACCAAATATACAACAAAATATATTACTATATGATCACCCGAGAAAACCAATTAATGACCAAAGAACTATGACCAACATGTTGGTCGTGTTATAAGATACTGTAAATTAGCTACTAATAGTCATATATATGTAAATTTTAGTCATTGTTTGAAACCAATTAATGACCGAAGAAATGTGACTAAATTTTAGTCATGTTATAAGATACTGTAAATTAACTACTAATAGTCGTATATATGCAAAATTTAGTCATCATTTGTAGTCACAAATTTATTATTTGAAATAACCATTTATTCATTATATAAACGACTAATTTAGTAGTTTATATTCATTTCATTAATAATCATTATAAATGACTAATTTAGTCACATATTCATTTTATTTGTGTTCATCATTAATCAACATAAATTAATTTGTATGATTTAAAAAATGTCATACAATGTGCATGTTCATCTAATATGAAAACACAAAGTCGCATATTTTAATTACAATACTAAACAACATCAAATGCAACTATAAATAATTTCAACCACATAAATTATATTATATGAAATGTTAAAATATTACAATATGATTTTCCAACTTTATATTAGTTGGACTACAATTTACACATGAAATGATGTTTCATCACTTCAAAACATTATCGTTGTGTTGTCAAGGCATTACAGGTGAATTCACCAACTCTGAAGACTTGATCATCAGTGTTTATATGTGTGTCTTATGTGAGATATTGGTTCTAAGGGTATTTCCAGACCAGTTCTCCTCTCTCCTTTTGCATTTGTCGCTCCAATGTTCTTGCTCTTCTCTTTTTTCAATTCATGCTTCCTACCATCAATACTGATTTCATTTTCTGAAAAAAAAAGAAAATACAATGCACTGTAAGAAATGAAAGACAATGAACACTAGAATATAACATAAATTAGACTATAAATAGTTTATACAACATATACCTTAACATCAACAATGTCAAAGCAATTTTCTTTCAACATCAATTTCTGCAAAATAAATGTCACGTTATTCTTTCCCATTTCTCAACATGTTACATACGATAAATTGAAAATCACATAAAACCAAGAGCAAACCCTTTTCTAACCAAAATAAACAAACAAACAATGCCTCTAATAAAACTTCATTATAATATTAGCAAATGAAAAGAGAGCTAGTGGACCATTTGTGTTGTTTGACTTTGCCTATTTTTGTTATAAAGTGCCCGAGCTTCAGGAACCAACAAATGTGAGCACGAGCTAAAAACTAACCAACCATTCACTAGTCAACATGAGAGATCACAAATAAACCAGAAAATTGATCAGGTATTAAAATTGTGAGCAAACTACCTTGAAATTTTCTTCTTGAGAAATACCTCAAAATCCCCTCGTTTCTAATAAACTTCCTGGCTATGTACCTCCATCCTTGATTTCCCTTGTTATATCTTGAATAAAGAATATCCCTTGAACAACCAATTTTGCGAGAATCCTACCAAGTAACTCAAGAGCCTTGTGCGCATCAATAGTAGTAGCCTCCAATGAAAATAATACAATCTCCAACCTAGAACCATCAAAATTATATATAGTTATAATGTTGAAGAGTGTAACTAGGTAGGTCCTCCTTATAATGACTATGTAACTAGCATTTGCACCGAGAGGTGCAAAGTAATGCCGGGGAGTAGGGAAAACAATAGTTAAGTGAAATATATGGAAATTTTAGTTCCTATATATCTTTCTAAGAATGTAATAAGAGGTTAAAATTTAAAAGAAAGTTACACTAACATAAAGGAACACTAATATAATTGTCCCAGAATAATGGCATAGTAATGATGGTATCGAAGATCCTTCAATAGTCGCTCTAAGGAGATTGCTCTAGCTCTTCAAATGATTCAAATAACTGTCGAAACTAAATATTCAAACCTGCTCCAAATCCATCATCAAAAGGTTTTCAATGTGCTAGAAAGGGGTATTTAAAGGTTTTTTTTTTAACTTTCAATTGTTGCTACAAGACTGTTTTAAAGCTAGTCCAAAACTACCTTCTAACAACTTTAAAAGATGTCATAAAAACACCCTCAATAAACTGCTATACAAATACACTCTATGAAGTAATCCATATAGAGAACACACAAATAACCCAGAAGAGGAAAATGAAAAGTTTATCTGCAGTTACATTTTACTCTAAAAAATATTCATATCAAAATCTGTTAACATCAAACCAAAATTTTGTAATTTTCAAGATCCTTAGTTCAGCACAAACTGCCCAACAGCCTAGCAAACTTGACAAGAAGACGCTGACTGTTCTTGTACGCTATAAGACAAGATGGTCAACAATGTCATGAATTATAGCAAGCACCTACAATTGTTTCAGCATGTCTTATCTTTTTAACTGATCCATCACCTTGAATCTATCTAGCATTCTCTCAATCGTCAAAATCAACATTGTCAAGCTTTAAAAATATAGCATTCACTCCAATCTAGAAACAAAAATATGCATTCACAACTCAACTTACCCAGTATTCTGCTGGCCTCATTCTTAAGTTGTAAGTTGATGCCATACTCATGCAGTAAGCTCCTGCGTCATGGACCACCATTCCTGCCCACTGAAAGAGGATGCCCACTCACATTTAAGCCACAAGTGTATGCCTTCAAAGAAGCATCACAAAATAATTTTAGAAACAATTAAATATCATATTGGAAAATCAATTCCTTCTCATCGTGCATGTATATTAGGTGTGATAATTATTGTCCTGTAACTAACCACCATTTCTGGAGTTGGAAGTTCCCTGTCCTTTCCTAAAAAGTCTGCAGACTTGCAGATAGGCCCAACAACATCAAAAGTTTGAATTTTTGCCTTTGGGGCAGGTGGAGAAATTAGCTCAATGTGCTGTGTATCAAGAAGAATATTAGTTAAAAACGTCTCAAAATCTCAAAATCATTTTATGATTCATATCACAACTTTCAGACCGTGTGCCTGTCATGAGAAAGAATGGTCTATTTAGTATCTGGGAATCTCAATACCAGTAATATTTCCTGTCAACAAGGAGACTACAAAAGTAGGACAAATAATCCCTTCTATATTCATTTGGAAATGATCATCCCTTCAATCATGCATCATCAAAAAAAGTTGGGTTCACCCCAAGTCAAATTTATGTACTAACTTGGTAAGCTCCATAAAGGCTAGGCCTAATAAGCTCTGCCATGCTGCCATCAATTACAATGAAGTTCTTGTTACCATTTGTCTTGACTCCAACAACTTGACTCACAAAAATACCAGAGTTTGCAACAAGAGATCTCCCAAGCTCAACAATGAGTATAAGATTTCCAGATAATACCAGCTCTCTTTCCTGAAGAAACAACCAATGGTGCAAATATACATCTTTAAAGTGTCTATATATATTCTTAAAATAGCTGTAACAATGCCAGCACAGTAACTTGGGCAACAAATGAGTGTAAGTTTGAATAAAAAGTAACTTAGTTTAAGCCAATGCTTAAAAGCTTTAAGGACTTACAGAATTTATAAGATCCTTAGGGGTAGGAAGTGCTTCACCCTTGTGATAGTAATCAATGCCTAAACCTCCTCCAATATTCAAATCCTTGACCACGTATTTGGTCAATATACTGGATCATTAGAACTGCAGCATCCTTAAATATGTTCACCTACAAAACCAAAGTAATATTAAAGAAAAATAATGTGCACCTGCTTACAGTTAACAAAATTGGAAAATCTCTTTACACATAAAACATTTCAAGCAACAAAATTATCGCTTCAGTCTCATACAGGAGTTAAATATTACATAGGAAAAACAGAACATACTTTTAACTATCGTTTTGTACAGGAAAATGCAGTCCTGGGGTTTGTTAAAACCTTCATCATCTAGGCTAATGCGTTAGACTTGGACAACAGACGTAAAATAATAAAACTTGTTTAAACAGCAGTGGCATATGTCTGGTTGTTTACAGTATCCTAAGTACACCTTTGTGAGAAAATTTAGAGTACATTTTCTGAAGAATAAACATTTGGTTTGTTGGGGAAATAAAAAATGCAGAAAAAGGATAGTCTTTGCATTTTACATCACACAATACAATTGTAGGAGAGGTTCCTAGCTGTAGTAAGCTACTCCAATGTGCATGTAAAGTGAATAATACTTCAGAAGTGCAAGCGAATGAACTGTTCGAGCTATGGATTGGAGCCATATTCTTTCAAAGCATTAATGCTAGTGCAATCTAGAAAATGAAGATAATATGCATGGACCATCTCTTGATGAACATCACAAGTGTGTGGAGATGAATCGATGGCTCTGTTTTAGAGAAACTACTATTAGATGCTAGCATCCAACGAAGGTTATTTTCTTAGTAAAATTAAGGGAATATAAGTCAGAGTTTGCTAGGGCACAAGCAGCTTATTATCTTGGTTCAAAGGAGGCAATGACATGGTTGGATATGAATGAATATTGTGTCAAAATTGATTGGTTCATCCCCAGGATATGTTGAAACATATGAGAGAGGACAACAAATACAGAATATACAGAGAAATTTGAAAGACCATACTCCTTAGGGGCTTCTATGCCCACTTTGGAAACTAATAAAGATTTTTGCCACCAAGATCATTATTGGCAACTACCTAGCATTGATAGTTGTTATATTTTTTAGCGCTGCTACAAAATGCTTAGGTGTATAGGGTCTACAAGAAAAGAAACCGGGTGAGTAAGTCTGTCTCAGGTAGGTTGAAATGTTTGGATCATAGTAGAATCTAGATTACAGAGATAAAACTGATTCATATTCCATGCTTTCAGACGTCAAGTGGCAGTTTGGATAGCAGTAAGGATGTTCCTGTTGCTTATCCAAATAAAGGAAATAAAGGCCCTTGGTACCATCTGAGTTTTCAAGGCTGAATTTTTGCACTGCGCGTTGAACTGAAAAACCAATATCAGATCTATATGACATTCATCCAAATCATCAAATATTGATTTGGACAAAATTGAAGTAGCACTGTCTGGCATATGATATGGTGAATATCATTGCATGTGAAGAAGCTAAGAGAAGGGCCCCTTTGACTATGGGTGGCTTCAAACCTTATATTATGAGTTCACTTGCCAACTTCACTGCATGGCCACTTTGGAGTCTTACGAATCAGATTTACATGGCATGCTGAAAATTCAAACCCATAGTTGAACATCCATGGTTTCAATATGAGTTTGAATGGTGTAGAGTCTAAATAAGAAGGACCACTTGGCTTTATATGGGATATATCTATATATATATAGAGAGAGAGAGAGTTGACACATCTGTAAAGATAAGGCTGATGAGGCTATGGCACTTGAAGGAGGCCTTCATAACCTCTGGAAAGATAAATATTGGTTTCAGATAAATATGAAACCAATAATATCCCTGCTGTCCCAAAAGAATAGTTATATGACAGCCTTGATGAAGACGAAGAGGAAGTGTTGGGATAAGAATATTCTCCCAATAATGATCCTATATATCAAGGAGGATTTAGAGGATGAAGCTAAAACCATGATGATGCTGCTATATGGGAAGTCTCATGCCCAAAAATTGAAGAAGGAAGCATTGCTAGCCAAACAAAGGAGGCCATCGTTAAACGAAACTTGGACTTGGATGATGAGTGTAATATTTTTTAAAGCTGAAATCAAGATCATAAGTGGTGTCTTTTGAGGGCAATCCCATAATGATTATAGAATTTTTGCTGAAGAGTACCTCCCAGAGAAGGGAATAGATCAATTATTGGTCCCTAGTTCCAATAAAGCGGGTCATGAACAGCCTATGGATGTTGTTGGCCCCTTATCTGTCAATGATAAGATTAGTGGTTTATATTGCAATGTGCATGGAAAAAATTACTAAATGGAAGTTTGATGAGACCCTAACCGCAGAAACCAGCATGTTAAGTCAGCATCAATAAAGTGGAATTGGAACAAAATTCTAGATCTGAAAGGGCTGATAGAAATCCTGCATGGTGGACAGATTTTTCCTAAAGTGGGTGTCAAGGAGACTGGGGCTTACTTCTTCCCTCAATCTGAAGCTTCAGTGGACCTGACATCATTTTCAAACTATTTGGTAGCATTAGCAAGTTTTAATGGAGGAGCAGAAGAATGTGAGAGTGGTAAGGGGGTGACCCTATCAAAGTTTTATTGTGTATACCTAAATATAGTGGGAATGATGAGGACAGAGTACAACCAATCAAGGAGAAAACTTCCTATCTAAGATTTTATAAGAACCCTTATGATGACGGGTGTGAAGACTTCAATAGATGTAAGAGGAGCAATATTTCCTCCAGCAATGTGAACCTCCGGGAAGACCAGTATGGTGGACAAAAAGGGAAATTCATGATTGTATGCCCAAGGATCGAATATATATATTGGGACAATTAATAACTAGTCAGCATATGATATGTCTTATTTTGATGTTTGACCAACTCCCTGCTTATGATACTGAGAGCCCAGACTTCTGGGAAAATCATATTTCAGCATTTAAATCCAACTTTGAAAAATATCATGTCCCAACTTCAAGTTTGAGGGATTCCCTACAGGATAAATTCTGTTTTTGTGGGGGACACTTGTCCCAATAGAGGCATGCCTTTTTCCTGACCTGAATATTCATAACAGAGATAGCTATCTCAGTGAAGCTTGGTATCAGTCTAGATCTGACCATCTTACTAAAGGTCGAAAAGGTTCCTTTCAATTATTCTGCTAGTACAAAAAAACGAATTCAACAGTAACCTTCGTACTTGTGAAGATGAAAATGGCAAAGCTTCGTATGATAATTACAACCAGAGGGAGTAATTTCCTTTGCATTATAATGATTAATCTGCATGGGTTGTAGTATCTCACCATTTTGTAAGTATGATGATCAATATCTCATGGTGTTTACAAATTCAAGAAGACAAGCGTTCTCCTTTTACACTGTCCAAACAGAGGATGAAGATGACAGAGCTAGGGAACTCCCTTTACTAGAGATTTCAAGTGAATATGCTATTGACATTCGTAATGAGATCTACAAGGGCCCCCTTCAGGAATACATAGAGGAATGCAACATATTCAAATCACTTCTACATATACTTCAAAATATCGTGGATGGACACCTTAATTTTTTTTTTGACTAGTAAATTTGGCTCGTTACTTCTCTGACGTGCCAGAGACCCTTTGAAGGGCTCTGACGTGTTCAAATTTGATCACTGCTCCTATCTGTGATTTTGAATATGGTAGAAACTTTGGCACACATAATTATGTGCATCTCCAATCAACATTTCTTATTAAATTTGAACAGAGAAGTGCCAGATCTGATATTTTTCCTTTGACAGTCATCCTACATATGACATGGACTCTAATGAGGAATAAAATAAGGTTGATCATGTCATCAAGCTATTTTGTGAACCATATGAGACAAAGGAAGAAAGGTCCATTCCATTTGTTGAAGGAATCCTTATTAAAGATGAATAGTCTTGTCATAACTCAAATATAATACCTTCTGTATTGAAATATATAGTGGTAAACCCAACTATGCTAATGCACCTAATTAAGCAAGAACAATAGAGATTGTCAGCACAGGCTGCACAAAAGCCTGATCATGTTAGCATACAAATCCTCCTTCAGGTCCTAGTAGAGAATTTTTTACCACATCTGGGAAAGTAATCATAGCTGACCCAAGAACACTAAAGAATTCTAATGTACAACATAAAACGGCATTACAAGCACTAGCAACTGCTTCCAAACCTGCCATTCAAGGAACTTCCACAGTAAGACATGATGTTGATTCAGTAGAGTTTGAGTTGTATCCTGTGGGTAATGAGTGTTTGAGAGATGTAACAGTTGAAAAGTTCTTTTTCTTTCATTTTGTTTTCATTTCATTCCCTATATGTCAGTTGAAGCAATTGTCCTAAGGAATCTGGCTTTGGTGATTTGTCTTGGATTAACTGGTGGTCTTTGAAAATGACTTTGGATCATTGTTTCTATGTTGGAAGAGACACCTATGCCATTAATTCTAAGCATTTCAAACGTAAATTGTTTCTCTGTTTAATTGTTTCTTCTATTGTTTTCCAATGTTCCTTTGGATGAATTATTCATGTTATCTATTGGTTGGGTAGGCTGGAGACTCTGGGAAGCCTCAAATGAAACCTCGTGATCCCCACCGTATTCTTCACATGAATTTGGGTAATGATAATGTGAACTTGAGTGGGACAGATAAACATTTTTTCCCAATGAGCAGGCAGGTACGTATGGCTTTAAGACCAGCAACTACAGAGTCGGGTCCAAATTTGCAACAGGCTCCTTGTTTGCCTAATATTGAACAGAATTTCATGGAAAAGCTTGCAAAAATTGCTGAAATGCTAAAAAGTTCTGACATGAAAACATTACGAGTTCTATCATCACAGATGCCTGTTGGCCAATCAATTATAGAAACTGGCCCCGTTGACTTGGAGCAGGAATTCACTGAATCTTCTAAATCTCGAGAAGAAGATATTAAACAAGACATAGCACTTCCAAAGGATTCAAGCATGGTTATGCCCCTCTCACAGAGTTTTTCAAATGAAATTACCACAATCACACAAAATCATATGAATCCTTGTGGTGATGTGAATCATCTCTTGGAAGGGCTAAGTGAAGAACAACGAATTGCAATCCAACAGGAACGAGCACGGAGAATTGATGAACAAAATAAGATGTTTAGCGCCAAGAAACTTTGCCTTATTTTGGACCTTGATCACACACTTCTAAATTCAACTAAGGTGTCATAAAAATAAAAACCGTCTTGTTCTACTTCTGGTGATTCCTAGGCAAAGAGGGATGCGAAGTAAATGAACTGATGATAATATGATTATATAAATGTTGCTAATTCATGATGTTGTTTGTCCAACAATTTACTGAGATAGATCATGTGCACGAGGAAATGCTAAGGAAGAAGGAGGACCAAGATCGAGAGAAACCTCAGCGTCAGTTTTTCGCTTTCCTCATATGGGAATGTGGACTAAATTGTGGCCTGGCATCTGGAATTTTTTGGACAGGGTCAGTAAAATTTGGATTGAAATATTATGATCTTTGCAAACTGTAGTTTCTTACAGGGAACATTTGATTTACAATGTGGAATTGACAACTTCCTTGTATGCCAATAGATGGATCTGTTCTTATTTTCATCTAATTCATTCTGTGATGGTTTATGTTGCAGGCAAGCAAGTTGTATGAACTACATGTTTATACAATGGAAAACAGAGTTTATGCCACAGATATGGCCAAAAGTACTTGATCCCACAAGAAATTTAACTGTAGGAAGTGTTATTTCAAAGGGTGATGAGGCCAACCTAGATGGAGATGATAGGCTACCTAAAAGTAAAGATCTAGACGGTGTTTTGGGAATGGAATTTGCAGTAGTAATTATTGATGATTCTGCAAGGGTTTGGCCTCATCATAGACATAATTTAATTGTGGTGGAAAGGTAAGTTCATTTCAATTCTTTTCCAGTGTCCAATCAAGACCTTACAACTGTTAATTTCTGTCTTTAAAAATTGGTAGTTAAAGATATATGTGACTGTTCCTACAAACTTGGAGACCGCCATGTACAGAAACATGTATTTTCCCTGTAGCAGGCACCAATTTGGATTGACGGGAACATCACTGTTAGAAGCAGACGTTGATGAGAGGCCAGAAGATGGAACACTGGCATCTTCTTTAGCGGTGAGATGCTAAAATTAATCTATAACAAAAATTGCTTTTGTGACTTCTCACAATTTAGAGATATTTCCTGAGTTCATTGTATGGCTACATTTCTAACACATATACCCTCAATTCAAACACAGGTGATTGAGAAAATTCACCATAATTTTTTCTCAAACAAACAGTTGCATGAAGTGGATGTCCGGGAATTTCTTGCAGCTGAACAACAAAAGATTTTAAAAGATTGTAAAGTGGTTTTCATTAGGGTTTTTGCAGTTGGAGAAGCACAGCCGGATCTTCACCCTTTGTGGCAGATGGCTGAACAATTTGGTGCAGTATGCACAACACAAATTGATGACGAAGTGACTCATGTTGTAGCCCTTGCCCCTGAGACTGACAAGGTATGCATTTTACCTTTTGTCAAGTCCAATTTTTGAAACTCACAGAATATTTTGCAGTAGTTCCAACATTCCAAGTCGATAATGTCAAAAACTATTCCCAACCCTTGGTCAAATCATGCAATTAGTTTCCCAAACCATGCCATTATAACTTAGTCAAGTCAAATTGTTCCCAGTTCATATACATTGAACCCATCAACCAATCTAGATAGAGAAGATGTGCTTCAACAAAAACACATGAATGTAAAAGGTGGAATACACATGGTAAATGCAACCCAGAAAGAAAATCAACTTACAACACAAGAATAGGCAAAACCTAGAAAGCTTAAGTCTTCCATTTGCAATATCAACGCTAATTCACTTCTAGACAAGTCCATCAATCCTGTCACACAAATATCTATTATTTTGGACTCTTTAATCAACAATGGTAGCTGTCTCTTAAGAGTCTTTTCCATAGTCAATAAATATAAAGAAGCGAACAAGAGAATGTGGATCTGAGTCATTTTGTTTCATTCTTCCAACAACAAATAATAATTGCAGAGAATGTTGCCACTGTTGTAAGTTGTAACACTCGGCAAGGGAATTGTCATACAGAGATTAAGGAACTAAAATTGCAAAATGTCTATTAAGGATACTTTGATAAATTTTCAACAAAGATAAATGGTCATAGGGCATTGCTTCAAGTTTCAACAGACCTTGGATATTCCTCACATGGAAATTTAGGACTATATTATCAAGGAGGAGTGGATCTTTGGAGGCCATGTCTTGCTTGGTCAATTGAGACCCTAATAGACTCTTGAAAGAAAATGAATTTTTACTTTTGAAGACCAACCACACCATTACTCAGTTCATGTAATCACCCAATTCTTCTTATAAAGATACAGGGAAATTCCATCTTTCCTAGCATATGCTAAATTTATTGAATGATTTGGATGATTGATAGTGGGAGAAAAGGTCCTGAATGCAGAGGAGGAATATCAGCAGGAGGGTAGGAAACAAATTTCTACCACTCTTGCAATCACCCTAGAAGACTTAGCACATGATGACATGGGTATCATGTCATGCCTTTTTTCTACACTGGAAAATGGAAATTCAACCAACATATGACAAAATCCTGAGCGCAGATGGAGATAACGCACTAGACTGTAGTTCTAGTTTTCTTGAGAATGAGAGTAGTAAGACACTCATAAATGAAGGAAAATCCTGAATATCCCTTAAGTTTCAAGATACCAACACTCCTATCTGTGATTTTGAATATGGTACAAACTTTGGCACACTTAATTATGTGCATCTCCAATCAACATTGCCTATTAAATTTGAACATAGCAGTGCAAGATTTGATATTTTTCCTTTGATAGTCATCCTACATATGACATGGACTCTGATGAGGAATAAAAGAAGGTTGATCATATCAACAAGCTGTTTTGTGAACCATATGAGACAAAGGCAGAAAGGTCCATTCCATTTGTTGAAGGAATCCTTATTGAAGATGAATAGTCTTGTCATATTGAAAGAACAAACCAATATCTAGGAAAACAAGAGGACTCATGCAAACCCATAATTGGTTAACTACACAGTGAGAAAAATCATTTCCAGGTTTGTCTCTTATTGTTCATAGGTATGATAATTGATCTCCAAAGGAGTTCCTTCTCCTATCTATAAATTATATTTGGGTAGCTTTAATTTCTCATATAAAATACCTCCCTGTCTGCAACACTGATGTTCATGGCCAGCATAAAACTGTTCCTGTGTTTGATCCAGAAACGTTGAAACTTACGAACTTGAGGATAACGATGGATCTATGGCTTGAAGAAGTCAAGTATTAGCTCCCCTCAGATTTCCATGAATAGTGTCTGCACAATATGATGGTATATTTATCAATACCCTAGCTGTCCAAGAGTATTCCCATCTTGAATATGGGATCCTAAAGCTCGCTAAAGGGATCCCAACAAAATGCCCTGATCTAAGCCTAATTTATCTGATTGCTTCATTCATGAATATGGGGTCACAACAAAGTTACTAAGAGAAAGACCTGCAACAAATTTATGGATGATTTATCAGCATGTACAGGGTTGAGCAATGGAAGGTCATTATTCATAAAAAAACACCCAAATCCATACTAGAGTGATGAAGTTGATAATTTAGTGAAGACAACAACGTCTCAGACCTTAAGCATACCACAAATTCCAGCACTCCAGGGACAAACGAATGAAGCCATTAAACTATTGCTTACAAGGTTTCAAACTTCAAGGTAATATCCTTTAGCTCCAAGACACAGAGTGCATAGACTAAAATGGTTACCAAAAATTAGTATCCCTGGGAAAAGAAGATGGTAGGAACTCCAAAGGGTTATAAATTAGCTCAATTAAAAATAAGCTTCACAAATAGGAAGCTATTCATGTTTTAAGTTACCTTACACGTTCCAGAAGGGGTCTTACAATTATAATGGGGATAAGGCAACATATTCACCCAATTTGAATGAGTTTTCCTGTCATACTAGTATGTCACTCAACCCCTTTGATTGTTATTTCCAGATAAATAAGCTCAAAGACTCCCCTCACAGATTAGGATGTTATAATTATTAATTCCAAGAAAAATGAAGAAAGCTCTAATTCATTTCCTAAAAAAATGAATGACAAGGTAGAAGGGCATAACAAGCCTTAAAAATTGACCCTGGCCAAAGTGATGAGTTGCCCTAGAAACACCATATCGTTGACCTGACTAAGTCTAGGTCAGTCGAGTCCAATGTTGGAAACTCATAGAATATTTGGCAGTAGTTCCAACGTTCCAAGTCAATAGAGCCAAACATTATTCCCAACCCTTGGTCAACTCATGCAATTAGTTTCCCAAACCATGACATTATAACTTAGTCAAGTCAAATTTTTCCCAGTTCATATAAATTGAACCCATCAACCAATCTAGATAGAGAAGATGTGCTTCAACAAAAAAAAAAATTGAATGTAGAAGGTGGAATACACATGATAAATGTGACCCAGGAAGAAAATCAACTTACATCTCAAGAACAGGTAGAACCTAGAAAGCTTAAGTCTTCCATTTGCAATACTGACGCTAATTCACTTCTAGACAAGTCCCTCAATCCTGTCACACAAATTTCTATTATTTTGGACTCTTTAATCAAAAATGGTAGCTGTCTCTTAAGAGTCTTGGCCAGAGTAAATAAATGTAAAGAAGCGAACAAGAGAATGTGGATCTCAGTCATTTTGCTTCATTCTTCCAACAACAAATAATAATTGCAGAGAATGTTGCCACTGTTGTAATACTTGACAAGGGAATTGTCATACAGAGATTAAGGAACTAAAATTGAAAAATGTCTATTAAGGATACTTTGATAAATTTTCAACAAAGATAAATGGTCATAGGGTATTGCTTCAAGTTTCAACAAACCTTAGATATTCCTCACATGGAACTTTAGGAATATATTATCAAGGAGGAGTGGATCTTTGGAGGCCATGTCTTTCTTGGTCAATTGAAGACCCAAACAGACTCTTGAAATAAAATGAATTTTTACTTTTGAAGACCAACCACACCATTACTCGGTCCTTGTAATCACCCAATTCTTCTTATAAAGATACAAGGCAATTCCATCTTTCCTAGCATATGCTAAATTTATTGAATGGTCAAGAAATGTTTGACTTATGAAATCTGACATTCCAATAATAATGGATCAGTTTACCTAGATTTTAGGAAATCGTAAAATATTAATATTTGGAAGAATAACATCATGGGTCACCAACTGCTTGACTCTCAAGGATCTCACTCCTTTAAAGATATGATTGGACAGCAAGGAGAAAATTCCCTCTTTGACATTTCTTCATGGGACAGAGCTTTAGGATTATTGAGAGGGTCATATTTTGGGGCTCCACCTTCACACTTGTTCCATTTGGTGGCCTCAATGGAACAAAAATTGCATGGTTGTGCCCTTAAGAACCTAGAGGAATCAGACTGTAGCGGGTGGGGTTTAGCTGAGTATCCAGTTAAGCAGAGCTATGCCCAACAACTTTCTCGCTGTTCAATTCCCCACAAAGCCTCAATTTGGAGAAAAATATGGCATTCAAATGCCTTGCCAAAGATTAATATTTTCTATTGGAACCTATCTTATGACAACATATTAACCTCAGAAAATATGAAAAGGAGAGGGATTCAGGGTCCCTCCTAGTGTGCTCTTTGCCTTTAGTTTGGAATCTTCTCATTGCCTGTTTTTGGATTTCCATTTCACTATGGCGGCTTGGTTAGTGGTGGTAAACGGCCTTGAGAGTCGTTTCAAGTAGTCAATTCACTGAAGCAACTATTTTGGATGTGTCGTAATCATTACTTAAGGTCCTTTCTTTGCAAGGCTCTTTTGAAAGGGTCTAGTTTGCATTGTCTAAATTCGCATGTTGGAAATCTGGCTGGCAAAAAATCGTTCCATCTTCCAAATAGATGATGAGTGAAATGGAGATGGTGGAAATTAAAGCTAAAGCACTACTATCTAAACATATTAATTCAAAAAGGATTAAATTCATTCCAGATCAAGATCTAGACAAGTAAGAACTTCAATTGCTAGATCAATTTAATTTTAAATATTCTTGATCTTCTTCCTGACCCAGGGACCCAGGTAAGTATGTCCACAATCATGTTGGCAGCTTCATATAACTCCACAAGAATTTCATCAGTGGAGTCAAACTCAAAAATCCTTCATTTTTTGTTTTGATGGTGCCTTGAAACGAAACCCTGAACTGGCAGGAGTCAATGGGGTTCTCATTAGTCTAAGAGGGAAGATAGCATGTCCCTATGGTGTTGCAAATATCGACATTGAGATATAGGAAACTCGGTCCTCCTCAAGACAAGAGAATTCCATGTTTTATGTAATAGTTCTCACAATTAATATACAAATGAATTATATCAAAACTAATCATCTCAATATACTTGATGGCATTCTTATGTGTAAGGGAAATCTGATCCTAGTTGAACCTTCAATTCATTAACTATTAATACACAATATTATTACACCAAATTCTACAACATAGCTTATCTAGAATATGATAGACAAAAGACACAAGAATGATGCATACAACCCTTGATTACAGCATTGGTGTTTATAACGAGGCATTTCAGCTCAAAAAGCTCCTTTTCCATCCTCAACTAAACTCTTTTCACATGCAGATGTCGTTACTGGCAGCCTGAGAGAAGGGAATTTTGACCAAACCAGGTTACATAGTGTTCCAGGTTATTGCCCTGCAATCAATACCATTTTAATTAGATGGAGTTTGAGATGCTCGACATTTGCACTCTTGCATATGCCTATCAAAAAGCTAGGTTAGCAGAGGCTACAAACAATTGGAGGAAGCTTAATAATGTTGTTGCCACTAATTCCAATTAAGGAAAGGTAACCATTGCAAAAGATGGTACGACCATCAATCCATTCAACAAAATTTTGTAGCAGAAGACCAACACCACATTAAGGAAGACAAATTTTCCCTTTTATCACTATCGATAAGTGCAATGGACATTCCAAAGATGGATGTTGGTCACTACATTATAGAGAAGCATCAAATGTCGATCATGATAGAGTAAGGATTGAAATAGATATCGATGTCTAACAGTGTGATGGATTGCATCTCTTTGATGGCAATTGTACATCCTAGTTACACAAAGAGTTGGAAACTATTCTCCATTAATATCCAACTCGGGAAGGATCTTGTGACTTTAGTGTTTGACACTGGAAACCAATGAGACATCATCTCAATAACAGTGATAAAGAAGCATAATTTACATCCAATCATGCATACTTAACCCTATCCCTTGGTTTTTCTTAGCAAGAACAAGTAATTGTTGAATATGCATGTAAAAGTGGATGAAGTTCCCCATATCGATAGATAATGTAGATGAAGTGGAGTTTAATGTTGTTTCATCCGATGTCTGTGATATGATATTCAACTATTCATATCTCTGGGATTGAGATAGTGTATTGTCAATGCCTAAACAAAGCCTAGTCAAAAAAGGCCAAAAATACTTAGTGACCACACAAAAAATATCCAACTCCCTTGGTGTTAATTCAACCACTAAAGGCTAGAGGCTAATAAAAAGCTTCAATACAGTTTTCTTTAAAAGCCTTGTGAGCATAGTATAGTGCCACTCTCTAGTGGTCAACCAACAACAATAGCCCAAGGCCTTGTTGCATGCATATCGAGCACGTATGAGAAGCTAGAAGAACAAAATAAGTTGGACAAGTTATTGTAGCACTATTTCAAGTTGTTATGAGAACTACACAGGATGCCTCCAAGCCATGCAGTCCAACACATCAATGAGTTGCAACAAGTTTTTGTGCTATTGAATGAGTCACTGTGCAAGGATTTGTTGTTGGAAAACTAGGAGATCAAGAGGTAGATATGAGACTTAATAAATAATGGCCAAATATGAACCAACTCATTGCTTTGTGGATCTGTTATTTTTTGTTTCCAAAGAAGGATGACACATGGATAATGTATTATTCTCTATTGAATAGAAACACCATCAAGAAATGGTATTCATTGTCATGCACCAAGAACCTAATCGATTACATTCATGAAGGTAATTATATTAGTAAGCTTAACCTAAAGTTTGGGTACAACTAAATATATATCAAGCTCGAAGATATATGAAAGAAAACTTTTGAGCCACGACAAGGATTTTTCAATGGTTGGAAGTCGTTCAATATAATTTGTGCCCCTATGACATTCACAAGGATATTGAACAAAGTGCTCACCTTGTATCTTAACTATTTTGTGATTGTGTACTTGACTCATAGTTATTAAAATCGGAACCGGCGACTGGACCGATGGACCTAATGAACTGGGTTTCGAACCGGAACCGGTCTAACCGGTAGAGGTCAGATCTCAATGAACCGGTTTTAAAAAAAATACATTAAATAATTATTTTTTAATTAAAAAAACTATTTTTAAGATTTGCAACCATGATTCCAAGCCAATAGAGACAAAATATGCAAAGTTTGCTCATTTACATACCATGCAAAGGTGAATATATCAAAATGGCACCGAGTGCAATACATATCATCGAAAAATACATAAGCAATGAGGCTCCAAATGGCCCATAAAGTCCAAAAACAATGCTACAAGCTATGAGGCCATTGGCCTAATACAACACTACACATGAATGATGATCAATCATCAAATTCATCACCGCTACTAGACACAGGATCAACATTGGATGCTACATAGACATCATCTGGATCAGAGTCTGAGGATGCCTCAGCCTCAGGCTCATTTGCAACCTCAATACCCCTGCCACCAATAACAATAGAAGTGGACCTAATGGAAGCATGAGTTACTCGAGGACCGAGGTGCATGAATAGTGATGTCGACATGCCTCCTCAATTCTTATTGATTAGATTAAGAAAACGAAAAACAAGAAGAAATGGTATTTCTCTTACTATACCAACTTACACAGGCAGTGTGGAAAAAATTCTCATTTTCCTTTCAACTCTTTGGCTTCTCTGCTGTCATTTTAGTTTGGCAATCTTACAATATACAGGTAACCCTGAAAGAGTTGCTGCCTAGTGCCCATTTAAGTGACTCAAATGCAGGTTTCGGATCTGATGATTCATGGATTGCAAAATAGATCATATAGTTGTTTTCATAGACATTGAAGGAAATGCTTGAAACAACATTTTACCAAATTCTAAAATTTGGAGTGGTTTTATCTGTTCTTTTAAATTTATAGTCTACTCCCATCTATTTATGGCAATGAGGTGGAGGCTGCATGAATTCAAAATCTGTGACTGAGAACAAGTTTTGGGCACCCGAGATTTTAACTAACAAACTATCAAGAGTACATCGATGGATACGAACAACAAGCCTAAAACCCTCACATGCATTGTTGGGTGGCATGCAGGCTCAATCTTCTCACATATTTCCACTTGGAGATCTACAGTTATAGATCTCCTCTCTTCATCACGATCCTACCCAGCAAGTTTCCAGTTGCGTTTGTGCTTCTTGTTCTTCAAGAGCTACAAGCTATCTCTTTTCTATCAGCTAATTTTTTTGCAGTCCAAAAGAAACTGCATCTGTTGTGTGAAATTGTCTTCTCGAAGGGGCTCTGCCCAAAAGCTGACTGTGACACTGCTTATGGGACTGCAAAGGCAAATTCAAGTGAAGCCCCCCTTTCCCTCCTGAAATGGTAGCACAAACTTGAGCATGGGACACCTAACTGGCTGGTTAGGTACGGAACCGGCCGGTTTATGCATTAACCGGCCGGTTCCATACCTAATCGGCCGGTTAGGTCCGGTTAACCAGCCAAATCAGGTGAGACCCTCCTCTAAACCCGGTTGCATGAGCGGTTTTGACCGGAGGCTAAGCTGACCAACCGGTTTGACCGGTTACCAGTTCAAACCGACCGGTTTTGATAACTATGACTTGAATAACATACTAGTTTTTAGCAAAAATTGGGAGTACCATTTGAAACACTTGGATCAAATATTATCAGTATTAAGAATAGAAAAGGAATTAATCAATACAAATCAACATACATTCAAGCAGAAAAAACTAGTGCATATTAGATTTTGCAAGAACCAAGATTGATTCAACATTGTTCTAAAAAAGATTTCAGCTATTGCCAATTGACCACTACTAAAGAAAATTCACAACCTACAAAGCTTCATGGAAATGGAAAATTATTTAAAGATATTTCTTGTGTAGTTTTCCGATGTCATGCACCCTCTTAATGCACTAAAATGACCAATTCAATTTTAGCTAGGGCAATTCACAGCAAAGATTGTTCAAAGAGATCAAGTGTCAAATTGTGACTACTACTATTCTTTCCTTGCCTTACATTCAACCAGCCCTCGATATCAACATGGATTCTTGGCAAAATTCCATGGGTACGTCATTGATGCAACATGAAGACCAGTTGCACACCACTCCAATAATTTTTCAACCATTCTTAATTACACAATATATGACCAAGAGATGTACACATTGGTTCAAACAACACATCATTGTAGACATTGTTTGAGTGGAAAAGAGATTGACATTCATAGAAATCACAAGTCTCACCAAACCTTTGAACATTGAGCAAGATCAAGAATGCACACCACATTAAGTGGTCCAGTTATTTGCATTTCAATTAAGTGTTGAAAAGGAAGAACACGTAAACTAGCACATTACCTTCCATGAACACTAGCAATCGGATTGATAGTGTTGATAGTAAATTCATAAGAACTTGTTCCCTTCATATAATTTCAAAACCAACAAAACAGAAATTGGGAAAGTATACTCTACTTCCGATTCTAAGTAGACCATGAGAGTCAATTTCAATGGATTTCCTTTAGGTTTGTTGACAACTTGTAGGGGCAATGACTATCTGATGCTAGCTGTGGATGGCTCAATAAAATGAGACATCCTCCCATCTATAAAGGCGCACAAAGGGTTTGAACTTCAACCATGATCCCAATCAAATAAAAAATCACGCACTGAATTGCAAGTAGGTAACATGTACTTGAACCAAGATCCCAATCAAATCATCAATCTCCGTGAGAGAAGATCCTTCAACAACAGCGCTTAAAGAACTAATTTAGCATCCAGATAGATACATACCTATAACATTAAGTACCAGGCATACCAGCTCTCAAAACACTAGATGTAGCAGCTCTCATCCGACGGCTCTATTGCTTGGGCTCTCCTGCTTGCGTTGCTCTCTCTTCTACGGATAAGAACAAATATATCCTTGCTCCTTGAATTTTCTTTGCGTAGATTACACAGATTGATGATCAATACTGAATGAGCTTCGAATTCAACTGGTTCAATGTCTAAACCTGTAGCTTTTGCTCGGGCAACTAGGTCGGTTATGAGTAAACCGATTAAAGGTAAATAAATCGATCTCGATCCGTAACTGGAAGAAGAATGCAGCGACTCTATAAGAATACTGTTTTTTCGATTCAGAATGGAATACATGATCAGAACTATAGAGTTGTATTTAGAATACTGCATACTAAATAATAACCACTCCTCCAACCCACGAGGCTTCCCAGCGAAGTAATTGATAATTTCCAGAAAGCAATGGCCCTACCAAATCTCCTAATCTCCTACCAAACAACCAAATCGGATATTACCGCCTATGGCCAAACCAAAATTCGAAAGTTAAAACAAATGCGCGCGAATGTCATATACATGAAACTATTTATATATATTACAAAAACGTTACATTAAAATAAATTTCTTATTATTATTATATTTTTAAATGTAAATAGATATTATTTTACTTTAAATTATTAAAATATTTCATTATTATCTAAATTAACTTTACTATTATTAATAATATCCTTTAATATCATATATAAATTTTACATAAAATACTAAAAATATTTCTTTTATCACTCTTTTACAAAAAATTATAAACTAATTATATATTATAAACTATATACTATTATATATAGTGTAATAAATCAATGGTATATAAACTATTATATATATATAGTGTAATAAACTAATTATATATTATAAATTATTATATATAGTGTAATAAATCAATGCTGCAATGGTATGAGAAGAAGGATTAGTATAAAATTATTATATTTTATAAATTATTATATAGTTTGAGGTGGTCTAATGGTTAAGAGTGTGTGTTTCCTTTCAAGAGGTCATGTCTATAAAATCAGAGGGGTAAAGTATGTATGTTTTCATAGACTTAGTAGTCAAATCGTTGTCCGAAGGTGGATCCCTTGTTCCACAAACAAGGGGTCTCATACACCAATTTGGAGTCAATATTTATATCAATGGAGTCATATATTTTAATCCTAGAATAAATTAGTCATTTAAGTTAGTCGTTTTTAGTTTAGTCACTTATTATCTAGTCGTATATTTTATTCATAGACTAAATTATTCATTTAAGTTAGTCATTTTTAATTTAGTCACTTATTATCTAGTCATATATTTTATTCCTCGACTAAATTAGTCATTTAAGTTAGTCATTTTTAGTTCCATCACTTAAAATTGCTCAAATTTAGTAGTATTTCACTTGAAATAATTGCAGTGACTAACATTTTTAGTCACCTAGTCACTAATTTCATCATTTTTTACTAGTGATAGTGCTTCGTTCTTTGAAGTTTGAACTATTCACGGGGATCTATAAGGATTCTTTCACTGTCCAGATTTATGAACCTCCAGTTTCAAATATTGGCTCCATTTATCATTTCTGGTTTGCGAATTTATAAGCTTGCTCCATTTGTCATTCCTGGTTTGCGTAGTTATAATATTTCTATGCGTTGTCGCAGCTATTGCTGTGGTGTTCAAACGGGGAAGTTTGCGGATATTGTAGAAGAAGAGCAGCGGGAAAATGGTGGGAGAATGTAAGAGAAGCTTTGGAAAGCATGTTGCGGATCAGTAATTTTTTCCTTACTCGTGGTTGGGTTGCTGGTTAGCTACCTTATGTTGAATGGATTTTGGTTTAAATATTTCTTTAATGGAGTAAGTTTGTAGGTAATTTTTTTTTTTATTAAGGTTGTCAAAATCATGTGAAGGTAGATTATTGTGTAGAGTAGATTATTGTTAAATGCATAATTTAATTTCACATTAAATTTATATTTTATTTTTTTAATTACGTTTTTATTTTACAAATACCATTTTTTCATTATTATTATTTTAATAAGGAATTAAATTCTAAGTGTTGGACAAATATTCTTATTCTTAGTTACAAATAATAAAAGGATGTTACACGGAATATTGTTAGAGATAGAGATAATAGACAAATGAAGATTCTAGATTGTTAGAGTTTTAGAATCTGTAGTTTTTCAATGTAAAAATGATTTAGAGCTTAACGAGGGTCATTATTTTTCCAGTTTATTATGGTTATCCAATGTACCTATCTCATTACTATAAAATGAGACTCTGTCATGTATTTGGTGTGTAGGAGAACTTGAATTAATAGAAAAATATTTCATGAAGACATTTTTGCTATCTTTTCTTTTTCTTTTTCTTCTTTTTCTTTTCTTTTTCTTTTTCCTTTTTTGTATTAGAGAAAGAACTAAGGGTGTAAAGATTATAAGCGAGGTCTATGAGGGAGAAGGCGAAGAATCCTAGGTGTTGTTGAAGACAACAACCAAATTAGTGCTCACATGTGCCCAAATTATTGCTCACGTGTGCTCCTATGGGAACCCCACGAATGACAAACTCTTGATCCAAATCTAGTCATGAATGTTGTTGTTGATGGTTCCATATGGCATTGATTTAGTAACAATTACATTAAATGGGATGTTGAATGATTTTCATATGTTCATCACTGGAATCGCACTTAGGTAAAAGGCTCCTACATTTAATGAATTGACAAGAATTCACTTGCAAGAGGAAGAAAGAAGGAAGAATCCTCATATCAGATCTCAAAGTTCATATTTTGGAAGCAACCATACAACAGAAATCCATGGGACAAGAACAAAGGAGGCAAGTCATAGTCAAAACCACATCAAGGCACTACACCACCAAAGAAAATGGCTATATGGAGAGAAAGGATGGATACTTTTACTATGGTAAGCCTGGACATTTTGATAAAGATTGCAATAAAAAGAAATTTGATGAGTTCAAACATAAAATTCATTTAGGCAATTGTGTTGATAAGGAAGCCACAATTAGTAATAGTCTCAAAATTATCAAATTATTCATTTCAGATGTTTCCTATCAATATAAATGGATGATGTTAATGCATGGTTAGTTGAATTTGGTGCTTCAATTCATATGCCATGCAAAAAGGAATGGTTTAATACAGATCCCAAAAATGATAATGGTGCTCATATTTATCTAGGATTCAAGTTTAAAAACTCTAACAATTGAATGCTTTGTTCCATTTGAACTCACTCGTCTGAACTTATTTGATTAAACTTGCTTTCTTGAATTTCGCGCACGCTTGATCTTAGAGTTGTGCTTTGCTTTTCTTCGCTCACTTGATTTGACAAGTTTAGGGTGACGACTACTACTGAAATTGCACCCAAGTTAATGAGTTTACAATGTAATGAGTGGATGACAAGTTCAAATGACTTCCACCAATTATGAATTTAATGATTCAAGGCTTGAGTGTCGGGTTCAACCGAGAATACGTCTGATACAACTCAAAATACCAAAATTTAATGCAACATTAACACATAACAAACTAAACTTCTCACATTTCAATACTCATGAGCAATGCTTTATGACCTTGACACTAATTTGTTTTAAAATATCTCCGTCCAAAATACTTGACAGAGACTTAGAATTCACTCAACTCGCTTTACAAATAATAATTAATTACACTAACTCCCTCTCTTAAGTTAACGATGTTCATCCCTAAGCTGAAGCAATAATTGACCTACTAAAATTTTTCATTGATCTCCACAAACGAGTGTATTACCTGAAACCGAATAAAACAACATATTTTTCTCCAAAGAGTAAAATTTTCAAGTCTTTGGCCTTGACTTCATGATGCTTCCATTTTCCGTGGACACTTTCATCCTTGAACATATAAGTCATATAATCGGTGGAAATGAACAGGTCATTCACCACCACAAGCTCAAGATCATCGCATATCGAAAAATACACCATACATCACCAAAACTAAAAAGTCAGTAAAACAAAAGAAAACAGAGAAAATTTCCAACACATAAACACCTATTAAATATATGTTGAGTAACTACCATTGATTCTGATCTTGATCTTCCCAATAGAACCCATTGTTAGATATAGAACTTGAGAGCTGAAATATATTTACAACCACATTCACCAATGTGGTTGATATACGCCAATAGACCTATATCCACCACCCACCACATGTATTTTACCAAAATAATCATTATATATTTATCAATATAATTACCAATATATTTTATATATCTCCTTAAAATATATATATATATATATTATTTGATAATAAAATATTATTAAATTTTTTCAATACATTAATAGTCATAATTCAAACTATACTAAAATTCCAATATAACTTAATAATAGTATTTCATTACTATTTATAATAAGTATATATCTCTTACCAATATCCCAAGGGATTATTAATATTATAAGCCAAAAGAACTAATAAAACCAAGGAATTGGTGAACCCAAGGGGAAAATATTAAAAACTTAAAAGATCAAGAAGCCCAAGGGATCCATATTAAAAAGAGAATTAATCAAGGCTAAGAATTAATATTTAAAATGCAAAAGAATGATAAACTCACATGATCAATAAGGATAAGGGATCAATATTAAAAACATAAAATATTAATAAACCCTAAGAATAAAGATTTCAAAATAAAAAATATGAGAAATCAATAAACCCTAATAATTGATTTTTAAATTTAAGATATAAATAAACCCAAGAGAATATTGATACTATAAACCATTTAAAGAAATAATAAACCCAAGGGTTTAATATTATAAACCAAAGGAATTAGTGAACCCAATGGATAAATATTAATATTATAAACCAAGAAATTAAAAAACCATAAGAATTAATATTTTAAACTCAAGAGATTAATAAAGCATAAGAATTAATATTTTAAACTCAAGAGATTAATAAACCCAAGGTGTTATTAATATTATAAACCAAAAAAACTAATAAATCTAAGGGTTTAATATTACAAACCAAAGGAATTGGTGAACCCAAGGGATAAATATTAAAGACCTAAGGGATAAATAAGGCCAAGGGATCAATATTAAGAACACAAGAGACTAATAAACCCTAAGAATTAATATTTTAAACACAAAAACTTAAAAAATTAATAAACCCTAAGAATTAATATTTTTAACTCAAGAGATTTTAAAACCAAAGGGATTATTAATATTGTAAACAAAAATAACTAATAAACCCAACACTTTTATATTTCAAACCCAAGGAATTAGTGAACCTAAGGGATAAATATTAAAAACCTAAGGGATCAATAAGGGGAAGGGATCAATATTAAAAACAAAAGAGATTAACAAATCTTACAAATTAATATCTTAAACAAAAAGGATTGACAAACTCACATGATTATTAATATTATAAACTCAAGGGTATAATATTAAAGCTAAGAGATTAATATTATAAACCTCAAGTATATAAAAACCTTTACATAAATACTATAAACCATAAAATAAACATGGTTGAGCATGCTTGATTTAAACATTGAGACAATTTTTGTCACAATGCGACGTTGGATGAAGAATGACGATGGTTGGCCATGGTTGATTTTCATATTGAGACAATATTTGTTACAATGTGACATTAGACCATGGAAGACCTTGATCAAATACAAATAACGATGATTAAAAATGGTCTCCCATGGTTGGTTTTCATGTTCAAACAATGTTTCATAATATGACATTAGACCATGCATTAATATTAAAGTGTACGACTAATATATTTAACGCCTAATATTACCAACCCAAAGTTTTAGAAAGCTCAAAGATTAATAAACCCTAAGAATTAATATTTTTAACTCAAGAGATTTTAAAATCAAAGGGATTATTAATATTATAAACCAAAATAACTATTAAACCCAAGGGTTTTATATTTCAAACCCAAGGAATTGGTGAACCCAAGGGATAAATATTAAAAACCTAAGGGATCAATATGGGGAAGAGATTAATATTAAAAACAAAAGAGATTAACAAAGCCTACAAATTAATATCTTAAACAGAAAGGATTGATAAGCTCAAGTTATTATTAATATTATAAACTCAAGGGAATAATATTAAAGCTAAGAGATTAATATTATAAACCTCAAGTATATAAAAACCTTTAGATAAATACTATAAACCATAAAATAAACATGGTTGAGAATGCTTGATTTAAACATTGAGACAATTGTTGTCACAATGCGATGTTGGACGAAGAATAACGATGGTTGGCCATGGTTGATTTTCATATTGAGACAATATTTGTCACAATGTGACATTCGACCATGGAAGACCTTGATTAAATATGAATAACGATGATTAATAATGGTCTCCCATGGTTGGTTTTCATATTCAAACAATGTTTTTCATAATATGACATTGGACCATGAATTAATATTAAAGTGTACGACTAATATTTAACACCTAATATTACCGACCCAAATATTTAGAAAACTCAAAGATTAATAAACCCTAAGAATTAATATTTTAAACTCAAAAGCCTAAGAAATTAATAAACCCTAATAATTAATAATTTAAACTCAAGATATTAATAAACCAAAGGGATTATAATATTATAAACCAAAAAAATTAATAAACCCAAGGGTTTAATATTATAAAATAAAGGAATTGGTGAACCCAAGGGATAAATATTAAAAACCTAAGGGATCAATAAGGCCAAGGGTATAATATTAAAAACACAAGAGATTAATAAACCCTAAGAATTAATATTTTAAACACTAAACCTAAAAAATTAATATACCATAATCTAATCAAATATTTTAAACTGAAGAGATTAATAGACTCAAGGAATTATTAATATTATAGACCAAAAGAACTAATAAACCAAAGAGTTTAATATTATAAACTAAAGGAATTGGTGAACCCAAGGGATAAATATTAAAAATCTAAGGGATCAATAATGCCAAGGGTTTAATATTAAAAACACAAGAGATTAATAAACCCTAAGAATTAATATTTTAAACATAAAAACCTAAGAAATTAATATACCTTAATCTAATCAATATTTTAAACTCAAGAGATTAATAAACCCAATGTATTATTAATATTATAAACCAAAAAAACTAATAAACCCAAGGGTTTAATATTATAAACTAAAAGAATTGGTGAAACCAAGCGATAAATATTAAAAACCGAAGGGATAAATAAGGCCAAGGGTTTAATATTAAAAACACAAGAGATTAATAAGCCTTAAGAATTAATCTTTTAAACGCAAAAACATAAAAATTTAATATACCATAATCTAATCAATATTTTAAACTGAAGAGATTAATAAACCCGAGGGATTATTAATATTATAAACCAAAAGAACTAATAAACCAAAGGGTTTTCTATGATAGATTATGGCTCCACATTTTGGCAATGGTAGACCACATTCAATCATATTATCAACCGAAGGGACTGACATTGTAAATCCTTGGGATTACTATTATAAACCCAAAATATTAATAATCTCAATGGTTTATTAAACCCTAACATCATAAACCCAATGGAATAATATTAAACCTTAGGGTTAATAATATAAAGAAAAGTATTATGAACCCTAGGGTTAATATTATAAGCCAAAGTATTATAAACCATAATATTAATATTATAAACACAATGGATTAACATTATAAATCCTTGGGTCTAATATTATAAATCCAAAATATTAACAAACCCTTGGGTTTATTAAACCCTAACATTATAAACCCAAGGGAACAATATTAAACTCTAGGGTTAGTATTATAAACAATGGGATTTGAATATTATAAACCCACAAGATTAATATTATAAATCCTTGATATTAATATTATAAACCCAAAATATTAATTAACCCAAGGGTTTATTGATATTATAAACCCAAGGGATTAATAAATCATCAGGATTATTAATATTATAAATCTAAGAAAATGATATTATAAACCAAAGGGATCAATAAACATAAAGGATTATCAATGTTATAAACTCAAATAATTAATCAACCAAAGGGATTAATATTAGAAACCAAACAGATGAAAACAACCCAAGGAATACATATTATAAATGCTTGAGATTAATCTTATAAACTCAAAAGATTAATACACCCAAGGATTTATTAAACCCTAACATTATAAACCCAATGGAATATTATTAACCCTCATATTAGTATTATAAACCCTTGGATTAATATTATAAACCCAAGGGATTTACATTATAAATCCTTTGGATTAATAGTATAAACCCAAAATATTAATAAACCCTGTGGTTTATTAAACCTAACATTATAAACCTAATGGAATAATATTAAACCCTAGGGTTAGTATTATAAAGAATAGCCATGATTAAATGTGGTTAAGTAATGTTGTGTATTCTCGAGCATGGGTGACAATGAGTAACAATGATTAACTATGTTGGAAAGGTTTAACCATGTATGACCATGGTTGAGTTTTTGTTACCATGTTTTATTAGAATGATTAGAATGGTTGACCAATGATGACCATAGGTTACTATGGTTGACCAAGGATGACTAGGTTATTATGGTTGAGCAAGGTTGACAATAGACTACTTGGTTGACCACGTTTGACTATAGGCTACTATGGTTGAATATGGCTAACTATGGTTGTGTATTTTTAGCATGAGTGACAATGATTAACTATGATGGCAGTGTTTGACCATATATGGACATGGTTGAGTTTGTTTTACCATGTTTAATTAGAATGATTAAAATGCAAATCTTAACATTGTTATTTATCACTAATAATCTTAATATTATTTATATTAATAATATAAATTTTAGTATCAATAACGTTATTTATCACTAATGATCTTAATACTATTTATATTAATAGTGTTAATTTTGGTATCAACAATAATATCATTCATAATATTAATCATCATATTTTTAAAGTGAATATAATTAATAAAATATTTATCATATAAAGAAAACATTATTAATATTATTTATCAATATTAATGTCAATAGGATTTATATTAAAAATATTAATGTAATTAATCCTATTAATATTATTAATAAAATGTTATTAATAATTTTAATAAATCTTAATAATGTTTGAAATTTATTAATAATTTTAATAAATCTTAATAATGTTTGAAACTTATTATTATTAATACAATTATGAACATTAATTTTAAATAAACATCATTAATATTGTATTAATGATGTTTTTAATAATATTGTTATTATTATTAACAATGTTACTAATAATATTGTTTTTAATAATAATTAAAATGGTATTTTCATTATTAATATAGTTTTTAATATAAATCATAATCATCATTATATAAATATTAATTATTAATATTATTTTTAGTGTATATTAAAATGTTAATGTTATTAATGTCATTTTTATTATTGTAGGGTTTTGAATATTGAGTTTATAATGTTGGGGTTCTAAATTAGAAAACATAATATTATAAAAATATGAAAATTAAAATTTAGAAAAACTTAATATTATAAAATATAAATATATAAAATTATAAAATAACCTAAAATTAAAAAATTAAAAAAATAAAGCATAGTTGATTAATATATACTTTTACCCTAATACACTAAGTATATTAATTCTATCAATTATATTAATATTGACATTATCAATATTAATAATATTAATAAATAATTAATCAACATTAATACTATTATTAATATTAATATTAATATTAATTAATATTGATTAATTATTT
Source organism: Pinus albicaulis (assembly GCA_034641835.2). NCBI lineage: Eukaryota > Viridiplantae > Streptophyta > Pinopsida > Pinales > Pinaceae > Pinus > Pinus albicaulis. The sequence continues at coordinate 1,574,404,269 of CM076575.1, read as the reverse complement.
ATTAATATTAATCAATTAAAAATAATAATATTAATATTAAAATATTAATTATTAATATTAGTATTACTATTTTATTATAAAATAAAAGAAATTATAAAACTAATTTATGGGTAAAAAACTATGAAAAACTAATATTATTATAAACTTAATAAACTTATTATTAATATTATAAAACTCTTAATAAAACATTATATTATTATAGAAAAGATTATTTTTTACTAGATTAATTAAAACTTAATAATAATAATACTAATAAACTAAAACCAATAAAAAACTAAATACCTAAATACAAATTTTATGATATAATTTATCTTATTATATTAAAACCTAATAATGAAAAAAAACAAACTACATACCAAAAGATTAAAAAAATACTATTATAGTTACTTTAAAATGTAAATGGAGATGGCCGCAATAATTCAAAGGTCAACCTCCACACCATGTTTTACTAGACATGTCAATATTTAAATTTTCAATGTATTTTTAATTTCACTCTTTAATATAAAATGTTTAATATAAATAAAACCTCCCACAATTGTTTTAACTTGTAACGCATACCTTAGAATAAGGGGCATATAGCCACGTTTCAATATATTTTTAATTTCAATGTTTAATATAAATGAAACCTCCCTAAAAGTTAAATTTAAATTAGGAGCGTTATAGGTCTGGCCGCCATAAAAGAAACGCATACTTTAGGTTATGGGGCACACTAAGCTTCAATGTATTTTTATTTTTAATTTTATATCTATCTTTATTTTTCTCTAATCCTAATACGTGGTGATAAATAAAAGGCACAGTAAACCATGATTTGGTAAAAATTATTTTAATCAAGGTTTAAGCATATGATTTAGATATGCAAGGAAGTTATGAGTTTGATTTTCATTCATTGATATAGTGGCAATAACGAGAATATACTGCCATCTTTCAATTTAGACCATAAGATTAAAAAAATTAATTAGCAAAATCATTAAAGTAGCGAATTCCAACAAGGGGTACGCCTATTGGCATAACAAGAATCATTTCAACGAAAAATGGCCAGTTGGCTTCTCAACAAGCATTGACATAGGGGTCTAAAGCTCATTATGTTCTCTAGCTACTATTTATTATTCACATGAGTTCTAAAATTTTTAAACCTGAATGCAAGATCCAATGTTTGCACTTCTCTTGAGTTCTTAAGAGACAAATAAACTGTTGCTCTGCAAGGACCTACTCTTTATGTGACCCGATCATTCCTCAATAATATTGCACATGAAATCTCTTGGCTAATTAGAGTTAAAGTAAAAATGTCTATGTTAAATACATCTTTTGGAATGGTTACCCTACCAAATAGCGTATTGAACAAATAGGAAGGAAATGAATCTCTTACCACATACATGTTCTTGTTGGAGATCAGATGCACAGCAGATTCAACTAAATAATTAAACAAATACTCAGCAAATAAATCAAGCACATAAGACACAGAGGTTTAATGTGGTTCACCCAACCAATCTGGGCTACGTCCACACAACATAGGCATCGGCAATTCTTTATTAATCAAACAGGAGATTACATAATTAAATCAATCCTCACAAACTCTCACACTCTGCAAACAATCCGTATGGATACCTGTAATATAGCAAAGAGAATCTCACTGCCTCATAAATCCTCTCACATCAAATTTAGGATGCATTAACTCCCTCCCAACAAACTGGAGCTAATCTAGGAACTAATTCCTATTGTTGTCATCTACTGAGATTTTGCCTATTTTATTGAAAACAGAAAATCTCAACAATCTCCACCTTGACAACAATTAGCCTGATGCCCTGTTATTATTATTTTATCTCTTCTGCAAGCCAAGAGAAGCCAAACACCAATGCAGCTTCTCCAACAAAACTGGTTTTGTGAACATGTCTGCACAATTTTCCTTTGTATGCACCTTTTCAAGAGAGACTCCCCTTTCAGTAATAACCTGTCTTACAAAATGGTACTTAATTGGAATATGCTTTGATTTACTATGATAGGCGGGATTCTTAGCCAAATGTATTGCACTTTGACTATCACAAAGTAACCTGATGTTGTCCTGTAACCTACCAAACTCACCAAGAAAACCTTTCAACCAAACCGCCTCTTTGCAAGCATGCGAAGCAGCAATGTATTCTGCTTCAGTAGTGGATAAAGCGACAATGTTTTGTAGCTTTGACATCCAGCTAATAGCTCCACCTGCAAGAGTAAAGACGTACCCTGAAGTTGACCTTCTCTTATCCAAATCACCTGCAAAATCGGAATCAACATATCCGCAAACAAATTCACTACTCTTATTGTAAGTAATACAATAACTAATTGTGCCTCTCAAATACCGAAGCACCCATTTCACTGCTGACCAGTGTTCTTTACCCGGATTTGCCATGTACCTGCTGACAACCCCAACTGCATGTGAAATATCTGGTCGAGTACAAACCATCGCATACATCAAACATCCTACTACATTAGCATATGGAATTTGAGACATATAATCCTTTTCTTCATCTGTATTAGGACATAAACCCGAAGAAAGCTTGAAATGGGAAGCGAAAGGGACTGACACAGGCTTCACATTATTCATACCAAACCTCAAAAGTATCTTCTCAACATACTTCTGTTGCGATAGCCATAGCTTACCATTGCTCTTGTCTCTGAAAATCTCCATGCCCAAAATCTGTCTTGCTGCTCCTAGATCTTTCATATCGAATGTCCTTGCCATCTGAGTCTTCAACCTATTGATTTCATCAATGCTTTTGCTTGCTAAAAGCATATCGTCAACATACAACACTAAGATAATGAACATGCCATTACTTAACTGCTTAAAATAGACACAATGATCATATTCACTTCTTAAATATTTCTGACTCAACATGAAAGAATCAAACTTCTTGTACCACTGTCGAGGCGACTGCTTCAGACCATACAATGACTTCTTGAGCCTGCAGACAAATTTCTTATTGCGATGCTGAACAAACCCTTCCGGTTGTTCCATATAAATTTCCTCATCTAAGTCTCCATGTAAAAATGCAGTCTTAACATCTAGTTGCTGTAATTCTAAATCAAGCAAAGCAACTAATGCTAATACAATTCGAATTGAAACTATTTTAACAACTGGTGAAAAAATCTCATGAAAGTCTATGCCTGCTTTCTGAGAAAACCCTTTTGCGACCAGTCTTGCTTTGTACCTGTCCTCCGTATCATTCAGTCCCCGTTTCACCTTGAAAACCCATTTGCATCCCACAGTTTTCCTGTCTTTTGGAAGTTCAACCAGATCCCATGTGCCATTCTTACCTAAGGCCATCATTTCTTCCTTCATAGCTGCTTTCCACTTATCACTTTTCGAACCTTCTATAGCTTCCTAATAGCACAGAGGTTCATCATCGTTAGCGGTCAAAGCAACTGAAGTAACATAATCATCATACCTTCTAGGAGGACGTTTTATTCTTGTAGACCTCCTTAAGGATGTTTCTGGTGCTTCCACAATTGGCTGACTACCACCTGTAGGAACTTCTTCATGATCACCATCTGAGACCTGTTCATGACCTACATCTGAACCCTGTTCATAATCTGATTCTGAAACATGTTCATGACTAGAATCTGAACTATGGTCATCATGACTATCATTAGAAGAGTTTTCAAACTGAATGTGTTGTAAATCAGATACATCATCTTGTTTCAATCTACTATCTACATCTAACTGTACAAGAGAGGATTCATTAAACCTTACATCTCTATTGATGATGATTTTGCGGGTAGTAGGATCCCACAATCTAAATCCCTTTGTTCCATCACCATACCCAACAAAGATATACCTTTTTGATTTTGGATCTAATTTTGTTCGCTGATGTTTAGGCACTAGAGCATATGCATCACAACCAAACACTCTGAGTTTAGAATAATCACAAGGGTGACCTTTCCATACCTCTTGAGGAATCTTGCAACCTATCGCTGTCGATGGCGACCGATTTATCACATAACAAGCTGTAGCCACCGCTTTTGTCCACAACTCCTTCTGCAAACCAGCGTTACTCAGCATACTCCTTGCTCTCTCCAAAAGAGTCCTGTTCATGCGTTCAGCAACTCCATTTTGCTGAGGAGTATAAACAGTAGTCTTATGTCTCTCGATCCCTGCATCCTTGCAATAGTTTTCAAACTCCTTGGAGGTAAACTCACCACCATTGTCAGTTCTTAAACATTTTATAGTTCTACCAGTGATGTTTTCTACCAATGCTCTAAACTGTTTGAAAATTGTAAAAACATCAGACTTCTTTTTCATCATGTAGACCCACACCTTCCTAGAAAAATCATCAATGAACGACACAAAATATGACGAGCCACCATATGACGCTGTAGGGGCTGGACCCCAAACATCTGAATGGATATAATCAAGTATTCCTTTACTAGTATGTTTCCTGTTTTAAACTTTTGCTTACTTTGTTTGCCAAACAGACAATGTTTACAGAAATCTAACTTTCCAGACTTTAGATTAGGAAGTAATTTGCGATCAGCCAAAATCTTTAACCCTCTTTCGCTCATATGGCCCAACCTTTGATGCCATAGGCGAATGGAACTACTGTCATGTTCAGACACCGTAGACACATGATCTGACCCTATTCTTCCTTCTAATTGAAACAGATTTCCTACTTTCTTAGCCTTCAATACTAGTAAGATACCTTTATAGATTTTCATTACTCCACCTTGAATTACAGTTTTATATCCATTTGTATCAAGTGCTCCTAGTGAAATTAGATTTTTCCTTAAGTCTGGTACATGTCTTACATCAGTTAACATTTTAGTTGTCCCATCAAACATTTGCAGCTGTATACTCCCTATTCCCACAATATTAGATGTGACATCATTACCCATGTACACGACTCCATCATTAACTGATCTATATGTCTTAAACCATTCTCTATGAATACACATGTGGTTTGATGCACCGGAATCTAACAACCAATGTTGACCATGATTTGACAAATTAACTGATAACACTTCGTCGCTCATACCTGAACTAGATGCCGAACCTGTATCTGTCGTGTTTGCTTCCTTCTTCTCTGTTGATGAAGCTTCTTTAGCAGCCTGATGTCGCTTCCAGCAATCCTTCTTCAAGTGTCCAGCTTTCCCACAATGCCAGCACTTCACCTTTGTCTTCTTTCCTTTAGACTTTGAACGAGAGTTGCTATGCTTACCCCCGGAGTGTCTCTCTCTCGAGCGACCTCTGGCCATCATTGCCTCTGATGTAGAGGTGTCTGCATTTGACCTCTTCCTCGTCTCCTCAGACAACAAAGCTCCAACCACATCGTCAAACTCAAGGATGTCTGCAGTACTAAAGCTTATGGAAGTAACAAAGTGATCCCACGATTCGGGCAATGAACACAATAGATTTATTGCCTTATCCTCTGAATCAAATTTTACATCTAGACTTTGTAATTGAACCAATAGAGTATTGAAAACATTCAGATGGTCAGTAATCGAGGTACCTTCCTTCATCCGCAAACCATAAAGCTGTCGCTTCAGGAGAATCCGATTTGTCAAAGATTTCGTCATGTAGAGCTTTTCAAGCTTCATCCACAAGCCTGCGACGGTCTTCTCTGACACAATGTTGAATAGAACGTCATCCGCCAGACATAACCGAATTGTGCTCAGAGCTCTGTCATCCAACTCATCCCATTCATCCTCCGTCAAGGAAGAAGGCCTTTTGCTTTTCCCCAACAGCGCTTTCGCCACGCCTTGTTGAATCAACAGATCGTGCATCTTAACCTTCCAGATCTCGAAGTTGTTTTTGCCATTAAACTTCTCAATTTCAAACCGGGCACTTTGTGTTTTTGCCATATTGTGTCACAAAAAACAACCTCCAATTGCAACTTTTTTAATAAAGAATGCCCTTTTTAATAAAAAAAAATGCCCTTTAAAAAAAAATATACCCTTCACTTTTAAAGTGCCTTTCACTTTATACCATATGCAAATGGTAATCTAATATTCAAATCAATTTCTAACATATGAGAAATCTCTCAAACTACCACCACTCAAATCGATTTACCAAACCTTATGCCCCACATCGATTATGTATATCGATTTGCATATATATATATATGGCACTTCATATAAATCGATTTGCATATCGTTTTTAAAAGAAACAAAATGGCACTTAAAAAAAAAACAAAATACAAAGCAATTTGTAATCAAACAAATCGAATTTTTACAAACTCCAAATCGATTCAATAAAACACTTTCAAAATGACATACGATTTGACCTTTAGACCCATTTGAAATCGTTCCAAAGAAAATATCGATTTTCAACTCACGGCATTTGAATAAACATGTTCAACAGTCCACGCATTGAAGCTCACGGCAGACGGAGAACAGTCCACAGCATTGAAGCTCACGGCAGACGGAGAACAGTCCACGGCATTTTATGAACAGGCAGCGACTTCTAACTGTACTCAGCACCGTTCGATATTGTAACAGGTTCAACGGCTGTGTTTTATCACTGTTCGCAAAAAAAACTTTGATCTCGGCAGCAGGCAAAAGGTCCATTAATCAGCGAACAGGAAACTTCGGCCTCATGGGTTCTCAACAGGCCACGGCTTCTGCCCTTGGCACAACCCGCTATCACACAAATCGAACCGACAGATACATACAAATCTTCAATTCAAATGCAACTCAATGTAAACCGCAGAACTCACAGCAGAGTGCTCATATCTCACCGGAGAGAAACGACATCCCATGGCTTCTGCAACCAACTTCAAGCTCCGATACCACTTGTTGGAATTATTACAGCGGAAAACATTTAAACAATTAACACACACAGCAGAAAACACACATAAAGAACACAGTTTTTAACGTGGTTCACCCAACCAATCTGGGCTACGTCCACCAAACATAGGCATCGGCAATCTTTATTATCAAACAGGAGATTACAAACTCTCACACCCTCCAAACAATCCATATGGATACCTGTTATATAGCAAAGAGAATCTAACTGCCCCATAAATCCTCTCACATCAAATTTAGGATGCATTAACTCCCTCCCAACAAACTGGAGCTAATCTAGAAACTAATTCCTATTGTTGTCATCTACTGAGATTTTGCCTATTTTATTGAAAACAGAAATCTCAAATACTATTTTCCAAGATACATTGCAAATTAAACAATCTTGCAATTTGATCTGTTGCAATTTACCATTTTTATTTCCCAAGCTTAATAGCCCATCTGCTATTCGTTTTCTTTTCGTTAAGTTGCATTAATCAACCTCCAACCTAATTATATAAAGCTTAAATTTGACTTATATACTTTTTCTATAGATCAATATTTAGTTAAATAATCACTTCAATATATTTTTAAAAAATATATTATATTATTATACATTTTCATTTCTATAAAATATTTTTTTTAGATTTTATTATTACATATTTATAATTTAAAGTAGACCCAAAGTTTACAAATTATATATTTAATAAATTAATCCATCCACATATATATATATATATATATAATATTTATTTTTTTTTACTAATTTTTTAAACTTAAACTTGATTTATATATTCAAATTGTTGCTTCTTTTATAATTTATTTTGATAGATATAACATTTTTATATATATCAATGTATTTAGCTCCTTAAAATTATTATTATTATTTTTTTAAACCTATACTTAATAAATTAATCCATACATATATTAATAATGGAATACTTTTTCTGTAGATCAATACTTAGTTAAATAATTACTTCAATATATTTTTAAAAATATATTATATTATTATACATTTCCATTACTATAAAATATTTTTCTTGCATTTTTTTATTACATATTTATAAGTTAAATCAGACCCAAAGTTTATAAATTATATATTTAAACAAAATATCACAATTTATATATAAATTGATATCGATTAGCAATGTTTATAAAATATCTAATATGAGATGGATCGCCATATTATTTCTCTCTAAACTAACAACTAAAATGACAACACTATATTCAATTTTATAAGTTTACTTTAATTTAGCTATATCTAATTGTATTATAAAACAAGTGTAACTATATTATATAAAAAAACATTAAAAATTGAAAAATATAATTAATCAAAAAACACATCCCTAATGAATAGAAGATCAAATCTATCCAATATCTAAAAAAATCAAATTACTTAACTAAATTATATTATTAAATTTTAGAATATATAATGAATACATCAAATATATAACTACACAAAATATTAAACAATTTTAATTGCTATATACTATGCCATATAATTATATTTAAAAAAAACAAAAAACAAAAACAAAAACAAACAAACAAACATTAGAAATTGAAAAATGTAATTACAAAACAACATTCCTAATGAGTAAAATATTGAATCTATCCAATATCTAAAAACTCAAATTGGTTAACTAAATTACATTATTAAATTTTGAAATATACATTAAATATATCAAATATATAACTATACAAAATATTAAATAATTTTAATTGCAACATTTCTATATTTACATTAAGCAGCAAGTAGTAGCAAGTAGTAGCTACTCTGCCATACTCATATTGATTCTAAAAATAAGCTAAGCATATGTAGCAAATCTAATCTACACATCAAATGCATATGCTCATGGGTCAACACAAAAATTGTTTCACTATAATTTAGATAGATTTAAATTACTACTAAACTCAAGTTGCAACAATTATTTCTAATTTAGTTTAACCATACTTTATTACAAAACAAAACTTCATAAACATGCTCAAATTCAAATTGTAACGTCTCTATAATTACATTAAGCGACATGTAATAATAGCCATAATAGCTATCCATAGACATTTCCAACATCACATTGCAACATTACTATATTTAAACTAAAGTTCTTAATCGCTTACTTGCAATGTCTCTCTATAATTACATTAAGCGACATGTAATAATAGCCATAATAGCTATCCATAGACATTTCCAACATCACATTGCAACATTACTATATTTAAACTAAACGGCAGGTAGTCACTACTTGTAGCCTTGTTAAATAAAAACATTGTATAACAAAGAAAAAACATAATATCAAACTCACGAATAAATGTATATCTTTATTCAAAAACTCAAAATTTGGAATTGACATTAAAATAAAGAGTATATATATATATATATATGATGCTACCAAAATTGCATGATCCTGCAACGGAAATCAAAATGATAATATGCGGCAAAACCATATATATACCCGCTCTGAGTAAAATATAGAAATATAGAAAGAGGGGTATATCTCAACCCAATTGTTTGAAGGGTGCTTTTTGGTGGTGTGAAAATCATTCTTTCCTCCATGAACTACTTAACCACTTATTAAAAGATCTCAACGCTGCATTGTTCTCACCATTTCTGCTCCTGCTCTTGCTCGAGGTCAAGGCCGACGCCGAGGCAGAGGCAGAGGCGGAGGCGGAGGGTATAACATGGCATTGCTGCATGCGCTGCAGTCTGCTTGCTCTCGTCAGGGCGGAGGCGGAGGGTAGAGTGCGCATGCGTTGCAGCTGTCTGTATCGATTCACAGATTTAGTGAATTCTTCACCATCAATTTCCTTCACCTCTTCCTCCTCCTCTGCTACGCCCACCACCTGAGGAAGATTTTGCCTGCCTTCGCCGAAATCCCTTGCAAGTTTCAGGTTCTGCTCGGAGGAAGTTTCAGATTTCTTGCTCGGAAGTTTCAGATTGTGTTGCTCGGAGGAAGTTTCAGATTTCTTGCTCGGAAGTTTCAGCTCATTGTGTTGCTCGGAGGAAGTTTCAGATATCTTAATGCTCGGAAGTTTCAGATTGTGTTGGTGGGAGGAAGTTTCATCCGCTGTCTTCCTTCTCTTCTCGGAGGAGAGCGCAAGGCCATCCAGAGAGCGCTTATTTTTGAGTGATTCAGCCATTAATGTTTCCACGCACAATCAGTAGGAAGCGACGGAATTGTAATGAGCGGCGGGAGAAAAAGTAGGGAGCGGCGGAATTGAGGAGAGTGCGGTGTTGTTGCGAGGGAGAGGGAATGAATATACAAAGACGAAGGAATGCATGCATCAAAACGAAAAACGAAAACTGAAAATGAAAGAATGCATGAAAATGAAATGCAAGAAATGAAAGAAAGAAAGAAATTGAATGCGTGCATCAAAATTAAAATGACAACCGAAAATGAAAGAATGCATGAAAACGAAGCAAGCAATGAAAGAAAGAAATTGAATGCATGCATTAATTGTGGAGTGGAGTGGGTACGTGTAGTGCATGAGTGGGTACGTACGTTTCAATAGCATCCGCGGAACGTTAACACAAAGGTTCTTGGAATTTCTTCAGAAACGCGAGGAACTTCGTATTCACATATTATGAGTTTTTGTTTGGTTTGTTAATTTTCGCATTCATTGTCATAGATGTGCAAAACCCAAAACACTTTTATGAAAAGGAAGGTTTATTGCACATGTAGAAGAGGTCCAACGAAAAATATTTTAATCAAAAGAGCGAATTAAAGAAAGGAAGGAAGCTACTTTCATTACTAAAAATTGAGTAATGAACTATATATTATTTTTATTTATAGGAGAAAAAAAAAGGGAGATAAGCTTTACAACTCAATGCTATGTCAATTTACAAGTTTTAATGTTCATTCACGCAGCCCAGCTAGTGACATTCAGGGGGTTGGTTCTTTAACGCAGATCTGGTAGTTTATTCCTTCATGTAGGTCCAGTAGTTTAATTCACGCTAGGAAGGGCGTACGTGAGTCGGTGACCCAGAAAGTTCTTAGCATGGCTCTCTCTTTCCGAAGTCTGTATATTTTAGTATCTCCATGAGCAACAATCAAGGAACATTGTACACAATTAGCCATCCTACATACATTCCAATGAAATGGCTTATCCATTCGGCTGGAGGTTCAATTTGGTGTAGAGATAGTCAAGTTAAGTTAAGCAATGGTTATCATATTATACCGTGTATCACCTTGCTAACTAGGGGTTTAAATTACCCTTATTAGTATGGGTAAGTTGCTTGGTTGCATTATATATTAGATTATGCATTGGCTTTCCTCTCTTGAATAACCTTACCTCTAAACTCAAAGTTTGTTGTTGTTGCACCATATTGCCACCTACCTTTGTAATGCCCACTCGAGCCCAGCCATTTATAGATTGAAACAATGTTTTATAATTAATTTTTTTTTTTTTTTGTTTATTTCGTAGTACCTAGCCATTTCTATTATAAGAGCAAGCTGCAAAAAAACACATCAGTATCAAGGTGCCTCCCATTTCTATTATAAGAGCAAGCTGCAAAAAAACACATCAGTATCAAGGTGCCTCAACTAGCCCGAAGGAAACCAGGTCTGTTGGCCACCTTAAAGAGTTAAATGCAGACCAAAATTGAAATTGTTTCTTTCATTTAGTTGCCTCTAGTTTATCACGACAATGTCCAAAGAAATTACATATTAAACTGAAAAGATAAAGACTATTTAGAGTCATTCAAAAATGTACTAAAACAGAAATCTGATTATCCGTCAAATGAATCTTTTAGAGCTTTTGCAGAAAAAGCAGAGACCTATTCTTGCTGAAACAATCTGAGCTGTTGTTCGATATTACCAATCCGGGCATTTTGCTGGTGCTGAACCTTCGTCATTTCTCGCATTTATTGTTTCATAGCTTGGAGTTCAAAAAGCACTGAAGAATACGATTTAACCTCTTTTTCCCGTAGGCTCATCAATGCTTTAGCCAAAACACATTTAATTTTCCAATATGTCTTCACACTCTGCTAAAATAGGGAGACTCTACCCCTTGTACTTGCCGGGTCTAGGATGAATTCCATTCTAGCTTGCTGCTCACTAATAGCCATGTCATCTTCTTCAAAATCCTGTTCCCATGCATCAATTGAGATTTTAATGTCTTCTGGAGTGGTTTCCTCATAGATATTGGCCATAGTTTCCAATGTCTCAAAATTTGTTTTCCTACCTTTGTTTGGAGGAGGAAAATTTGTTGCAGTGCAAGTACCTATTCTTGTTTTAGGCATAGTAACCTGGATACCTTCGCAGAATGTCAGAGTGCAGGGTTTGAGCTCCTTGCTGATCGTGAACGCCTTCCATAGAGCAGAGCTAAATGAACAGAATGCGAACTGCGGCAATGAAAGGCTTAAGAGCGAAAACATCAATATTCGGAGAATGAACCATGTAGTTATTGCATGCTCGACAGCTATACTTGGGAATGATGTCCATCCATCGTGGGGGGTGGGTTCTGTGCTTTGCAAGTTGATTTATCATAAAGGCTCGGTGGGTGTATACAATATGGCGGCGTCCTTCATAGATCAGATGTCAGACACCCCGATCGGGGATCAACTTGATTATCTTGCTGAAGAATTAGTTGCAGAGGATGAAGTTCAATATTCCAAATTTTGTTTGGAGTAATATCCAGTGGATGATCTACATTATTACATCCCCAATTAGCAAGGCAGTCTATTGCCTGATTACCTTTCCTACTAATATGAGAGGAAATCATATATTGAATTTGGTTAACTAGTAAGCCCATTTCTTGAATTAAGGTTGTTGTTCTCTAGCTCTTGCTGATTTTCTCCCACTTTGTCCCTTTCTGAAGTTTCGTTAAAACTCCAATTACCATAGCAAAATCTCCTTCGATGATTAAGCGCTAGTAATTCTCCCTTATGGCTATAATCAGACCTTGTTTAAGTGTTGTCAACTCTGCTTCATTATTTGTGGCATGCCCCAGATCCATTGCATAAACTCGGCAAGCTGCACCTTGGGAATTCCGAAAGATTCCTCCAATACCAGCTTGTCTTGGATTACCTTTTGAAGCTCCATCAAAATTAAGCTTGAGAAAACCAACTTGTGGAGATGTCCATTTATCTTGAACATTTTGTCTAGGAGGCCTGAATTTCCAAAGAGTAGGAGATAGCATGTGAGACTGCAAATCTAGGCTTCTAAGAATTTGTTCTTCGATCCCTTCTTCTTTCCAGTCATCTTCCATCCATTTTTCCATAAGGATTGCTTCTCGGATACTATCAATGAGTTTTTCCCAGATAGTAGCAAGGAGTTTTTCCTCTCCTCGGAATATCCGATGGTTTCGTTCCTTCCAAAGACCCCAAAGTAAGAACCCTATTGATAATTGCCATGCACGATTCAATACACCACACTTATAACCTCCTTTGCACCAGGCTAACAAAGTTGTATTAATACTGATTGGATCTCTATCCGTTTTTTTTAAAGTTTGTTCCAATCTGTTCCAAATAGACTCTGCAATTGGAAATGAATTGAGGAGGTGTTCAATTGTTTCATCGGATTGTTTACACATATAACAAAATGATGGTCTAGTCATACCTCTCTTCTGCAAATTATCCCAAGTTAAAATTTTCCTATAATTAAAAATTAATAACAATAACAATATTATATATAATTAATAATAATAATAAAATTAATTATACGATCCAATTTCAAATATATATATTCAAATTTGCAACTTTTTGGAAGAAAATATATTCACTTAACTATTATGCCTAACCAAATTACACATGTTTAAAAAGAGATTATTTTAAAGAGTCTTTATATGGGGTGATTCACTACGGATGTGACAACCCCACCCAAGGTTCTCATGTAAGCCACATTATAAATCTGAGGTGAATATTTTGCAATGTTTCAAATAAAAGAAAAAAAAAGGGAAAAAAGGGGACTGAGTAAGGGGACACAGATTCTAAAGCACGGAAGGAGAACTGTTGTTTGGGATGTTATGATTCCTTGTGCAAAGAAGGAACTTGAACTTCACGACAACCATTGAAGGTTGGCTGGTGCATGAAGTAAATGAATGATGCTATAAAATTAAATGGGTAGAGGAAAAGTACTCAGGGCCATGCTTGCTTGAGAGAGCATGACAAGCAAAGAGGACAAAATTTATGATGGGTTGTAGAAACTGTAAGGAGGCAGTAGAAAAGAGGGGAGAGGGCATTCAAAGAGGGGGCCCGAATAACAAGAGAGGGAATTCAAAAAAGAAGGGAAATTTTGAGCTCCTCACAGTAGGGGGAGTAGAGACCTTCTTATTGGGAGGAAAACTAAGAAGGTAACTGGAGTTAGCCTCTAGCAGAATCTTTCAACATGTAATGTTGAAGACAAGAGAAGAGATGGGGATCAACTCTCTATCCCTAGAGGTTGTGGGTTGAGTGTCAGTCTCTGGAGCCTTGTAGCAACTTCGAGTCCTCGAGGCCATGGATTGAGATAGGATCCCTAGATCCTTGTAATAGCTTGGGTCCGTGGAGGCTGTGGGTTGGGACGAAATCTCTGGAGCCCCATAATAGCTTGAGTCCCCTAGAGGCTATGGGTTGAAGTAGCTACTCTATAGCCCTATAACAACTTGGAAAGAGACCATCCTGAAGCATAAGAAGAGGAAGACTTGATTAAAGACTTTTGGACATTTCCTTCTTGGTATAATGGATTCTAGACTCCCTAGAAGGGGGTGAATCACTATGTGTTCATTTTGGGGTGAGGTGGGGCACATCTGGACTCTATGGAGAGGAGGTCCTCTAGAGTCCCTGGTTCAATCGATAGATGGTGTGCAGTCCCAAAATTGAGCATTATCTCCCCCCAGACTCTGGAATCTGGCTCAGGGATGACAATTCCAAATGAAAGTGGTTGTAACAACCTATGGTTGGGTGGAGAGTCCTTGTTCCAGACTCAATTTACTTTCAAAGCTCAAATATAAGTACTTGTGTAAGATTATTTATTTATTGGATGAATCATTTTGTTCTGCTGTGAATAATGGTGTCGGAAATCAATGATTGCATTTGTGATGTTAGTGTCAGTGTATGTAGTGTAGCCTAAGGGGATATTCCTTTGATATGCACACTGAATATATATGTGTGTGTGTGTGTGTGCTTGTGTTGAATCTGAAAGTAAATGTGTTTAATCACTTATTGGTGACAACCACAGAGTACTTGGTGTAAATTAAGTGCAATAAAACCACATAGTAACAATGCCTAAGTTAGAGAGGTGAGTTGAATTTGAATCTGAATGAAATTCTTAACTGTGTTAAGAATAATTCATTAATAACAGTAAAATAATTGCATGATGAGTTACAGGCCATAGCTAAGGACTTGAGAGCTTGAATTGATCTTTGAAAATAATGGCTTCTCAAACCCTTTCATTATATACAATTTACATACAAGACCCTTTATGGGGCATAGTCGGTATTTATTTGCAAGTTAAGTGGTTACAAATTGTTGTGCTACTAGGAAAGCAATGTATGAGTGTCAAGAAGAGCTTCCCTAGGGCCCATCGAGCCTTGCAAATTTCCGTAAGTGTCCTACAACTTTACCTACATGTCCTATGGATTTACTTAAATGCCCTACAACCTCAAATTTCAAGCAGGTCATATATCTGTAATTGTCACCTTTGCATTTTTGGTGAGGCACCAGAAGGCATGGAATAATGCTAAGGAGTGACTCATAGAGTTAGTGTGGGTTCTAGAATTATTGGTGTGTGGCACGGAAGGTTGAAACCTCTCTGGAGCTTTCTTCAGAGCCGTGGTATATAACATATGTAGGAGTTCCTTTGCCACCATGCGAGGAGTTCCCCACCCAAACTTAGGGAAGGCCCATGGACTAGAGAACCCTCAATGTAGCTATCAACTAAGCTCATGAGGGGTAACACTATTAGAAAATTTAGATTAATCTTGGTAGAGTGGCAGAAACCTGAAGAAGATCTGGAGGTCTACCAGGCCTCTAGGACAAGGCCGAAGTCGAGAAGCCAAGTTTGAGGAAACTTGTGTAGTGGTATTTGGAGAGACTACATAGATTCATGTCCAAGACATTGTTGGAGGAAGAAAACAAATTCCTTATCCAAGGCATGGCAGAATTGTAAGGAAGAGCGATAAGAAAGCTCTAAAATTGTTTAAGAAGCCTAAAGAAATTCTGAACCAGAGTCTTGCTCGAAAAATATAGATTCGAACAATCAGTGATAGGAGGAGATTTATCGAGAAGTTTACAAGTTAGCTTAGATGAAGGGAGGGTGCTCCATACCTTATAAAAATCAAATGTATCATCCTTATATGAAACTAATGGAAATTAAGATCAAATGTATCATCCTTAGATGAAACTAATGGTATGCAATAGGGACATGTAGTATGTTATGAGTCACGAAAACTAAATGAGCATGAGAAGAAATATACAACACATGATCTTGAGTTGGAAGCAATCATTCATGCATTGAATATATGGATTCATTATCTTATGGGAAGCAGGTTTGTATTGATGAGTGATCACAATGGGTAGAGATACTTGTTTAACTAGTTGAATCTGAATGTAAGGAAAGCTATATGTTTGGTCACAATCAATGAGTTTGAATTTGAGATTAGGTACATCAAGGGTAAATAGAAGAGGGTTGCAGATGCTCTTAGCAGGAGGATACATGTGAATCATATAGTGGCTATGAGCTCTTATGGGACAAACTTGCAGGATCAGATTTTATAGGAAGGTCAGCAAGATGATAGGTATAGATAACTTGGGCATAGGTTACAACAAAGTATAGGTATAGGTTTAGGTACAAGTGTAGGTACAGGTAGTGGTACAAGTACTACGACACGTATAGGTAGTGGCACAGGTGCAAGTACAGGTGCACATGATGTGGAATATCATCTCTCAGCAGATGGATTGATCAGATCTAGGGACGGGATATATGTGCCAGACAATATTGATCTTAAGAATATTATCTTGAGGGATTTTCATGTGAAACCATATTAAGGTCATTTAGGATACCATAATACATTGAAAACAGTAAACAAATTTTATTATTGGCTGAATATGAAGAAAGATGTGGCAGAGTTTGTGGCTAGATGTTTAGACTATCATCAAGTAAAGGAAAATTGTAAACATCCAGGTTGATTTCTACAACCAATTGTGATTCTAGAGTGGAAATGGGAGGTCATTTCCATGGATTTCATTACAAGTTTTTCGAAGACATCTAGACAGCATGATTCCATCATAGTTGTGGTGGAGAGGTTGACTAAGGTAGCACACTTTATTCCAGTGAATACTATGTATACAACTAGTGATGTGGCACAGGTTTTTATCAGAGATGTGGTCAGATTTCATGGTGTTTTGAAGAAGATTGTGTCAGAAAAGGATGTTAAGTTTACTTCCAAGTTTTGGAAGGAGTTGTTTGCAAGTCTAGGTACAAAGTTGGCCTTCAGTACAAATTATCATCCACCGAAAAATGAACAAATAGAGAGGGTCAACATGATATTGGAGGATAAGTTGAGGATGTATGTGATGCATCAGTAGCGAAAGTGGGAGGAGTAAATTTAGTTGGTTGAGTTCACTTATAATAATGGTTACTTGGAATCACTAAGGATGATATTTTTTGAGGAATTATGTAGGCAGAGTTGTAATACTCCCATTAGTTGGAGTGACCCAGTGAACAAGGTATTGATTGGACTAGACATGTTAGCAGAAATGGAACATGAAATGTAGGTGATAAAAAAAATATAAAGGAAGCATGTGGTGTTATCCTCCTGTATTCTACAGTATCACTAGATGACTATGAATTTTCTATAGTCTCCTGAAAATAAATTTCCGTGAATATCATTTATTTTCAAAAATCTCATTGCCTTCATTATCTTTACTTTACCTATCCACTATCTCTCATTTTGCCTCTTTCAAATACCCTCATGATTATGATAACCCATGTGTGACCTTAATCCTTCTTAAAGACCATTTTTCCTACCTAAAACCCCACTCTGGGTGCTAAAAATCATCTCCCCTTCATTCATCCCCCTTCTCCCTCTAAAACAATGTAAAAAATCCCTTTTTACATTGTTTTAAGCCAAATAAATTATTGTTTCGGGTCCCACTCTTTAAGAATAGACCCTGTCTTTTCTACCTGACCCTTTTATATATTCATAACCCCATTCTAAACCTTAACCCGCCACTTCATTAAAATACCTGACCCTTTCTATGTTTTAGCCCCTGCCTTCTTAACCTTACCCCCCACTCTCACATAAGCTTGGCCCATCATTTGTTAAGCTCCTCTGCTTAAAATCCTTACCTCGGGCCCTGTGTTATTTAAACACCCCATGCTACATTTAAATAAACCTTCCGCTGCATTAAAACCCCCGACCCACCTTCTTAACCTACCCGCGACCCATCTCTCACCTGACCACCATTAGATCTTCTCCCCCCCCATCCAACGGCTGTCGCGCCTCATTGCAAATCCAAATGATCGAGGGTTAAAAACCTTTGAGCCTTGCGATATGGGAAGTATTCACGCCATCCCATCCTACTGCATTTCTCTCCCTCCGTGGTATTGCATGCCCTCCGCCCAATACCATTTACCGACCACGCACCGTGCGAAAACCACCCACCGCCTCCGCGTCACAAACCCGAAACTGCTGAATCATTTGAATGTTTCAAAGTCTTGTCCTTTTGCGATAAGCCCTAATCCTCAATATAAACCCTTGTAGCTCTTCCGAAGACCCAATAGGCCATAACTAAAAGAAATGACCAAAAAGCCCCCATACCCGGACTCTATCCATAGTTTTCTGCTGCCTCCAGGTCATATCATTTCCTCGCAAAAGTCCACAGCATAGGTTTTTAATTAAAAAATTGTTTTTAAACTATGCAGGTGATAGATGTATCGAAAAATGAATAATTTGCATTTATTGATCCAAGAATTGTTAAATTAAGTTTCTCTAGGTGACGATCTAGTAACCTTCATTATTAAAGGATTAAGGAGCGCAAGATTAATCAAAGGCAACAAGTGTTCTTCAATGGAATGGATAAAGAAAACAAAGAGGTTCTCACAATGGTTGTGTAGAGGTAAAGACAAATAAAGAACACAGTCACCAAACAGTCAAAGGTAAAAGGGATTAGACGTTTAATCAAAGGATGAAGATAGAAGACAGGGTTAAAGGCAAAACACAGAAAGATTAAACAAAAAATAATGAAAGAGAGATCAGAGATAGAAACAGAATTAAGGAAAAGGAAAATCCAAAATTTAAAGATAAATCAGAGGTTAAAGGAAAAATCAAAGGTAAATCAGTGAAGAAAACAGAGCCAAAATGACTAAGGCACTTAGAAATTACTCCTTCAAATCACATTTTCCACCTACAGCCTAAATTCACTTCAATAAAAGAAGCTACAACTAATAAAGTAGTCAAAGATATTTTCAGTAGCTCAAAAATTATTGTAAAAGTTAATGAAAAGCCATAAAAGTCAAAATTATCCTAAAGTTAGCTCAGTAGAAAATTAGGAAGTTATTATTACAGTGATTCAGTCACAGATATTTTGCCTTGGGCCTTGCATGGACTCTAAGGTCAAGATTTCATTTACTCTGTAATAACTACAACCTGAAACCCTAGATTAGGATCATCTCCTCATCTGTAAATAAATACTACATGCATTGTTCATTGTTATTATTGGTTGGTTGCTGGTTGCTGGGTTGATTGCTAGGCTGGATTTTGATCAGACTCTGAGTTGCAAAGATTGTTGCACCGGAGTATTGTAACTGCTTTGGAAATCAGTAATACAAGCACCTTCATAGGGTTCTTGAGCTATGTTAATGGTGATGTTATCCTTCTTTGTCAATGTTTCTCTTCTGTTTTCCATATTTTCCATCATTTCTCTAATAAAAGTACATAAATTTTAGATTTAGATATGCTATCTCGACACCTTAATTATGTATGCTTCTTTCATATTAATGTTTTCTTCTGCAAGGTCTGATTAAATAATTCAGGGGTGTCTTGCTCTTTTGTTCCACCTAGCTTGTTGCCTTGAAGTTTACTTAGTAGAGTCTAGATAAATAAATTTATGTTTTTCCCTTCTCTTTGGTTTTTCTTAAACTGTTACTTTAAAGGCCTTATTTGAAGTTTGATTAAAGAATTTAGGGGTGTCCTTCTCTTTAATTTCACTGACTGTTATCTTGAATTTTTTCTTTATCTGAAAGTAATATCTAGAGAATTCAGGGGTGTCCTGCTCTCTAGGATTGTTGGATTGTTGTCTTAAGGTTTACTTAGTAGAGCTTAGCTAAATAAATTCATGGTTTTCCCTGCTCTTTAGTTCCTCTTAAACAATTACCTTAAAGGCTTTTCTTGTTGAAGTATAGTTAAAGCATTCTTAATTTCCCTTTAGTCTTACTGAATTCACAACTTTCTGCCATTTCATATTTCATCTAATCTAAAAGATCCACTTGATATAGTTAGCTTTCCTTATGAAAACCCTTGCAGAGTTGATGTACAATTAAAACCTTTTATGACTCCATAGCCCAATGGATTAATGCTTTTCACAGTCTATCTACTTAACTAAAACAATCAATCAATTAATCAAACAATCAATCAAACAAAATAAAACAAAAAAATAGCCCCAAACTTCATAACTAGCCTAAAATCAGAAAACATAAGCATAAATATATATCCTTTTCATCACAAACATAGAGAGAGCCCTCTCTGAGTTCAGGAAGGCTAGGTCCTTGAACTCCAAAGCGGTCTAATGTGGTTCCCTGCAGATTTTTTTTTTTGCCAATATTGCAAATCACAGGGCTCCAACACGGGGCAAACATAAAAGCTATGCAGATTATGTTGTTTAAGGAGTTTCAGGTTGGGGAACAAGTGTACTTTTCTATCAAGCTGAAGAAGACCTCCTTGCAGATTGGTTCATGTGGCAAGATGGCACCTCATTTTTGTGGAACTTCCAAGATTCTTGAAAGGATTGGACTAGTAGCCTATCGAATTGCACTACTGTGTTTGTGGTTTTGGTGCACAAGTGTACCAATCCACCAGTGCTTATGAGGAGTGGTTGCTACCTCCAAGCTATGGTCACAGGTAGAAAAATATGGTTAGCAGTTTAGTGAACACATTCTATAAAATATAAAACACACTAAGTCATAGAATATAATATGCATATATGGAGAGAAAACAAAACAAAACTAAACATAAAACAAAATCTCATAAAGAGTCAAACATAACAATAATGAAAACGGTGGAATCAAAGTCCCCTCTTATTTCTCGTTGTTAAGAAGAAAGATACTACATTACACTCTTGGCAAAGTACCCTTAGAACTATGGATTTTTAAGACCCAATGCAAGGATGTTTTTACCCTTTAGTTGTTTTCGCAAGGTCTCTCTCTCTACTCCAAAGGATTGCAGTTTTTGGATGGCCAACAACTGAATCCTCTCTCTACTACTGCTCTGGATTACACACTACTGGATTTTTGATGAGAAATTTGGCCAACATAACAATGTGCTCTCATTTTTCTCATCTCTTGGTGGCCATTTATAGGTGAATTCAAATTCTCCTTCTCTCTCTTGGTACATTGGTGGATGGTGACCCAAGAGAGAGAGTTGATTCCTTTGTGTGCCACTTGATTCCTTTGTGTGCTCCCTTGAGGTCCAAAGGTGGCTTAGGCAGCTATCCTTGGGTGGCCTCAAGTGTAGGATCATTTATTGAAGTGTGTCAAGTGGTCCCGGAAAGTGACTTCTGGCATTCCTAGTACCGCACAGCTTTTTGAGGGAAAGCTGCGCAGACCAGTGCATCTATCGAAGGAAAATGCGTGCAAAGGCGCATTTCACCTATGTTCTTGGCACACAATTTGATTTTTTCCTCTTGACCTTAGAGATTTAAAAAAAATTCAGATCTTGTAATGTGCCTCGGCCCTATAAATCCTTCTTCCTAACATTTAAGAATGCTATCTTTTCTTGTCTGATTTTCCAGTGATAATAGTTCCCCCCTAATATGTGAGGTCTAGGAAGAATTGTATAGCTAAAATACATTATAGTTCCTTTTCTGTGTACTGTGTGGAGAGAGAGAGAGACCCACGTACAACTAAAGGTTGGAAACCCCTTATAGTGGGTAGAAGAGTGATCATGTTATGTGGGAAACCTGAAAGAAATAGTATGATACAATAAATACAATTTTTCTATGAGGCAGGCATGTCCCATGCTCGTGATGCTTTGGCTAGCTAAAAAAATATATTTTACAGATATAGTTTTTGTATGTGTCACTGATATGGTAGTGATCTATTGATTTGGTTGATGACGACAATTGTTGATGCCCTCAAGGGTGTTTTTTCTTTGAAAATAGGTGGAATGTGGTGCCCATATGCGTAATCTTGGTATGGAATATAAATGTTAATTGTACGCATGGGTGTATGACTGGGACCTTCCTGTGTAAGCATTGTTGACAGAGATGCTTACAATCGCACAGGTCTTCGAAGAATTTGCGCAAAGTGAAATGGTTGTAAAGTACAATACCATCTTGAGATGAAAGCTTGTATCGTAGTCAAATGTCAGGAGGATTGATGACATCTGTGGGCAATGATAATTGATCTGAAAATGAAAGTATTTTTTCTTTTGTTCAAAGTATTCATTTCCATTAATTTAAGTGTGCAAAGTGTTTGTAAGGTCTTGCAAGTAAAACAAAGTGTTCTTGGAAACTATTTATGAATTTAAGTGTGAGGGAGTGTTGATTAAATTTACTGTTTAACAACTTTAATCTAAATAACACAAAATATTAATTTCACCATAAACACACAACAACATGATGAGGTATTTCACCCCTCCTGGGCTACATCTGTCGGGTCCAAGGCTCCCAATTCGCATGTCCTTGATATATTATGATGCTCAAATTGGTAATACAGTGAGAAGAAGGCCTAAACAGACCAAACCAGCTGTGAAAATGAATTCAAAATGTAGAAAGAAGCTAAGAATGACTCTTATTTCACCTAAAACAGTGAAGTGTAGTCCAATGTAGCTCCATTTCCCCCATGGCCCTGATGGCTCTCCAAGCCTCCCTGAAGAAAAAATGGCTGAAAGACACCTCTATTAGCTCTGAAGCCTATTCCAATGGCTCCATAATGCTCAGAATAGTCGAAATTGACTAAAATTTTGTCCAAAAAGGTTCAGTAACCTAAAAGTTATGATCAAAATAGTATTAAAAGATCCGAAGCACAAACTCCATGTCAAGACAGAAAATCCCCTTTGTAGGTTCAACAATTCTGGTTTATTGATTTCTCATAGAGTACTTTCGTTCCAAATCATTAGTGAACATACCTGCAAAATAAATTGAGAAGGGTTACAAACGTTTAGTTCTCAAACCTGAAAAAGTTAAGAAAAATAAAAATAACAAGACATAATAAATTTGCGGCAGACTTACCTTTAAGGTATTGATGCAGGAGACTCGAGGAAACATCCTGCAAGAGTTGCATCGATATTTAGGTTAAGTAAACCAATGGAAATCATGAATAATACTATAGCAAACTAGTGCAAAAAGGAAAATGAGAGTGTGGTCAAGGTTTCCACCTTGGAAGTCTCTGGAAATCACACAGTTGAAGAATGGAAATTCCACACACCAAAGCCCTGAAGCAATACAATGACCTAGATGGAAAGCAGTCGATTAATAAGACGCGAACAAGAATGAAATTCCATATTACCCAATCTTCAAGTCTGTGGAACGAGAAACAAAGCCACAATAAAACATTTGCGCAAGACAAGAAACTAAATCAAATCAGGTACTTCTGTATGAAAACCCAAGAAGGAACACAATTACTTGGCATCTAGCAATGATAAGCCTATCTCAACCGGAAGAATCCTGAAGGGGTTGTCGGAGAGGTGGAGATCATCCTTAGAGGAGCGATGGACGAAATGAGTGGAAAACACAATGGAAGCGGTTATGAGTGGAAAGGTCATTACAGTAACCCTAACACATAACCATCATTAGATCTCATGGGGTCGGATCAAGGGCGAAGAAACCACCCACTTTTCCACCACAGTGATTGACAACACGGAGGTAATAACTCATAGCCAAATCCTTATCATATTCTCCGTGTGGAAAGATAACCATCAAGTGCTTATTCATTGCTTTGAGTACGTGTACCATAAGTTAATTAAAGCCGAATTATAAGGATTGACAAAAGATCTTTCCCGAAGGATGTAAAACATAATATCAACCTTAGTAAAGTTTGGTTATTATATGTGTAGAATATATCAAACTTAATTGTTGTTCAATCGTATGTCATATGCATTTTATATTAAACTTGAATGTTGTAGAGCGTATGTCGTGCATAGGATAGTTAGAGGTATATTAAAGTGATAATTAAATAAGATGTAAGGGTAAATAGAAACAACATTTATATAATGTAATTTTTTTTTTATGTGTATAGTGATGTATGTTACAAATAAAAAAGCTTATGAGGATTAATTCATGGTTTTTGTCATTTCAATTTTAGAGCTCTCTCTATATTCTCTTTCTTACACACTCTTGGACACTTAGAGTTTTCTTAGAGCACTTCAACATTGGATAAAGAAAGGCAAAGAACGAAAAGAGGAAGCAAAGATCAAACAAGGAAGAGCAGGATCAAGTAGCTACAACGGGTTTACTTGCAAGTATCTATTTTCATGTGTGATTTCCTCACTAGATTTGGCATGTATGGTTATGCATATTTGTTTTTGTTTCTGTTACTGTCATTGGCATGGATTTTTCCAAGCGTGACAGTGTTCTTGAACCTTACCTTTCCATTTCCCAATAGCCATGATGTGATGGGATTCTGATTTTTTGGTTGAGCTGGATTGTCGGATGGATTTGAAACTGAGTGAGGTGGATATCTGCATAAAATAACGCATGAATTAGTGATCCCTATACCCGACTACAGATTGCAGTAAATCCACTAGCCTAGTTATCCCTGAACTGGACTGTGGGTTTCAATAAATCCAAGTATCGTGTGCCTTGGTGGTTCTAGGAATACGCGACTGGTGAATGGCGTGATATACGCTAAAGCCTAGAGGTGGGTTCTCTTGATTAGGCCTATGAATCCTTACAGGTGAATGGCGGGATATACGGTAAAGTCTGGAGGGTGGTGTCTCGATTATGACCTAGTGATCCCTGGATCGAACTGTGGATTGCGGTAAAGCCTAGAGACTAGGAGACAGGAAAATTATTCACGGTGTAGGTGGAGAAATCTGGGGGCATCCATGCTTGTTTAGGGCCTAGTGATATGGTTATGATTTTTTTAAAGCCTCGTTTTATTGATGAGGGTGAGGTCATTTAGCCTTTGGAAGGCCTGGTTGGTTCTTTTAGTTTTAGTCTCAAATTTATGCTTGGAATATGGCATGGGGGTGATTGGCTGAAGAGAGATTTGGCTCAGTCAATCTATGGTAGGGTGGAACATGGTAGTCCCATACTGGGTTAGCTTTTGCATTCATCAATAAGAATTCATTTCCTTTGTATTTTAAGTATAAATGTCATGTATTATATGAGGAATTTATGGTGGTTGTATCCTCATTATTTTTGTTGTTTATATCTTGGTTATGAATACGTTTTGTGATAGTGAAAATGTATGGTTTTCACCATGTTTTGATTTGTAAATGAATGAGCAATGAATATATGACATAATAGATGATAATGCAGCTAATGTGATAAGGCATCTATTCTTCTCAGTCATTCTCAGATATTAATGAAACCCATATGCTCAAATTTGTAGCTTAAACCTTTAGAATGCATATTTTTGACATGTTTGACGAAATGTATGTCATGGCTAGTAGGAGTATAGTCAATTCCTTGTTCAAGTATTAACATTTGTATCATTGTTTCGATGTTATTTTTCATTTTAAATGTTTCATGGAGTTTTAATCTAGAATTGTTGGCAAAAACTACCTGGAAAATAATCAATATTTCCACAAAATATTATATTTACAAAATTTAACATTGAAATAAAATAAATATACTCAAAAATATTATAATAAATACGAAATAAATTATTATAAATACTTTGACAAAATTTTATATTTAAAAAATTTAACATGAAAATTAACACACTTCAAAAATATTTTCACAAATATATAATGTATTGTTGCAAAATTTTAAAAAAATTATGATTGTTTTATAAATATTAATTTAAAAAAAAATAGAATACAAAATGCATGGTTATAAATGCTTTCAAAAAAATTTATATTAAAAAAATTTAACATGAAAATTAACATGCTTAAAAAAATATTATCACACATACATGATATTAATTTTGTATTTGTTGCAATTTTTTAAAGAATATTAAGATATTTATTTCATGTAGATTGACTTGGGGATGAACTTTGTGTTGACGTATTTTGAACCACACTTGTTGGTTAAAAAATTTCATAAATTTATTCTCATGTGATTAAAACCGAAAATTTTCTGAAAATATTTATTTCATAATTTTTAAATTTAAAATAAAATAAATTTAAAATCTAATATTATAATACACTATCGAAATAAAATATACAAATATTTAATAATTTTATATATAAATCAATTATGAAAAATAAATATAATAATATTTGTTCTCAAACTTTTGTGGTTGTTGTGATTTGCACAATAATAATATAATTTCAAAATAAAATTCAAAATGTGAAATTTACTAAAAATAAGTTATTTATGAATATATATATTTTTAAATAAAAATTAATTATTTATAAAAATATATTTTTGTTAAATCATCTACCAAAAAATAATAAATATAGAATAAAGCCAATTACATGTAAATGACTAAATACATTTTAAAAATCTTATCAAAACAAATTAAATCATAATATAATTTTCAAATTGAATTCATATCAAGATGAACTATCCACATGAATTATTTATAAATGCTTATTTAATTAAAACATTGTACAATAACATAAATATGATATCGCACTCACGAAGATATGTACAACTTTAATAAAAAATTGAAAGCTTGGAATTGACATGAAAATAAAAAGTACTTAGATTCAGATGATTTATAAATCCTTATAAATCCTTATTGTACCTGCAGCAGGATACTACGCATCAAGTTTTGCTTGATAGTGACATTAATTTTTTTTTATTAGACATATCTCTTCAATTTTTGTATAGTTTGGCTATAGTTAAGCTTTAATAATTTATTTATTTATTTTTTTAATTTATTTTTCTTGCATTCTATTGGTTTAAGATTTTAAGATGTTATTGCAAATTGCCTTGTTATTCACGCCATTCAATCGTGCATTCGTTGACGTCCCATATGCAATTCTACTAGGGAAAATACATTTGTAGAGTGCTCATTACAAACATTCGAATCCCAACCCAAGATTTTTTTATCAATGCATTAAACAGAGGCATGTCAAGAGTTAATTATGATCGATGTCAGATCCAAGGAGTTAATTATGATTGATGTCAGGTCCAACTCTATTGCATTAAATGTTTTATAAAGTAGAGTACGAAGTTTAACTTCGTGACAACCGTCAATAATTTTAGCGAGTTCAAAAATTATACAAAATTGGATTATTATGGTTTTTTAAATGTGATCATATCTTCACTTAAAAACTGACTCCCCACTAAGTAATCGCTTACGGGTTTCATAGGGTCCTTAGGCAGGAACCACGACTTACAACGTATCCTGTATACATGCATTCGACAGAAATACTCTTCTTCATACAACAAGTGCATAATTCAATTACTGGTTCTAACATGGCCCGATTGTTATGTGAAGTCCGGACCCGATACCGTTTATGGACTGGATTTAATTCCTTTATCACGTGTCCATTCTCAATCGGAATCAGAACATTCAAAATGGCCCATTTGTATTCTCAAATTCTGGATCCGATGCATATTTTAAAATAATGTTCGATCGGAATCTTACCACGGTTAATGCACTTCTTTGCATAACCTCTGGCTTATTAACTCCTGGTTCAAGTCTCAACACCATCGCTCCGTTAATAACAAACCATGTAATTACTCCAAATGACATGGTTCAATATTACCTGCCGCGTTCATTACAGTCAGGCTTATTGCTTACACCAAGGTTCGACAGTCTTTATATGAACAGGGTATAGCTATAGTTCAACCTTCTGACAGAGCCCTTCTCAAAACATATTACACCAAGATTCAGGTGTCGACACTATGTTTTGATAGACCTGCAACATTCCAATCGAGATAAGGCCTTTACAATCACAGGAGAGCTTCATGAGCACAATTTCAACAAACCTACTTCTTCGCTTCTCCGCCATAGTGAACATCATCAAGTCCTCTTTCCACCCTTTTCTCTGTCGTATACTGATCCTGGAAAACAGTTTTTCCTTTTAATTTTCCTTTGCGACCCGGCAAGGAAAACTGATACATTGAATCTACAGAAGCGGTGGCTCTACCCTTCTGCCATTCGCCCCATATAGCTCTCTCTGACTGGAACTTGACTGGCGCGACAAATACGTCTTTTGTTTGGTCGTTATCAATAGTGTTACCACATTTACACATTCTGGAGACATGCTTATCAACAACAGTAGGAAACTCTTCACGAGGATTCCCGTCCTCTTCCTTGTGACAAGCTTGAGTAAGGAGACTGTGTAACCCTGAATTTCTGACATTCTCTTTCGTAGTTTGAAGCATGCCTTCCTGACCTGTTTCCCGATGGAAACAAGGAACAAATTCTTGAGTAGCTTGTTGAATAACATAGATCAGAACCTGGGCATGCTAAGCACCTCGAAGTTGTGAAGATTGAGGGCTTATATCTTCAGTTTACATGAAGGGCCTTCTTATCAGTATTGGATCTTGATGAATGTTACCTTGTGCTTCGCAACCTCGAGGTGTATCTCAAACCCGGGTTTAGATGGGTATGGGCTACTATATTATATAGTATGGTTTGATTGTTGTTATACTGGACCTGTTACACTCGCACCAGACGGTTTCCAAGTGATCTCATGTTGTCACATGGTTTGCTTTCAAGTTGATCAATCCATGCTTGAGAATTTCACTGATACAGGTAATTATAGAAAGGCAATTACATTGCAAAGAAAAATTTAGTTTGAACGTGACGGAGTCAGTTTTGAGTGAAGACCAGTCATCCCCACAAAGTGTCTTGTTGATGTTGGAGCTTGCGATGCGATCGCAATCGCAATCGCATCTTATATTATGTTACAATCGCAAATGGTTCTAACATAGCCCTATTGTTATGTGAAGTCCGGACTGGATACTGTTTATGGACTGGATTTAATTCCTTTATCGCGCGTCTATTCTCAATCGGAATCAGAACATTCAAAATGGCCCATTTTTATTCTCAAATTCCGGATCCGAAGCATATTATAGGCCGGATTTCATTTGTTCATCTCACGTCCAAATCCGTCGTACACCAAAACTTGTTTGCGGACGCGATGAGCTATTATGAACTCGATTTAATGACTCATTGCGCGTCCAAATGGCCATGTGATGTCAGCCATATTGTAACGTGATATGTGAATGTATTTTGGTTGAATTGACTTTCAAGTCCGAAGCTTTATCACGCGACGGAAGTTTGAAGTTTTACAAAGGTTTTAAGTTTTATTAACGTTTTTGTTTTATGTTTTAAACATCGCGCCATGGAGTTTTTATACTATGGTTGGTTTTTGTTATCGCATGGCAAAAAGGTTTATAACCTTTGAATTATATGTTTTAACATTAAACATGTGCTCATTGTAAGGTGGACCCGAAAAGACAATGCATAGGTTTTAAGTTTAGCTTTATTTAACATTTGTTTCGACTTTGCATTGTTTTGGATGTTATTTAACATCTAGCAAATGTTGAAACAATGGTACAGCTATGCATCTTAGCGCCATCTTTCTTTTTTTAAGTAGTGACTCCACTGTATATCCAAATCAATTGATATATATTCCTATGTATATAATGCTGGCTAATTTGGATTATTTAGTTATTATTCTTTTAATTCTGGACTATTTATTAATTTTTTTTAATTCAGATCAATTGGTGATTGGATTAAGTTAATTTTCAAAAAAATTATTATAATTTTTAAGTATTTATATACATGTTTTTCTACATAATTTAATTGGAAATTCAAACTTAATCCTTTTCATACATAAAGTTTTATTTATACATAAAGCTTTATTTAAAGATCCCAAATTAAACAACCCTGCAACTATATTTATTTTAATTTTAATTTTTTATTTTCCAAGATGATGATTGCAAATTAAACAATCTTGCAATTTGATCTGTTGCAATTTACAATTTTTATTTCCCAAGCTTACAGTTCCATCTGTTTATTTGTTCTCTTTGACAAGTTGCATTAATCAACTCCAACCTATATATATATATATATATATATATATATATATATATATATATATATATATATATATATATATAAAGCTGAAATTGACTTGGTTGACTTATATACTTTAAAAATATATTATATTATTATACATTTTCATTACTATAAAATATTTTTTTAGATTTTATTATTACATATTTATAATTTAAAATAGACCCAAAGAAATAAGAATTGAGAGAGAGCAGAGACACAAATGAATAACACACAATAATATTTATTTTCTATATTGCACTAATTAGATACATCAAATATATAGGTGAACTCATACTAATCTTAGAGAGAGAAGTTGAGAGATTCTCTCAACTTCCTCAACAAACCCAATCCATGATCAATCTAAAGTAAGCATGATCCTAACTAAATCTAATACCCTCCCTTAATGCTTATTTTACAAAACATATAATTAATCACAATTACAACACTTTAAACTTTTTGTGTCTTTGTCTGATCTGGTCTTCATTAACATCTGTACCCACTCTGAGATCTCATAGGAAACGCTCTTTTCTCCACCATTTTCGAGCTACCATTCAACCCATTTAAAATACATTGTTTCTGACCAACAATAATGAACTTTGCAAGATCAACAGTATTGACAACTCGGCTCGTCGGGGCTTCCGCGATAGAGCTGACAAGTGATGAACCATCCTATGGACCAATCACCATCTGTCGGATATTTCGCTTTCGGCTATCCATCAGTGGCTAGGCAAATGGTCTAAATACTGAATGTGTTCAAGAGCTAATCTAACAACTTGACCTGCTTGTAACCTGTAACTGATGCTCCTTGGCCCGTAGCACAACAAGATCAGCATATAACAAATTCACACAATCAAATTAGTCAATTGTTCTCTCGTCCCTGTAGGACGTCAAGAACGACTAATTTAAATAATGCTCATTTGTTCAATAATTGGTTCTCTTCTACACAACTCTCATAGCAATAAATATAAGGCACTCCACACTATATTTCACACACTTGCAAATCACAAAACATGCTTTAGAACAGTTTAAGAGATGGATCAGGAGGTTCATCCTCACTTGAAGAATCTTCAAACATTGCATCGGGTGAATCGTCTGAAAATGTTGCATAGGCTGATTTTTTCAATTGCCCATTTAAAAGATCTCGAGCTCGAATTTTGCAATTGAATGCTGTATGTCCATATTTATGACAATAGAAACATTCAGTCTTACTTTTATTCACCCTTCCTTTGGAATATAGTGCAAGTTCATTATGTGAACTAGCCTCTGGGCCACCTATCCTTTTTTCTTCTGCCATAAGAGATGCTATCATTTCATCAAGTGATTGATGTGGCATTTGACTTAAAGTAAATATGACATTATCAAATTTTGAAGACAAGCTATTTAATAAGATTGCCTTTGCATCATCATCATCTACTTTAGACTTAATTTCTGACAACTGTCTCATCAAAGCTCTTAATTCATTTATGTGTGTTGACAATGATGTCTCACTATCCATTTGGAGTTTAAACAATTGTAACTTTAAGAAAAATTTTGCATTAACAGCTTGTGCCCCAAATACCTTATTCATTTCTTCCCATATTGCTGCAGAAGATTTCTTTAGGTCAATAAGATGTAGTTGAGAATCTGCAAGTGATAGTCCAAGGATAGACTTGGTTCTTTCCTCTCTTTTTTCCCATGCCATTAATTGTTGAGCATCTGTAGGTGCTTTTTCTGAGCCTTCTACTATACTCCATAAATTTCTACTCATCATTTGCAACTGAACTTTTACCTTCCAAGTGTAGAAATTAAACCCATTAAACTTTTCTAATACAATAGGCTGCTCCATGTTAACAAAATTTGATTTTAGAATTCTGCAAATCTAAAACAGAACTGAATAAAAAATGTTAATTTATTTGAGGCAAACCGATTTGACAGAAATTCGCTGAAATCTGCAAACACCAGCTCCAGCAATTGATTGATTCCACTCCAGATATGTTTTGAACATTATTAATGGGCAAACAAATGTAAATGTATGTATGTATCACAATGCTGACATACCGTTCTATCACAACGCTGACAACAGGCAGAAATTGGCTAAAATCATTCTATCACAACGCTGACAGCTTTCCCCTTACAATGTTGACACACCGTTCTATCACAACGCTGACGGCTTTCCCCTTCTGTACATACAGTTTTGACATCAGACAATACAGGGCAGAGTAATAATTCTGCTGCGTACTTTTGTGGTCTCGTCCTCGTGCTGGAATGCACGTTCCTCATTGCTGCCTCGTTGTTGGATTGTTGCCTCGTTTTTTTCTGTGTAAACGCACTGAACCCTGTCTTCAATCCGTCGTTAATAAGACCCTCTCTTTCCTGGACTTCATCAAACTCAAATGCCTTATTTCCAGACTGAATTTCGACTCCTTTCTGCACTCTGAGGGCTGTTGTGATTGTGTTTTGGCAATGTGGCTGACGCTTAGACTATGTCAACTAATCAACAGTTTGCTCGGCACTTTCCAGATTGACGCCAAGCATCAGAAGCGGTAGAATTAAGAATTGGCTCTTCAAATGAGTCTGACGATAGTGGATTGAAAGCACTTTTAAACCACGCAGGAAATGCCACTCTCCACAGCGAGTCAACAGGTTCGCTTTGATACCAAAATAAGAATTGGAGAGAGCAGAAACGCAAATGAATAACACACAATAATAATTATTTTTCTATATTGCACTAATTAGATACATCAAATATATAGGTGAACTCATACTAATCTTAGAGAGAGAAGTTGAGAGATTCTCTCAACTTCCTCAACAAACCCAATCCAAGATATACTAAAGTAAGCATAATCCTAACTAAATCTAATACATAATCCTTTTAATACATAAAGTTTTATTTATACATAAATCTTTATTTAAAGATCCCAAATCAAACAACCGTGCAACTATAGTTATTTTAATTTTAATTTTTTATTTTCCAAGATGATGATTGCAAATTAAACGACCTTGCAATTCGATCTGTTGCAATTTACAATTTTTATTTCCCAAGCTCGCAGTTCCATCTGTTTATTTGTTCTCTTTCACAAATTGTATTAATCAACTCCAACCCCTCTCTCTCTCTCTCTCTATATATATATATATATATATATATATATATATATAGTTTAAGCTGAAATTTGACTTATATACTTTAAAAATATATTATATTATTATACATTTTCATTACTATAAAATATTTTTTTTAGATTTTATTATTACATATTTATAATTTAAAATAGACCCAAAGTTTACAAATTATATATTTAATAAATTAATCCACATATATATATATATATATATTTATTTATTTATTTATTTTTACTAGTTTTTTAAACTTAAACTTGATTTATATATTTAATAAATTAATATATATATATTTGTTTTTACTAATTTTTTTAACTTAAACTTGATTTATATATTCAAATTGTTGCTTCTTTTATAATTTATTTTGATAAATATAGCATTTTTATATATATCAATGTATTTAGCTCCTTAAAATTAGTTTTTTTTTTTTAAACCTATACTTAATAAATTAATCCATACATATATTAATAATGGAATACTTTTTCTGTAAATCAATACTTAGTTAAATAATTACTTCAATATATTTTTAAAAATATATTATATTATTATACATTTCCATTACTATAAAATATTTTTTTTACATTTTGTTATTACATATTTATAAGTTAAAGTAGACCCAAAGTTTATAAATTATATATTTAAACAAAATATCATAGTTTATATATAAATTGATATCCATTAGCAATGTTTATAAAATATCTAATATGAGATGGATCGCCATATTATTTCTCTCTAAATTAACAACTAAAATCACAACACTATATTCAATTTTATAAGTTTACTTTAATTTAGCTCTATCTAATTGTATTATAAAACAAGTGTAACTATATTATATAAAAAAACATTAGAAATTGAAAAATATAATTAATCAAAAAACACATCCCTAATGAATAGAATATCAAATCTATCCAATATCTAAAAAAATCAAATTACTTAACTAAATTATATTATTAAATTTTAGAATATATAATGGATACATCAAATATATAACTAAACAAAATATTAAACAATTTTAATTTCTATATACTATCCCATATATATATATATATATATATATATATATAATAAATAAAAATAAAAAAACATTAGAAATTGAAAAATGTAATTACAAAACAACATTCCTAATGAGTAAAGTATTGAATCTATCCAATATCTAAAAACTCAAATTGATTAACTAAATTACATTATTAAATTTTGAAATATACAGTAAATATATCAAATATATAACTATACAAAATATTAAACAATTTTAATTGCAACATTTCTATATTTACATTAAGCAACAAGTAGTAGCTATTCTGCCATACTCATATTGATTCCAAAAATAAGCTAAGCATATGTAGCAAATCTAATCTACACATCAAATGCATATGCTCATGGCTCAACACAAAAGTTGTTTTACTATAATTTAGATAGATTTAAATTACCAGAAGCTCAACGAAATGGAGGAATCTGTCTCAAAAATCATGAAAACTCCAGAAGTACTTAAAATCCCATAGGAATTTTTCTAAATCCATGTTATAACTATCAAAGTTTAATACGGTGTCCCATGTGTTTTTGATGGTGTCGAATCCATTTCCAATGTCAAAATCAAGATTCAAGCACTCGTTTCGCAAGATTTTAAAAAAATTAGTCTGCATTCCGGCCAATTTTGACCGTCCGGCAATTCCTCCAAATTGCTAGACAACGGTTTCTTAAATTACTACTAAACTCAAATTGCAACAATTATTTCTAATTTAGTTTAACCATACTTTATTACAATACAAAACTTCATAAACATGCTCAAATTCAAATTGCAACATCTCTATAATTACATTAACCGACATGTAATAATAGCCATAATAGCTATCCATAGACATTTCCAGCATCACATTGCAACATTACTATATTTAAACTAAGTCACAAATAGTCACTACTTGTAGCCTTGTTTAATAAAGACATTGTATAACAAAGAAACAACATGATATCAAACTCACGAATAAATGTATATCTTTATTCAAAAACTCAAAATTTGGAATTGACATTAAAATAAAGACTACATATATATATCCCTAACTATGATGCTACCAAAATTGCATGATCCTGCAACGGAAATCAAAATTATAATATGCGGCAAAACCATATATATACCCGCTCTGAGTAAAATATAGAAATATAGAAAGAGGGGTATATCTCAACCCAATTGTTTGAAGGGTGCTTTTTGGTGGTGTGAAAATCATTCTTTCCTCCATGAACTACTTAACCACTTATTAAAAGATCTCAACGCTGCATTGTTCTCACCATTTCTGCTCCTGCTCTTGCTCGAGGTCAAGGCCGACGCCGACGCGGAGGCAGAGGCGGAGGCGGAGGGTATAACATGGCATTGCTGCATGCGCTGCAGTCTGCTTGCTCTCGTCAGGGCGGAGGCGGAAGCGGAGGGTAGAGTGCGCATGCGTTGCAGCTGTCTGTATCGATTCACAGATTTAGTGAATTCTTCACCATCAATTTCCTTCACCTCTTCCTCCTCCTCTGCTACGTCCACCGCCTGAGGAAGATTTTGCCTGCCTTCGCCGAAATCCCTTGCAAGTTTCAGGTTCTGCTCGGAGGAAGTTTCAGATTTCTTGCTCGGAAGTTTCAGATTGTGTTGCTCGGAGGAAGTTTCAGATTTCTTGCTCGGAAGTTTCAGATCATTGTGTTGCTCGGAGGAAGTTTCAGATATCTTAATGCTCGGAAGTTTCAGATTGTGTTGGTGGGAGGAAGTTTCATCCGCTGTCTTCCTTCTCTTCTCGGAGGAGAGCGCAAGGCCATCCCGAGAGCGCTTATTTTTGAGTGATTCAGCCATTAATGTTTCCACGCACAATCAGTAGGAAGCGACGGAATTGTAATGAGCGGCGGGAGAAAAAGTAGGGAGCGGCGGAATTGAGGAGAGTGCGGTGTTGTTTTGAGGGAGAGGGAATGAATATACAAAGACGAAGGAATGCATGCATCAAAACGAAAAACGAAAAACGAAAACTGAAAATGAAAGAATGCATGAAAATGAAAAGCAAGAAATGAAAGAAAGAAAGAAATTGAATGCGTGCATTGGTGTAGTGGAGGAATGCATGCATCAAATTAAAATGACAACCGAAAATGAAAGAATGCATGAAAACGAAGCAAGCAATGAAAGAAAGAAATTGAATGCATGCATTAATTGTGTAGTGGAGTGGGTACGTGTAGTGCATGAGTGGGTACGTACGTTTCAATAGCATCCGCGTGAACGTTAACACAAAGGTTCTTGGAATTTCTTCGGAAACGCGAGGAGCTTCGTATTCACATATTATGAGTTTTTGTTTGGTTTGTTAATTTTCGCATTCATTGTCATAGATGTGCAAAACCCAAAACACTTTTATGAAAAGGGAGGTTTATTGCACATATAGAAGAGGTCCAATGAAAAATATTTTAATCAAAACAGCGAATTAAAGAAAGGAAGGAAGCTACTTTTCATTACTAAAAATTGAGTAATGAACTATATATTATTTTTATTTATAGGAGAAGAAAAAGGGAAGGAGATAAGCTTTACAACTCAATGCTATGTCAATTTACAAGTTTCAATGTTCATTCCCGCAGCCCAGGTAGTGACATTCAGGGGGTTGGTTCTTTAACGCAGATCCGGTAGTTTACTCCTTCATGTAGGTCCATTGGTTTAATTCACGCTAGGAAGGGCGTACGTGAGCGGGTGACCCAGAAAGTTCTTAACATGGCTCTCTTTTACCGAAGTCTGTATATTTTAGTATCTCTATGAGCAACAATCAAGGAACATCGTACATAATTAGCCATCCTACATACATTCCAATGAAATGGCTTATCCATTCCGCTGGAGGTTCAATTTGGTGTACAGATAGTCAAGTCAAGTTAAGCAATGGTTATCATACTATACAGTGTATCACCTTGCTAACTAGGGGTTTAAATTACCCTTATTAGTATGAGTAAGTTGCTTGGTTGCATTATATATTAGATTATGCATTGGCTTTCCTCTCTTGAATAACCTTACCTCTAAACTCAAAGTTTGTTGCTGTTGCATCATATTGCCACCAACCTATGTAATGCCCACTCGAGCCGAGCCACTTATAGATTGAAACAATGTTTTATAATTAAAAATTAATAACAATAACAATATTATATAATTAATAATAATAATAAAATTAATTATACAATCTAATTTCAAATATATATATTCAAATTTGCAACTTTTTGGAAGAAAATATATTCACTTAACTATTATGCCTAACCAAATTACACATGTTTAAAAAGAAGTTATTTTAAAGAGTCTTTATATGGGGTGATTCACTACGGATGTGACAACCCCACCCAAGGTTCTCGTGTAAGCCACATTATAAATCTAAGGTGAATATTTTGCAATGTTTGAAATAAAAGAAAAAAAAAGGGAAAAAGGGGGACTAAGGGAACACGGATTCTAAAGCAGGGAAGGAGAATTGTTGTTTGGGATGTTATGATTCCTTGTGCAAAGAAGGAACTTGAACTTCACGACAACCATTGAAGGTTGGCTGGTGCATGAAGTAAATGACTGATGCTAGAAAATTAAATGGGTTGAGGAAAAGTACTCAGGCCCATGCTTGCTTGAGAGAGCACGACAAGCAAAGAGGAAAAAATTTATGATGGGTTGTAGAAACTGCAAGGAGGCAGCAGAAAAGAGGGGAGAGGGCATTCAAAGAGGGGGCTCGAATAACAAGAGAGCAAATTCAAAAAAGAAGGGAAAATTTGAACTCCTCACAGTAGGGGGAGTAGAGACCTTCTTAGTGGGAGGAAAACTAAGAAGGGAACTGGAGTTGGCCTCTAGCAAAAACTTTCAACATGTAACGTTGAAGACAAGAGAAGAGATGGGGATCAACTCTCTGTCCCTAGACGTTGTGGGTTGAGTGTTAGTCTCTGGAGCCCTGTAGCAACTTCGGGTCCTCGAGGCTGTGGATTGAGATAGGATCCCTAGATCCTTGTAATAGCCTGGGTCTGTGGAGGCTATGGGTTGGGATGAAATCTTTGGAGCCCTGTAACAGCTCGAGTCCCCTAGAGGCTGTGGGTTGAGGTAGCTACTCTAGAGCCCTGTAACAACTTGTAAAGAGACCATCCTGAAGCATAAGAAGAGGAAGATTTGATTAAAGACTTTTGGACATTTCCTTCTTGGTACAATGGATTCTAGACTCCCTAGAAGGGGGTGAATCACTATGTGTTCATTTTTGGGTGAGGTGGGGCACATCTGGACTCTGTGGAGAGGAGGTCCTCTAGAGTCCCTGGTTCAATCGATAGTTGGTGTGCAGTCCCAAAATTGAGCATTATCTCCCCCCAGACTCTGCAATCTGGCTCGGGGATGACAACTCCAAATGAAAGTGGTTGTAACAACCTATGGTTTGGTGGAGAGTCCTTGTCCCAGACTCAATTTACTTGCAAAACTAAAATATAAGTACTTGTGTAAGCTTATTTATTTATTGGATGAATCATTTTGTTCTGCTGTGAATAATGGTGTCGGAAATCAATGACTGCATTTGTGATGTTAGTGTCGGTGTATGTAGTGTAGCTTAAGGGGATATTCCTTTGATATGCACAATGAATATATATGTGTGTGTGTGTGTGCTTGTGTTGAATCTGAAATTAAATGTGTTTAATCACTTATTGGTGACAACCACAGAGTACTTGGTGTAAATTAAGTGCAATAAAACCACATAGTAACAATGCCTAAGTTAGAGAGATGAGTTGAATTTGAATCTGAATGAAATTCTTAACTGTGTTAAGAATAATTCATTAATAACAGTAAAATAATTGCATGATAAGTTACAGGCCATAGCCAAGGATTTGAGAGCTTGAATTGATCTTTGAAAGTAATGGCTTCTCAAACCCTTTCATTATATACAATTTACATACAAGACCCTTTATGGGGAATAGTCGGTATTTATTTGCAAGTTAAGTGGTTACAAATTGTTGTGCTACTAGGAAAGCAATGTATGAGTGTTAAGGAGAGCTTCCCTGGGGCCCATCGAGCCTTGCAACTTTCCGTAAGTGTCCTACAACTTTATCTACATGTCCTATGGCTTTAAACTTAAATTCCCTACAACCTCAAATTTTAAGCAGGTCGTATATCTATAATTGTCACCTTTGCATTTTTGGTGAGGCACCAAAAGGCATGGAATAATGCTAAGGAGTGACTCATAGATTTAATGTGGGTTCTAGAATTCTTTTTGTGTGGCAGGGAAGGTTGAAACCTCTCTGGAGCTTTCTTCAGACCCGTGGTAGATAATATGTAGGAGTTCCTTTGCCACCATGCGAGGAGTTCCCCAGCCAAACTTAGGGAAGGCCCATGGACTAGAGAACCCTCAATGTAGCTATCACCTAAGCTCATGAGGGGTAACACTATTAGAAAATTTAGATTATTCTTGGTAGAGTGGCAGAAACCTGAAGAAGATCTGGAGGTCTACCAAGCCTCTAGGACAAGGCCGAAGTCGAGAAGCCAAGTTCAAGGAAACTTGTGTAGTGGTATTTGGAAAGACTACATAGATTCATGTCCAAGACATTTTTGGAGGAAGAACCAAAATTCCTTATCCAAGGCATGGCAGAATTGTAAGGAAGAGCGATAAGAAAGCTCTGAAATTGTTTAAGAAGCCTAAAGAACTTCTGAACCAGAGTCTTGGTCGAAAAATATAGATTCGAACAATCAGTGATAGGAGGAGATTTATCGAGAAGATTACAAGTTAGCTCAGATGAAGGGAGGGTGCTCCATACCTTATAAAGATCAAATGTATCATCCTTATATGAAACTGGGAGATAAACCTTGTACGCGTCAAACGCGGATTTACGGTTGGGATCACACTGCAAGGTGCATGAGCCCAAGGATGATTTAAATTACAAGTATGTATCATAGGTCGTAGGTTAGAACCTATTCCATGGTGATCGCAAGATAAGAGCTATGCCTACCCTGACTAGTCATAGGTCGGGTCATCAGACAGAGGTAAACCCTGTGCTCAAAGAATGAGCCAACCCCGACTTAGTGTAACATCTTTGATGAAACTTCCATGTAATAAAAGATAATAAATGAAAAATAATAATCATGTTTATGGGACACTTATTCTAAGCTATATGTTTGGAAAAACATCCTAGTGTGGGTGTTCATTTCAATTATTATGGCTAAAGGAAATTGGAAAAGTAAATAGCAAAGGCTTTGGAATGGAAAAATGGAATTTTGGCAATTTATTTATGAAAATAATGGAAATTAGGAGAAAAGGGAGGTGAAATGTCACTGTTGCATGTGAGGAGGAAAATGAAGGAAAAATAATGGAAAATTAAGAAAATAGAGGCCACATTAATAAAAAGTCTTATGAGGATCAATTCATGGCTTTTGTCAGTTCAGTTTTAGAGCTCTCTCTATATTCTCTCTCTTACATGATCTTGGACACTTAGAGTTTTCGTAGAGAACTTCAACATTGGATAAAGTGAGGAAAAGAAGGAAAATAGGAAGCAAAGATCAAGCAAGGAAGAGCAGGATCAAGTAGCTACAATGGGTTTACTTGAAAGTATCGATTTGCATGTGTGATTTCCTCACAAGATTTGGCATGCATGGTTATGAATGTGTGTTCTTGGTTCTGTTACTGTCTTTGGCATGGGTTTTTCCAGGTGTGACAGTTTTCTTGAACCTTACCTTTCCATTTTCGGATAGCCATGGTGTGATGGGGGTTCTCATGTTTTGGTTGAGCTAGATTGTGGGATGGATTTGACACTAAGTGAGGTGGATCTCTGAATGAAATAACACATGACCTAGTGATCCCTAAACCAGACTGTGGATTGTGATAAATCCATTGGCCTAGTGATCCCTGAAATGGAATGTGTGTTTCAGTAAATCTAGGTATTGTGTGCCTTGGTGGGCCTAGGAATCCTCGACTCATGAATGGCGTGATATACGATAAAGAATAGAGGTGGGTTCCCTTGATTAGGCCTAGGAATCCTTACAAGTGAATGGCGGGATATACGATGAGGTCTGGATGGTGGTGTCTTGATTATGACCTAGTGATCCCTAGATCAGATTGTGGATTGTAGTAAAGCCTAGAGACTAGGAGAAGTGAAAATTATTCATGGTGTAGGTGGAGAAAACCAATAGCATCCATGCTTGTTTAGGGCCTAGTGATACAGTGAGGATTGTTATAAAGTTTGGTTCTATTGATGAGGGTGAGTTCATTTAGCCTCGGGAAACCCTGGTCGGTTCTTTTAGTTTTAGTATCACATTTATCCTTGGAATATGGCATGGGGGTGATTGGCTGAAGAGAGATTTGACTCGACCAATCTATGGTAGGGTGGAACGTGGTAGTACCATACGGGGTTGGCTTTTGCATTCATCAATAAGATTTCCTTTCCTTGGTATTTTATCTGTAAATCTATTGGATTATATGAGGAATTTATGGTTGTTGTATCCTCATTATTTCTGTTGTTTATATGCTGGTTATGAATATGTTTTATGCTAGTGAAAATGTATGGTTTTCATTATGCTCTTATTTGTAAATGA
The DNA here is from genome assembly GCA_034641835.2 of Pinus albicaulis. Lineage (NCBI taxonomy): Eukaryota > Viridiplantae > Streptophyta > Pinopsida > Pinales > Pinaceae > Pinus > Pinus albicaulis. The sequence continues at coordinate 1,574,362,641 of CM076575.1, read as the reverse complement.
ATGAGCAATGAATATATGACATAATAGATTATAATGCAACTAAAGTGATAAAGCATCATTTTTTCTTAGCAATTCTCATATATGTATGAGACCCCTATGCTCAAATATGTTGTTTAAACCTGTAGAATGTATATTTGTGACATGTTTGATGAAATGTCTGCCATGGCTAGTAGGGGTATAGTTAATTCCTTGTTCAAGTACTAACATTTGTATCATTGTTTCGATGTTATTTTTAATTTATGGATGTTTCATGGAGTTCTGGGGAGTGGCCTGAGTCCTAACCCTGAAAAAGTGGCACAAAATCTAGAGTCATTGGCACAAAACTACCTGGAAAAGTCCTCAGTCTTAGGAATGCCTTGTCGTGGGAGCGACTTGAGGGTCCTAGTAGCATGCATGCCCATTTCAAGGGAGAATCTAAGACTTTAATGTATAAAAATGTCATTTTGTCTCAGGGGTTGGTCACCTACATGGGTCGGATGGCTCCTAGGGGTTCTGTTGCATGTGTAGACGGTCAGGTTGTTTGTGTTTTGTCGGTTCCACTTCCTTAACTATACATGGGGATTTGAATCAGATCATAGTATCCTCTTGTCACATGTTTACCCCAGTTGGTCGATTACTTGGGTAGATGTGGGAGGAGGGTGTTATAGAGTGGTATTAGTGCTTGGTTTGCCCCTTGGACTGGATGGGTTGTGTGTTGGTCATGCACTCATGGCGAGTGAATATGTGTTCTTATGCTTGTGGTCTATGCATTGGTTTTGTATGCACGATGTTGGTTATGGTTTTATTCGTGTTGCCATGTGAAAGTGGATGGTGTTGTTTCTAAATGTAATTTTTGTGAATGCATGTCGGTTATGAACTCATTATGCATGTCAATTTTTGTATGAATGCATGTCATACACATGTTGTTATGCATGCATTGTGTCTAGACGGTGTTATAGTTGTGGCAGCATACATGGTAACTGGACAATGTTTGAAATGATGATTATGTGTTGAATAGATTATGTTTATATATATCTCTGTGTGTGTCTGTATTGTGCTACTCTGTTCAGTCTTGCAGATGAGATATACTCCCCGAATTATACTAAGGTACATTGGCTTGTTTATGATCTCGTTTAGCTAACATCGCATGCCTTGCAGGAAGAGATCAAGAGGAATAGCAAGATGGTAGACTACAAAGATTCTCCCTATGAATTAGATGAGGTGTATGGCATTGGGAACTATTCTAATTTAGCAGACACATTGAGGAGTTTGGAGGAATAAATGAGGAGTTGCACACAGATAGTGCCAGAATCATGTAGGCATAAGAAAGATAAGAAGAACTCAATGCAATTGTTCTTCATAGTTTTTCAAAATTGTAGACATAGGGACCACTCCTGATCAACTATGGACAGGAGCATCAGACTAATGGGGCATATAGCAGTAGGTCTCATGGTGGTCACAGATCATATAGAGATGGCACGACCAACGATGGTAGATTCTTGGATACTCCGAATAGGAGAGGTGATGGACACATGTAGTATTCTAGTTCTAGTTCTGACATGCACTATGATCGTCATCGTTATCACCCTTATAGGATGAGTGACATGGGATACTTGTCGGATGATTTTCAGAAAGTGAGGCCACCCACTTTTGATGGAGATTTGAAGAAGACTGAGGACGCAGAGGCTTGGTTACTTGGCATGAATAATTTCTTTGAACTACATGAGTACACAGAGAATAAGAAGTCTAGAATATCTATCTTCAACCTGAAAGGTAAAGCAGACATCTGGTGGGAATATATATAAAATAGGAGAGAGACATCACGACAGTGGAGTTGAGTTGGCATGAATTCAAGAGACTCTTCATAAAGAAGTACTTGTTAGAAAGGTATTATGATAGCAAAGCCAAGGAATTCTATGAGCTTAAAATGTGCTCAATGACAGATGAGGAGTATACGACCAAGTTCTTGGAGTTATAGAGGTATGTACTGTATCCTAAGGATATAAATGCTAAAGCTTAGATATTTGTTAGTATATTTCCATTAGCATTTATAGATCATATTGAGTATGATGAACCTCGGTCACTTGAGGAAGTTATTGGTAAATTAAAACATTTTTATGAGCAGTAAAAACGTATGATTTAATATCATCAAGGATGGGAAGGGAAATATCAAGGTAAAGGTAAATGGAAATCGAAAATAAAAAGGCCTCAGAATGCAAATTAGAAAGAGAATGTTGCACCACATAGGAAGTTCAATGCAACTAGATAGGGACATGGGTCACAATAGTAGAATAAAGGTGATGGTACATGATGGTTGGAGTGTTGGACATGTGGTTAGGAGAATCTTAAAATGGATTTTCCACAAAATCGGGGTGGTAGGCCTCATATCTATAGTGCACAAGAGGCGCAAACTGTTGGGGATGTTGTGAATAGCATTCCTCGTATCTATGCAGCGCTGGATAATAGGAAGATAGATCATCATGCATCTATCATTGAGATGGACGGTAAGCTTTTTGATTAAGTTGTTTCTATTTTGATTGACCATGGATCTAATTATAGTTATGTTAACCATGAATTGGTGGATAAGTGTGGTTTGAATAAATAAGTGCATGCAAAATATTGGTTAGTGTAGTTGGCTATAGGTACCAAGAAGGGAGTTCATCATTGGGTAAGAGCTTGTGAATTTGAGTTGAATGGTATGCCTACTTCAGCACATTTGAATATATTGTCATTGGGATCATATAGTATGATTTTGGGTATGGATTGGTTATATCTTCACAGGACCAAATTGGGTTTTTATGAAAAATCTATTGAGTGCTTGAATGACAATGGAGTACAGAGAATATTACAAGGTAAGAAGAAAGAAACATCAATTAGGATGGTGATATCTATGTAGGAAAAGTGTAGTTGCATAAAAGGGTGTGTGTTATTTGTAGTGCTCAATTCTAGTGATAAAGGTACGGAAGCTGAGGATGCAGAGATATTGAGGAGGCACCTGATCTTACAGCACTTTCAGGATGTGTTTCCAGAAGAGATCTCAGAGTTGTCTCCTCTTAGATAAGTGGAATTTTCTATTGAGTTGGTACTAGGGGAAGCACCAACATCAAAGGCACCGTACAAAATGAGCACTCCGGAGTTAGTATAACTAAATTTTTATTTGAAGGAAATGTTTGACAAAGGATACATTAGTCCAAGTGTATCACCATGGGGTGCACCAGTGTTATTTGTGAAGAAGAAGGATGGTACTCTCAGGTTGTGCATTGATTATAGGCAGTTGAACAAGGTGACCATAAAGAATAAGTATATGTTACCGAGGATTAATGACTTATTTGATCAACTGAAGGTAGCAACAATTTTCTCAAAGATTGATTTGATATGTGGATATCATCAATCACACATCAAGGAAGAGGATAATTACAAGATAGCTTTCTAGACCAGGTATGGGCATTATGAATTTGTTGTAATTCCATTTTATTTGACTAATGCTCCAACTACCTTTATGTGCTTAATGAATAATGTGTTGTGTCCTTATCTCAACAAGTTTGTTATTTTATTCATTGATGACATCTTGATATATTTTAAGAATGAGGAAGAAAATGTCGAGCATTTAGTAGCAATGCTGAGATTATTGAAAGAGAATCAGTTGTATGATAATCTTAGTAAATGAAGTTTCTTTCAGATAGAGTTACATTACTTAGGGAATGTGGTATCCAAGGAAGGCATAACAATGGATCCAAATAATATAAGAGCTATCATGGAGTGGGAAACTCCTAGGAATGTGGATGAGGTAAGATCATTCATGGGGTTAGCAGGTTACTAGATGAGGTTCATCAGGAACTTCTCTCGCATTACATATCCTATTACATCACTATAGAGGAAAGGTAAGAAATTTGAATGGACAGAAGAATGTGCAACAAGTTTTGAAAAGTTGAAGTAGTTGTTGAAAAATTCTCTACTGTTAAAGATTGCGGATCTAGAGATATAATTTGTGGTGTGTAAAAATTATACAAGAGAGGGCTTGGTTGAATCCTTATGAAGGAGGGACATGTAGTATGTTATGAGTCATGAAAACTAAATGAGCATGAGAAGAAATATCCAACACATGATCTTGAGTTGGCAGTAATCATTCATGCATTGAATATGTGGATTCATTATCTTCTGGGCAGCACGCTTGTATTGATGAGTGATCACAGTGGGTTGAGATACTTGTTTAACCAGCTGAATCTGAATGTAAGGAAAGCTAGATGGTTGGCCATGATCAATGAGTTTTAATTCGAGATCAGGTACATCAAGGGTAAAGAGAAGAGGGTTGCAGATGCTCTTAGCAGGAGGATACATGTGAATCATATAGCGGCTATGGCTCTTATGGGACAAACTTGCAGGATCAGATTTTATAGGAAGGTCAATAAGATGATAGGTATAGATAGCTTATGCATAGGTTACAAAAAAGTATAGGTATAGGTACAGGTACAAGTGTAGGTACAAGTAGTGGTACAAGTACCGAGATAGGTATAGGTAGTGGTATAGGTGAAATTACAAGTGCACATGATGTGGAATATCATCTCTCAGCAGATGGATTGATCAGATCTAGGGACGGGATATATGTGCCAGACAGTATTGATCTTAAGAATATTATCTTGAGGGATTTTCATGTGAAGCCATATTCAGGTCATTTAGGATACCATAATACATTGAAAACAGTAAACAAATTTTATTATTGGCCGAATATGAAGAAAAATGTGGCAGATTTTATGGCTAGATGTTTATACTATCATCAGGTAAAGGAAAATTGTAAACATACAGGTTGATTTCTACAACCAATTGTGATTCCAGAGTGGAAATGGGAGGTCATTTCCATGGATTTCATTACAAGTTTTTTGAAGACATATAGATAGCATGATTCCATCATAGTTGTGGTGGAGAGGTTGACTAAGATAACACAATTTATTCCAGTGAAGACTATGTATACAACTAGTGATGTGGCATAGGCTTTTATCAGAGATGTGGTCAGATTTCATGGTGTTTTGAAGAAGATTGTGTCAGAAAAGGATGTTAAGTTTACTTGCAAGTTTTGGAAGGAGTTGTTTGCAAGTTTAGGTACAAAGTTGGCCTTCAGTACAAATTATCATCCACCAACAAATGAACGGACAGAGAGGGTGAACAGGATATTGGAGGATAAGTTGAGGATGTATGTGATGCATCAGTAATGAAAGTGGGAGTCGTAAATTTCATTTGTTGAGTTCACTTATAATAATGGTTACTTGGAATCACAGACGATGATTTTGTTTGAGGCATTTTGTAGGTGGAGTTGTAATAATCTCATCAGTTGGAGTGACCCAGTGAACAGGGTATTGATTGGACTAGACATGTTAGCAAAAATGGAACATGAAATGTAGGTGATAAAAAAACATAAAGGAAGCATGGGGTGTTATCCTCCTGTATTCTATAGTATCACTAGATGACTATGAATTTTTTATAGTCTCCTGAAAATAACATTCCCTGAATATAATTTATTTTCAAAAATCTCATTGCCTTCATTATCTTTACTTTACCTATCCACTATCTCTCATTTTTCCTCTTTCAAATACCCTCATGATTATGATAACCCATGTGTGACCTTAATCCTTCTTAAAAACCATTTTTCCTACCTAAAACCCCACTCTGGGTGCTAAAAATCATCTCCCCTTCATTCATCCCCCTTCTCCCTCTAAAATAATGTAAAAAATCCTTTTTTACATTATTTTAAGCCAAATAAATTATTGTTTTGAGTCCCACTCTTTAAGAATAGACCTTGTATTTTCTACACGACCCCTTTATATATTCATAACCCTGTTATAAACCTTAACCCGCCACTTCATTAAAATACCTGACCCTTTCTATGTTTTAGCCCCCGCCTTCTTAACCTTACCCCCCACTCTCACATAAGCTTGGCCCAACGTTTGTTAAGCTCCTCTGCTTAAAATCCTTACCTCGGGAACTGCGTTATTTAAACACCCCACGCTACATTTAAATAAACCTTCCATTGCATTAAAACCCCCATCCCACCTTATTAACCTACCTGCGACCCATCTCTCACCTGACCACCATTGGATCTTCACCTCCCCCATCCAATGGCTGTTGCACCTCATCGCAAATACAAATGATTGGGGGTTAAAAACCTTTGAGCCTTACGATATGGGCTGTATTCACACCATCCCATCCTACCACGTGTCTCTCCCTTCGTGGTATTGCATGCCCTCCACCCAATACCATTTACCGACCACGCACCGTGCGAAAACCACCCACCGCCTCCGCGTCACAAACCCGAAACCGTTGACTCATTTGAATGTTTCAAAGTCCTGTCCTTTTGCGATAAGCCTTGGTCCTCCATATAAACCCCTGCAGCTCTTCCGAAGACCCAATAGGCCATAACCAAAAGTAATGACCAACAAGCCCCCATACCTGGACTATGTCCATAGTTTTCTGCTGCCTCTAGGTCATATCATTTCCCTGCAAAAGTCCACAGTGCAGGTTTTTAATTAAAAAATTGTTTTTAAACTATGCAGGTGATCGATGTATCAAAAAATGAATAATTTGCATTTATTGATCCAAGAATTGTTAAATTAGGTTTCTATAGGTGATGATCCAGTAACCTTCATTATTAAAGGATTAAGGAGCACAAGATTAATTAAAGGAAGCAAGTGTTCTTCAATGGATTGGATAAAGAAAACGAAGAGGTTCTCACAGTAGTTACGTAGAGGTAAAGACAAATAAAGAACACAGTCACCAAACAGTCAAAGGTAAAAGGGATTAGAGGTTTAATCAAAGGATGAAGATAGAAGACAGGGTTAAAGGAAAAACACAGAAAGATTAAACAAAAAAAAATCAAAGAGAGATCAGAGATAGAAACAGAATTAAAGAAAAGGAAAATCCAAGTTTAAAGATAAATCAAAGGTTAAAGGACAAATCAAAAGAAAATCAACGAAGAAAACAGAGCCAAAATGACTAAGGCACTTAGAAATTACTCCTTCAGATCACATTTTCCACCTACAGCCTAAATTCACTTCAATAAAAGAAGCTACAGCTAATAAAGTAGTCAAAGATATTTTTAGTAGCTCAACAATTATTGTAAAAGTTAATGAAAAGCCATAAAAGTCAAAATTATCCAAAAGTTAGCTCAGTAGAAAATTAGGAAGTTATTATTATAGTGATTCAGTCACAAATATTTTTCCTTGGGCCTTGCATGGTCTCTAAGGTCAAGATTTCATTTACTTTGTAATAACTACAGCTTGAAACCCTAGATTAGGATCATCTCCTCATCTGTAGATAAATACTACATGCATTGTTCATTGTTATTATTGGTTGGTTGCTGGTTGCTGGGTTGATTGCTAGGCTTGATTTTGATCAGACTTTGAGTTGCAAAGATTGTTGCACTAGAGTATTGTAACTGCTTTGGAAATCAGTAATACAAGCACCTTCATAGGATTCTTGAGCTATGTTAATGGTGATGTTATCCTTCTTTTTCAATGTTTCTCTTCTGTTTTCCATATTTTCCATCATTTCTCTGATAAAAGTACATAAATTTTAGATTGAGATATTCTGTCTTGGCACCTTAATTATGTATGCTTCTTTCATTTTAATGTTTTCTTCTGCAAGGTCTGATTAAAGAATTCAGGGGTGTCTTACTCTTTTTTTCCACCTTGCTTGTTGCCTTGAAGTTTACTTAGTAGAGTCTAGCTAAAGAAATTTATGTTTTTCCCTTCTCTTTGGTTTTTCTTAAATTGTTACTTTAAAGGCCTTATTTGAAGTTTGATTAAAGAATTTAGAGGTGTCCTGCTCTTTAATTTCAATGACTATTATCTTGAATGTTTTATTTATTTGAAAGTAATATCTAGAGAATTCAGGGGTGTCCTGCTCTCTAGGATTGTTGGATTGTTGTCTTAAGGTTTACGTAGTAGAGCTTAGCTAAATAAATTCATTATTTTCCCTACTCTTTAGTTCCTCTTAAAGGCTTTTCTTGTTGAAGTATAGTTAAAGGATTCTTAATTGTCCTTTAGTCTTACTAAATTCACAACTTGCTGCCATTTCATATTTCATCTAATCTAAAAGATCCACTTGATATAGTTAGCTTTCCTTATGAAAACCCTTGTAGAGTTGATGTAAAATTAAAACCTTTTATGACTCCATAGCCCAATGGATTGATGCTTCTTACAGTCTATCTATTCAACTGAGACAATCAATATATTAATCAAACAAAATAAAACAAAACAAATAGCCCCAAAATTCATAACTAGCCTAAAATCAGAAAACATAAGCATAAATATATATCCTTTTCATCACAAACATAGATAGAGCCCTCTTTGATTCCAGGAAGGCTAGGTCCTTAGAATCCAAAGTGGTCTGATGTGGTTCCCTGTAGATTTGTTTTTGCCAATCTTGCAAATCATTGGGCTCCAACACGGGGCAAACATAAAAGCTATGCAGATGATGTTGTTTAAGGAGTTTCAGGTTGGGGAACAAGTGTATTTTTCCATCAAGTTGAAGAAGACCTCCTTGCGGATTGGTTCATGTGCCAAGATGACACCTCGTTTTTGTGGAACTTTCAAGATTCTTGAAAGGATTGGACTAGTAGCCTATCAAATTGCACTATTATGGTTGTGGTTTCGGTGCACAAGTGTACCAATCCACCGGTACTTAGGAGGAGTGGTTTCTACCTCCAAGCTATGGTCACAAGCATAAAAAGATGGTTATCAGGTTAGTGAACACATTTTATAAAATATAAAACACACTAAGTCATGGAATATAATATGCATATATGGAGAGAAAACACAACTAAACTAAACATAAAAACAAAATCTCATAAAGAGTCAAACACAACAATAATGCAAACGGTGGAATCAAAGTTCCCTCTTATTGCTCGTTGTTAGGAAGAAATATACTACGTTACACTCTTGCCAAAGGACCCTTAGAACTATGGATTTCTAGGACCCAATGCAAGGATGTTCTTACCCTTTAGCTGTTTTCACAAGGTCTCTTTCTCTACTCCAAAGGATTGAAGTTTTTGGATGGCCAACAACCGAATCCTCTCTCTACTACTGCTCTGGATTACACACTGCTGGATTGTTGATGAGAAATTTGGCCAACATAACAATGTGCTCTCATTTTTCTCATCTCTTGGTGGCCATTTATAGGTGAATTCAAATTCTCCTTCTCTCTCTTGGTACATTGGTGGATGGTGACGCAAGAGAGAGGGTTGATTCCTTTGTGTGCCACTTGATTCCTTTGTGTGCTCCCTTGAGGTCTGAAGGTGGCTTGGGCGGTTTTCCTTGGGCGGCCTCAAGTGTAGGATCATTTATTGAAATGTGGCAAGTGGTCTCAGAAAGTGACTTCTGGAACTCCTAGTACCACACGAATTTTTGAGGGAAAGCCGTGTAGACCAGTGTTCCTATCGAAGGAAACTCCGTGCAAAGGCGCATTTCACCTGTGTTCTTGGTGCACAATTTGATTTTTTCCTCTTGACTTTAGATATTTAAAAAAAAATTTAGATCCTGTAATGTGCCTCAGCCCTATAAATCCTTCTGCTTGACATTTAATAATGCCATCTTTTCTTGTCTGATTTTCCAGTGATAATAGTTGCCCCCTAATATGTGAGGTATAGGAAGAATTGCATAGTCGAAATACATTATAATTCCTTTTCTGTGTACTGTGTGGAGAGAGAGAGAGAGAGACCCACATACAACTGAAGGTTGGAAACCCCTTATAGTGGGTAGAAGAGTGACCATGTTATGTGGGAAACCTGCAAGAAATAGTATGATACAGTAAATACAATTTTTCTACGAGGCGGGCATGTCCCATGCTTGTGATGCTTTAGCTAGCTAAAAAAATATATTTTACAGATAAAGGTTTTGTAAGTGTCACTGATATGGTAGTGATCTATTGATTTGGTTGATGATGACAATTGTTGATGCCCTTAAGGGAATTTTTTCTTTGACAATAGGTGGAATGTGGTGCCCATATGCGTAATCTTGGTATGGCTTATAAATGCTAATTGTATGCATGGGTGTATGACTAGGACCTTCCTGTGTAAGCATTGCTGATAGAGATGCTTATAATGGCACAGGTCTTCGAAGAATTTGCGCAAAGTGAAATGGTTGTAAAGTACAATACCATCTTGAGATGAAAGCTTGTGTCGTAGTCAAATTTCAGGAGGATTGATGACATTTGTGGGCAATGATGATTGATCTAAAAATGAAAGTATTTTTGTTGTTTTTCAAAGTATTCATTTCCATTAATTTAAGTGTGCAAAGTGTTTGTAAGGTCTTGCAAGTAAAACAAAGTGTTCTTCGAAACTATTTATGAATTTAAGTGTGAGGGAGTGTTTATTAAATTTATTGTTTAACAACTTTAATCTTAATAACACAGAAGATTAATTTCACCATAAACACACAGCAACATGATGAAGCAGTTCACCCCTCCTGGGCTACATCTGTCGGGTCCAAGGCTCCCAATGGGCATGTCCTTGATATATTATGATTCTCAAATTGGTAATACAGTGAGAAGAAGGCCTAAACAGACCAAACCAGCTATGAAAATGAATTCAGAATGTAGAAAGAAGCTAAGAATGACTCTTATTTCACCTAAAACAGTGAAGTGTAGTCCAATGCAGCTCCATTTCCCCCGTGGCCCTGATGACTCTCCAAGCTTCCCTGAAGAAAAAATGGCTGAAAGACACCTCTTTTGGCTCTTAAACGTATTCCAATGGCTCCATAATGCTCAAAATAGTCGAAATTGACTAAAATTTTGTCCAAAAAGGTTCAGTAACCTGAAAGTTATGATCAAAACAGTATTTGTCCAGTCTTGCCTAAAAAACCTCCACCAAATTTGGGAGGACTGCAGATAACTCCACTAAATTAGTAATTGTTGCTATATTAGGAGGTACGATAGTTGGAACGTTGGATATTTGACAGTTACATTTAAGTGCAGTGTAGTGGCCACATGCGGTTAATTCCACGGGAACCGTCGGCATGACCGCCGGAGGGTTAGCCTTTGGGCACCGTTGTATGGTTATATGGTCGAGGGCTTAAGACTTGGAGCTATTCGCCACATCATTCAACCATCGACAGGGTCGTTCTCTGCCTGACCGACCCATCGCGTTCACCCATTGCGTTCAGACCTTACCGTTTACCTCCGTCGTTGACTCGTGCATGAATCTTCGTTCACACCTGCACGTTCATGTTCATGGGTGGCCTCCTACTTTCCATGCTGCATGTAATTCATTCACCTCCGCCCGAGACTTCGTTCACGGCTGACCTGTGCCCATTCGAGTCAGGTCATGCCCGATTGACCTGATGTGTTCAGCTCGGGTCGGGGCTGCCCATGAGTTTTTTTCAAACCAAATAATTTTGAATAGCAGTTTAACCCTTTAGCCTAGGGCCACGTGGAAACCTATGGGTAGGCCACATGGAACCCTTTGATAGGCCACCAAAACCTCATTAAAAAATGAATTTTTTTCCATAAAATATTTTCTGAAGATGACAAATTCTTAAGTTCAAAGGTCCTATTTTGAAAGTTATTGGGAAAATTAAAACTTGAATATATTCCACATCTGACATTGGATTTGAGTGTCATTTGCGGCATCAGGATCACAATGATGAATATTATCCGTTCGATCAATTTATTACCAATTTTGAGTAGTTCCAGTTTTGAGCATTTTTTCCCTCTTAGACATGATCACCTAATCACACCTCCCCATTGGGAAAATTTTGGACCCAAAAAGCCTTCAATTACCTATTAAGAAGATGAGGGTACAGATCCCTCAACTTTTCCACCTCAATCCACTTTTCCTTACTCGGTTTGCTGCCTTTAAGACCAACCCGAACATAATCAACATTTGCCCTCCTCGAAGTGCATGTCCTTCTGTCAAGGATAGTATCCTCTTTCAACTCATCCAAAAATTCTGGCGAGAAATCCTCTATGGATGGCAGCTGAATGTCACTTTCATAATCAACAATTAAATGAGGTTCATACAAACGTAAATTTTCCACATTCACAACGGAATACATTTGCATATATGAAGGCAAATCTAATTGAAAATCATTATTTCCAACTTGTTTAAGGATCTTGAATGGACCATAACAAATAGGCTTCAGTTTTTTACCTTCTCCTTGCATTATTTCCTTACTAATATGCAGCCATACCTCATCCCCTTCTTGAAACTTATGATTAACTATGTGCTTATCATGCCTCTCCTTGTACTTGCCTTGAATTTTTTCAAGTTTTTCTTGAACCTGCTGATGTATGAGCTGAATTCTTTCAATGAACATGCAATCTTTGTCAATGTCATTATGCCCATCAATGGCTACATCCTTCTCAAGAATGAAATCTAAAGGTGACTTAGGCAAATACCCAAAACAAGCTTCAAAAGGTGAAGTATTTGTAGAAGAGTGTTTGGCCTGGTTGTAAGCATGCTGAATGTAATGCAAGTGCTCATCCCAAAGCTTGGGATGCTTGCTGCAATAACCTCTCAAAATATGTACAATGGTTCTATTAACTACCTTTGTTTGGCCATCTGTTTGTGGATGGAAAGAAATACTCTTCTTCAACTTGGTGTCCATCATCTTCCATAAATTGGACCAAAAATTCCCAAAACATCTGGAATCCATGTCACTAACAATAGAAGTAGGCAAGCCATAATGAACCCATACATGTTGAAAATATAAATCAAAAAATTTTTCAACAGTTATAGATTTCTTACATGGTATAAGAATACACATCTTGCTGAAATGATCAAATACTACATAAAGATAATCATGCTGCTTTCTAGATAATGGTAGCCCTCCAACAAAATCCATAGAAATGCTTTCCCATGGTCTAGAAGGTACTGGAAATGGCGTATATAAAACAAGCTTCCTATTGCTAGGCTTTCTTGTAGCACATAATGAACAACCTCTAATAAAACGTGAAACACTATCTACCATGCGAGGCCAATAACAATACCTTTGTAAATGTGCCACTATTTTGCTTACCCCAAAATGTCCAACAATAAGAGAAGAATGAGATTCTCTCATGATGCTTAGTATCTCCCCCTGTGGTATACATAACTTGCCCATATGAAACAACAAATTATTATGCAAATGATAATCATTCTCCTCAACATGATTCCCTTCACTCAATTTAGCATACACATCCTTAAAATCAACATCTGATGCATAATGTTCTATTTAGCTCTCATGTACAATAGAATCATTCTTAAGTAAAGTACTAGCACTAATAATAGGCCTTGAAAGCATATCAACAACCACTGTAAATACCTTTCTTGTACCTTATTACCAAGTGAAATTGTTGTAGGAAACCCATCCATCTGAAATGTCGTGACTGCTGCAATTTACTTTGCGACTGCAAGTACTATAAAGGCTGATGGTTGGTATGAACAATTGTTTCTTTGCCCATAAAATAGTGTTTCCATTTTTTGACACTTTGTACCAATGCATACAACTCTTTACATATGTAGAATAATTCATGACGACACCATTAAATGTCTCAGAATGAAATATGATAGGCTTACCATGCTGTAAGAGAACTGCACCAATGGCATAATCACTAGCATATATCTGAATCTCGAATGGCTGTCTCAAGTCCGGTAATGCAAGGACTGGAGCTGAACTTATCTTTTCTTTCAAAGACTCAAAAGCTTTCTGTTGCTTGCCTCCCCATTGGAAGCACACTTCACACTATTCATTGCATGCATAGGAGCTGTTATGGCAGAGAAGTTAGATTGAAAGCACGCTTCACACTAGTCACTGCATGCATAGGAGCTACTATGGAAGAGAAGTTAGAAATAAAGTTCCTCCAATACTGAGCTGCACCCAAAAAACTTCTTACTCCTGTAATGGATTTGGGAGTAGGCCAATTTATAATGGCTTCTACTTTGGATGGATCAATTCTCAAAGCACCTCCTCCTACTATGTGTCCCAAATAAACCAAAGAAGTCTTTCCAAATTCACACTTTGGCATTTTAAGAAATAACTGATTTTTCTTCAAAATATCAAGTACTTTCTTAACATGCATGACATGCTCTTCTCTAGTCTTGCTGAAAATTAAGATGTGATATAAGTAGACAATAATGAAATCATCAAGAAAAGGACGTAAGACATCATCCATTATGTTAGCCATCAGTATTTTTTACATGTTAGTGATGACTATATCTACAGCTGAGTTTTCTAGAAACTGATTTCCTCATGTCAATATGTCATCTAGAAAACCCTCCTAAAACTTTTTTCGCCTTTCTACCTTTTCAGTTCGCCCATGTCGAAATCAAAACCTCATTATCACAATCCTATCTTGCTTCAGCCTTATTGGTATGACCATCAGTTTTAAAAGGCAAATCCACATCTGTTTCAAGAGTCTCCCCTAGGTTAGGAAGTGGCGTTTTAAGACATTTCATTTACAACTCAAGCTGCCAAAATCTCATTCAACAAGTCTACCATGACTAACTCTTTACTTTTTGCAATGAATTGGCAGTATGTCCAAAGTCATGCCAATCTTTCTGTCTCAACACCTATTAAAACCCATCTCAAGCCGACTATTAGGTTTTTGACATGTTCTATGGTTCTACAAAGGCAGGAAATACCCTTTATCTCATGGAGTAAATGCTTGAGTTTACAAGTTCATAAGTAGGAGGAACAAATGCTTTCTAAATGTAACTTGAGCCTTCGTATGTCTCCAAAATGTGGGGTGTCACTATCTCGGACTTACAACTTTTCCACATAGAAAATCTGGTTAAGGTGAAAAAAAGGGGATACCACCTGCTCTCAAAGAATCGGTACTGTCGTATGCCCGTAACCTCCTTCATTTACAAGCAGAGGGTTAGGGCACCTCCTTCCTCCACAAGCAGAGGGCGCTGGCCAGTATTGACTTTGAAGATTGCAAAATTCCAGGTTTGCCTTGAACTTAACAAATGAAAACAGAGACTCCAGGTTTTATGAATATGACTGATGATCATAACAGGAATATAGTGGAAATATGCTAGCTCAAAGGAAAGGGGAGTCTGGTCTGATAAAGAAGTTCATTTCAAACTTGCAAATCATGTGAATTGTTGAAACTTAGAAAGCATGTCATCAGTAAACATTCCAATCTTAAGCAACCTGTTTTCCACAAGATCAAATGGAATAGATGTTGTTAACAAATGCCATTACACAGGCAGAAAGAAAGTTTTTGGTTTCTCAAAAGACACTGACCTCCATAGTCACAAAGACTACCCTTGTCAAGTAATCTGTCATGAGTTGACCAAACCAAATGATGATATTTCAGTCACCTTAGAACGTTTCACTGTATAGAGTTTTCCAAATACAAAGATACGGTAAGTAGTGATTGCCAAGATTGATGTTGTTCAAGTGGTTTACTTACCATCACATTCAGAGAAAGGTTGTGTCAGACATAGTGGTCAAAAGCCTTCGGATACCTTACCTGATGAAGAGCCTCCTCCATGCATGAGTAGATGGCCAAAGCCATTGCAAGTTGCTGAAGCTGATTGATTTGAAATACAATGGAAGGATACAAAGAAATTGAATAAAAGTCATTGCACAGATAATTGTTACTATTTATGAGGCAAAGGTACTGTTTTCCCTTTTCAAAGAACTGTCTGTTAGACAGTACCTGTGGTGGAAAAGAGAAATATTGAACATATTATATATGCTATTGATGTCAAAACGGGGCAGTTTCCTTAAGGGAAGGAATCAAAAAACAATGCACGGTCACATGCCCAAAGTCCAGAAGGCGCTTTTCAAGAAAGCAGAGAATTATGATTTGAAGGGAAATAGCCAAAGGATAGCACCAACGTTGTTAAAAACAATAGCAGAGATAATATAGATATGCTTGGGTTATTTTTCAAAGTTTAAAGGCACGGAGTCAGAGTAAATATTTGGGTTTATATATTAAAATGACAAACCCACTGTTTTAAGACAAAACAGAGTCAAAAGAAACCAAAATTCATTTCCCAAAGTTTGGAGACCGTTAAAGGCTTGTTTTTGAATTGATATAAAGTGAAGTTGAGGGAAAATATTGTCAATTTCAAAACTAAAATCACCCCCGTGCCTCCCTAGCACCGAGACAAAGAGAATCTGGTCGGAAATTCACGGGTTTGCCCCCTAGAAAAAGCTGCGCGGCGTGCAGGTTCGAGGCGCGGCGTGCACAGGAAGAGGGTTACAAAGGCCACCTTTGTCGGCGCGACGTGCACATGCGTTCGCGCGACGCGCTGTACAAGGCCCCCCGCCCAGCCATCGTGAATCGGCCGACGAACTGACAAAGGGTTTTACCAGTAGCAGCGATGTTTTCTTCAAAGAGTGCCGCGCCAGTGCTGGAGGGTTCCGGTGCATTTCAAGCTTCCTCCAAAAGATTTCTCCTCAAAAATTCAAAAGGTACTTCGCCTCCTGCCTCGAAAATTTCGAAAAAATCAAGTTTAAAACCTGTGTGCCGTGGTTTGAAACTATGCATTGTTAAAAAGGCCTTGACCATTTTTGAAAAAAGAGAAACTGTTCTCACAGTCCCCCACCCACTGCCACATTGTCAGAACAGTGAAATGCAACCAGTAGAAGGAATCATGACATTTTTTCTTTGAAAAGGAAAGCTCACACAGTTTCAACCTAAAGGCTTGTGGTCCTCTAAAAAAAAAACTCTGTCATTATCACCCGAAACCTGTGTGTTGACATTCTTAGCATATATGTGGTGATTTTCTTGGTATACAAACAGTGAAAAGAGGGCACACTTGCACAGGACAGAATTTTTAGATGTTTGAAAGCCTCCTTGAACAAGGAGTTTTTGTCTTTAGGTTGACATCAAAGACTTTAAAAACAGAGTAATCAGTGGCATTTTCTCACAGCACACTACTTAAGCAGATTGCCTTTCATTCACTGTATTCTCCCACTGTGAATTTGTTAACAAAGAGTTTCCAAAGGTGAAAAGCATATTGAAGGACAGAGGTTGTTGATGGTTAAATTTTGACATTGAAGGCAGAAGTACAAAAGTGGTGTTTGATTTCTTAAAACTTCACAAGTGAAAGGGGCCATTTTCTAAAGAGCAGAGTTGTTAGTGTTTGAAGTTAATATTGGAAACAGAGGTATAAATGTGTTGGTGTATCTCTTAAACTCACAAGCAAAGAGTGTGTTTTCTAAA
The DNA here is from genome assembly GCA_034641835.2 of Pinus albicaulis. Lineage (NCBI taxonomy): Eukaryota > Viridiplantae > Streptophyta > Pinopsida > Pinales > Pinaceae > Pinus > Pinus albicaulis. The sequence goes on along the minus strand of CM076575.1, from coordinate 1,574,345,514 downwards.
CCACTGTGCACTGATTTTACACCCAAGCTAGGTCTGCTTCTTCCTTGCACTGTATTGTATCATTCTGAAGATTTGTTGACAGAGAGATTCTAGGGGTGAAACAGGGCCATTTTCAAGAAGGCAGGGTTGTTGATGATCAAGTTTAACATTTGAAGCCAGAAGTACACAGGTGATGGTTGATCCTTTAACTTCACAAAGAAAAAGTGTCCTTCATAAAGCACTGTGTATTGTTTTTTCATCTAACCTAGGTCTGCCCTCTTTTTCACCATATTATCATGTTGAAAAGCTGATTGACAAAGAGACTCTAAGGATGAACAATACACTGAGGAGCATAGTTCGTTGATGGGATTCTAACTTTGGAGGCAGAGGTACAAAAGTAGTGTGTAATTTCTTAAAACTTCACAAATGAAAAGGGCCACTTTCTAAAGGGCAGAGCTGTTGGTGATTGATTTTAACATTGAGACAGAGGTACTAAGGAGTAGGGTTTTAATATTGAAGATTGGTCTTATAGATGCAAAATGCAAGGGTTGGTTGATCTCTAACAAACTCACCAGGAGGAATGATTGCTTAACACTACATACAGGAAATTTATACAGCATATTGTCTCATCTTTATTGATGGTTTCCTATTGAGAATTTTACATGGCTGAAGTGCATCCAGAGTTGAAGGACTGTTTTTAAGAAGTACAGAGGTGGTTTATTCAAGGAAACATTGTTACATTTTATTCAAAACCACAGTGTCCATATCTGTCCAAACAGTCTAGTGGCCAGTTTCAATCTAGCAGAGCATTGTTCATACAGTAAAGGCAGTTTGCCTCTTCCAAAGTTTGGTCAAAGTCAAAATGCCTCCAAAACGAGATCACAAGAGCGGTCCACATAAGAGATATGACCCTATCTCCATAGAAGAAATCAATTCTCACCCATCAGTGCTTTTCAATTTCCATGAAGTAGGCTGTCTTGATTTCTGCCAGAGGATAGAAGAAGTCAAGAGTTTTTCGCCACTTACACATTTGTGCGCTTTGAGATTCAAGGAAAAACACTTCCAGTTGGCGGGTCTTGATTTCAAAATCTCCCCAAGGTATGTATCCAAGGCTACCAAGATCCCGTATCATGGTGAAAAGTGGTTTAAACAAGCTCATCTTGATCTAGAGGATTATAAACCTTTTATCAAGCCTGAACATAGGGAAACCATCACTTCTATTTTTCCTTTTTCCTATCTTCTTGACAGTTATGCTCCGTTGACGAAAGCCATAATGAGGTATTTCACTTGTGAAGGGAGGTTTAACCAAATTTATGCCTATCATGTCCGCTTGTTGATGCATTTTACCAGAAGCAGGCAACTAAACCTTCCATACTTTTTGTCCAAAAGCATAGAGAAAATGGCTTCTACTATCCAAAAGAAAGCTCCACCTCGGCAAATCCCTTCTCTCTTTCATCATTCCTTGATCAAGATTATCTTCTTACACCAGCTGGAGAAAAAATGGGTTTCATGGGATTCATTCATTAGCCATGCAGATTTCGCCACTGTCCCTCCTGTTCATGTGTCTCCTACTCAGCCTGTCCATCGCCCAGTGCCTTTGTCTAGTAGGCCTACACCTAAAAAACTCAAAATGACCACCGGGCAGCCAAGTCAGCAGATACAAGAAGAGGAACAGCAGCAGTTGGAGGTTGATGAGCAGCAGCAGGTACAGGAAGAGGGACAGCCGCCAGATTTTGAGGGACAGCAGCAGTTGGAAATCAGTGGACAGCAGCAGTTGGAAATCAGTGAACATCAGCAGTTGGAGATTGATGAACAGCAGCAACTAGAATTTGAAGATCAGCAGCAAGTACAGGAAGAGGAACAGCAGCAAATACAGGAAGAGGAACAGCAGCAGACAGTAGTTGAGGAGCAGCAAGTGGGGCAAACAATTGAAGCGCCTTTTGAAACACAAATTGGACAAAACATTGATGAAGAACAGCAAGCTAAGGCTGCCATCCAAACAGTGACCAAAACTGTTCCTAAAAAGAGGAAATTGCCCAAAAAGACAACTTCTAGCTTGCCAAGGAGAAAAAGCGCTAGATTGGCATTCAAAGGAAAAAGTAAAATTGGAGAAAGTGCAAAGCATGGAGGTGAATTAGCTATTATCCCTATCCAAAGTGATGATAGTGACAATGAGGCCCGCATCCTTGAAAACCTCCTCATTCACAAAGAAGAGCAAATTGAAGTATTACAAGAAGATCTTCAAAGGGCGAGGAATTTCAATCATTTCTTGGAGGTTGAAAACAAACAAATGAAATTTCATGTAGCTATCCATGAAGCAAGAGCAATCAAGTATAAGAAAGAGGCAGAAAAGGCGCAAGTAAGAATTGAAGAGCTCATTGGCGAGTTTGATGATGAAGAGGAGGAAGACCAGCCTAGGCGAAAGAGGCTTAGGACCATCGGGCTTAGAAGAGCCTTGGAGAAACAGAGAGCAGAAGAACAAGCTCAATTCGAAGCCTTTCCTCTCACTGCCCTCTTTGAGCAGGAAATTGAGGAAAACAAGGAAGCATGGCTTGAGAGGGCTAACCAGCATTTGGAAACAAAGCTTGAGAAGGAAAACAGGCATCTTGAGCTACAGAGAAAGAGGACTCTTCACTTTCAGAAGTTAAATCAGTTTGCCAGGCAAAAATTAAAGGTAGCACAAGAGAAATTGAAGAAATTGAAGGAAAGGCGCCTAGCACGGAAGGAAGCAAAAAGCATATCATCCCTTGATATTTTGGCTTCAGCTTCGGAGCATGTTTCTATGGACCCTTGAGGGTCATGCATGCCAATTTTGGGCCTGTTTCGGAAACTTTTTGTTTTTTGGCATTTTTGGGTTTTTTCGCCAAAAACTCATAAATTCGCCATTTCAGTTTGATGAGTTGTCAAGGGAGGAGGATGATACCAATGGATGCCATAATTCCATGAGCAGGTCTCCAGCGATTTTCAGGGCATTTGAAGATCATTCACCCCCTCAAATTGGCGAAAAACAGCCTCATTTTGCACATTCTGCCTGCCATATCAGCAGTCTGCTATTTTCTGGGTTTTTGCGCACAGGTACAGTTTTGAGGGACTTTCAGAGATCAGATTGAGGTGATTCCACTTGCGCCGGAAATCAGACACAGAGAGCTTTCCAACGAGCCATCATGAGCCTCATTTCGACATCGGGAAGGCTTCCATTTGCATCCAGCAAGTCAGGGGACCTTTTTCAGGCATAAATATGAAGTATTTTTGTAATTTTTGAACTCCAAAAATCTACTTTTCCCAAATGTGCGTTAAGCTATTTTTATCATTGGGAAATCATGTAAAGTCAATATAATTTCCGTTTTTAGCAGTTTTTTAGATATTTTATGGGATATTTTGCGCCTTGGGCTTTGCAAAGCCTCAAGGACAAGTTTAGATATTTTGACTTGGCCAATGGGATAGCTAGTTGCTCCATGAGGTTTTCCTCCCTCAAGCCTATTTATTCCATGGTTCTCATTGTAAATCAGAGGTTGAACTTGAGAGAAGAATTAATATATTGGTCATATGAGCTTTGAAGAATACACTTGAGTTATGATTTTTGGACTGCCTCTTGGATGCTTTTGAAGAATGATGAAGGATTGTTGATGGATTCCTTGACATGGTAGAATGGTATAGTGCTTCTTAATGTGTTTTGTCTTCTAGTTTTCACTCACAATTCATATTTCTTGCTACTATAGATCAGTAAAGATTGATTTTGAGATATGCCCATGGAGGCACCTCAAAATCCCTGAATCTTCATAGCTTGATGTTTTATTCTCCCTTAGTTATGCTAAAGAATTCTTAGCTGCTCTTTAGTAACCTAAGGTATTGTTGCTAAGTTTTATTCATCAGTTCTATGTATGTTGAGTAGGATGTATGGTTTTCCCTACCTACCTATCAGCTGCCCATAGTTCAGTCCATAAAACTTTCTCTTTGACTGATTTGTTAATCATTTTGTTGAACCAAGGAGGCCTAGTCCCGATCTAGCCCTTTGCCTAAAACTATGAAAACTTGTTTGTCCAAGTGCCCAATGACTTAGAGACTATGTTTAGGCGTTCCGGCGTAGTTTATGAGTTGTTAGTTTGTCTTATGTGTTTTCCCCAAAGTCTGGTAGCCATTTCCCGAAGTTAGAGGGTCTTATACCTCTATGTATGGCTGGAATGTTTGATTTCTATGTATTAATTAGCTTATAGTTATACTTAGCATGATTAATGGCTTGCTATTACATGTTTATGTTTGCTATTAACTAGTTACACTTGAAATCCCTTGTCTTTCACCAACTTATTGTCCATTTAATCCATTTTGCCCAGAGATCCCTTCTACCGTGAATCAAATCGGCCCTACAGCAGCTTTACATCATCACTTCATAGCTTCCTTGATCTGTTTGACCCCATAGCCCAATTTATCTACATCTTGTTATCCAGTTTATGTATTTGATCAGTTCCATCCCTCACAAACTTAAAAACTAAAAAACCAAAAACACACTTCATAACTAGCCTAATATCAGAACATCGCAAGCAAACACACCGACATATTTTACACTTATAGAGAGAGCCCTCTCTGAGTCCAGGAAGGCTAGGTCCTTGGGCTCCAAAGCTTGGTTTGATGTTACATCGTCATTTGGCTAGCCAATTGGCCAAATCACGGGACCCTAACATAATGGCGATCACGGTGGGACTCTGAGTATTAAACAAACTTAGTTTCCATAATCTTTAGAGACTTTTGAGAATATTAGCTTGCTGACTTATCCCACTGCTCACTAACATAGTGACACTCACAGTTCATAACTAGCCTAATATCAGAACACCGCAAGTAAACACACCGACATCTTTTACACATATAGAGAGAGCCCTCTCTGAGTCCAGGAAGGCTAGGTCCTTGGGCTCCAAAGCTTCGTTTGATGTTACATCGTCATTTGGCTAGCCAATCGGCCAAATCACGGGACCCTAACATAATGGCGATCACGGTGGGACTTTGAGTCAAAACATCCTAGGTAACCCTTAGGAACTCTCAAAATCTCAGTCAAACTTAGAAGAGTAGAATCTGGTTGTCTCACCATCCTAGCAAAATGATGAGTCAGTTATAGGAAACTCTTCCAAACCTTAGAACTACATAAAACTCAGAAAAACCCCAAAAAACTCCCTTAGATTGGTTTTTGTCAGTACTGGTGGTGGACCATACACATATACCTCAAAACAACTAAAAATCCACCTGGCGACTCCACTAGCCTCTAGTAGGCCTTACTACCTTGCTAAATTTTAGAATACCATCTGATTTTGCGACCTCATCGCCACACTAACATAATGGCGATCACGGTGGGACTCTGAGTGATTAAAAAGCTTAGTTTTCCTCATCTTTAGAAGCCTTTAAGAATACTATCTGATTGACTTATCCCGCTGCTCACTAACATAGTGACACTCACAGTAGGACCTTCCGAGTTAGTGACAATCTAAGTACAACTTAGTAACTCCCGAAGTCTCAATCAAGCTTAGTAAACTTAGAGATTGTTTGAGGAGTAGAAAATAGCTCTTTCACCATCTTAGCAAAATGATGAGTCATTTATAGGAAACTCTTCCAAACCTTGTAGGCACATAAAACTCAAAAAACCCCAAAAACACTCCTTTAGATTGGCTTTTGACATTACTGGTGGTGGACCATACAAATATATCTCATAACAACCAATTTTCCACCTGGCGACTCCACTAACTTCTAGTAAGCCTTACTATTTCACCAAACTCTAGGCTACTATCCGATAGACCTTTCCCATCACTCACTAACATAGCGGGAGATGGTAAGACACTGAGTACATAATAGTCCAACAAACTCTTATAGACTCTTTAGTCCTTAGGTACCGTAAACAAGCAAGCAGTCCATAGACTCATTTTTTAGAGTAAACTCTTTTTGTTCTCATCACCCTAGCAAAGTGTTGAAACAAGTCTAGGATACTTTAACTAACCATAGGCTGCACATAAGCTCAGAAAATTTAAAAACATTCTCAGATTAGTCTTGGTGGTGGACCATAGCTATCTTCACAAAACAACCCAGTTCCACCTGGCGACTCCACTAATCCATCCCTTTACTTTTTGACCATCCTTCACCCTAGTAAAACCTTAGAAAACCCACTCATCCAGAACATTCACCAATATCATTCTCTCTAAACTCTGGATCTAAAATCTGGCTTCCCGAAGAATCAATACCAGATCCCATCCAGACCCAAATCCCCCTATCATAGTAGATGACCCAGAGAAGATTCTGTGGCAAGCTTCTGAAACTGATCATCTAGCTACCGATAGATCCATCCGTAGAACAAGATCTGTACCTAAAACTCGCAAATATTCTTCTAGATTCACCTTTGAAACTAGAGTCATCACAAGCTCTTCCCCGAAGCAAATCATATAGGTAAGACTGGCATGGCGACATTCTTGAACACTACGGCCCCAGTCCTGTGAAGCTTCACCTGCTACTCCTCCCTGATTTCCGGCTTATCAGTTTGGCTCTTATCATCCCAGATCCTGCTCAAAAACGGATCGCAATCCCAGTTCATCGCCACACAATTGAAACCACCTTTTGAACAAAAGCAAAACTGTTTCGGCCTACGAGTCCTCATCTTTGCTCACTAAGCTCAGGTCATGTGGCTTTGTCCGCCTTTGGTCACCACCGCTGGCTCTCTCTAGGCAAATATCGAACCGATCCCCTTTCTGCCCGGAGAGAGTACCACCTCCGCGGCATATAATTAGAATGGCCGGTGCCCTTGAATACCTAGAGAGTGCAAGGCAGGCTGACCAGAATGAGAATGTTGCCCAAAGTCTTGTTAGTGGAGCAAAAGCATGATTCAAAAACAGCTCCGAAAACTAGGTATCCATGATATCCCCGAACTACATCAGAATTTTCAAAAATAGGTGGGAAATCAGAAGAAACCATTCAGAGCGAATATGATAAAAGCGGAGAATGGGGAAAGTATCCCAAGCACCTAGCATGCTAGGTTCATGGGTCATATACAACTCCTCCCTCATTTCAAAACCTCCACTTGGTTTTCTTTGGCAAAAATTTCTGAGGTTTTGATAGGACATGACCTCATCTAAAGAACAAGGATCCCCTACCTTGAATGCAACCAAATAGCCATAAAGCGAGATGCCAGCTTAAGTGAAAAAGGCTAGAACTAGATAGAAAAGATACATATAGAATGTGAGGTCTCTTTTAGTACCTTCCTAGATCCCAGAATAGATGACTTGGTCTGAAATCCATGGCCAAAATAATGGGAAAAGATAAATGAAAAAGCTCTGTTAGGAAAACCGGCTAAGCCATAGTAAGCTTGAAACCAAAACTTTGGAGGAGCATTTAAAAGCAGACAAGGAAAATGATAACAGAATTGAACGCCATTCAATGAAAACATATGGAAGGATGATAGAATGCAGAACATATGATGAAAACAATAAACCTCACTTAGATCACGACAAAGGCTGATATGCCTCACAGAAGAATAAAACTAGCACTAGCCCAATCAAGATGGAAACCAATTATGAAGATGTGACGACCACGCACGATCTTCGAGGAATGCCGTCACAAACTCACGGAAACAAACCCAAGAGCTAAAAGAAACCAAGATAATGCAGAAAGGTAACTGAATCTGCTAGAAGCCTAATACCATCTATAAAGGCGGTAGACAGTGACAAAACATCAAAGATTTGAAAAGGCCAAATAAAACCAGCTAGGAATTACCAAAGTAATTACTCTCTGGAAGTATAAGTACTTCTACCAAGGTGCAAAAACAACTATATGGCTCAAAATCCTAAACAGGTCAACAAGCCTACCGAACATAGACAGATCTTGGCGAAAAGAGCAGAAACAAACATATCTAACTTCAATTTTTTTTTTTGGCTTTGAGCGAAGTAGCTAAAGATCAAAATCACCATGCCCCTCTTCTTTGAGCTGTTTCCCAAACTCTTATAGTATTCAAGTACTAAAGGTCACCCAATCTAGGGAATGATGCAAACAGGGTTAATCTCACCTTTGATGACATTCACCGGCTCTGTGTTTGAATTAAAGACAAGAGAAGGTTCAAAGGGAAGCTACCACTTAGAGCTACATTGCTTCAACATCCCACGACAAATCTCCACAATGCCATGGACTCAAAACCTGCGCAATCTTATGCGAGTGGTAATGGAAGGTCGGCAATCCTGAATATACGGGCTTGTATTGTTGATTCAGCGAGGTCAGTACTGGGGCAGTCAGGGCTCTTTGCTTTTTGATGGCCCAAATACCCGCGAAACATCATCTTGTCTGGATATAGTGGTATGGACTCTTCTCCCGAAATGGGATGCTTCTCTATTGAATCGTCAGGAATTTGACTCAAGGGAATGTATCCATTTGGACATGTCATATGCCACCATTCTTTGTGTTTGATGGGACAGGGATACTCTCTACGCTGCAATCACATAAAATCACATGATTAGCGGTCAGATAAGGCGAGGATAATATTCCAATGTACTCTTTAGTTCCGACTTCAGCTTTCTTTCATTATTGCATATGAGTATGACGGAAAGTCCAGGAAGAAAGCGAATATAGACTTAGATCCACCACATGGGTTGTGTCCCTGATGCCTTACGTTGGTAGGACATAAAACTGCCGCCAGTCATGACAGGCATGAGCAGGGGAAAGTAAGTTTCCCTCTGATGAGGTTAGTGAAAGCACAAACCCTTATAACTATCAAGAGAAAATTATCGCTTTAGTCAAGTACAGGCGGTAACTTGGAAATTTCTTCCAGTTACAAAGCTTTAGAGACTACATCAGCCTATTTGAACCGGAGAAGGGGTTGTCTTTACCATACCTCAAAGATTTACATCTCATGACCCTCTCGCAAATAAAACTTTGAAACCTGCTGCTCTCGATGTCTCAACATGAAGAAATGCGGATAGACTTGATGAGCAAGAGTTAATGGGTTATAATCCGGCCTTTGAACCTAAAATTGGCTCACTATTTTGGCTCTTTCGCGGAAGACTTGTCTGCTGAAATCAAGTCTATCTTGCGATACTAATTTCCTACGAGGAAAAAACAGGAAAACATTGTATCCTGCTATAAAGAACAACAACAAAAACAAACGACAATGAATATTCCAAGGCGATCAAGGAGAAAAATAGTGGACATAGTCTTTGATTTTAGAAATATCTTTACGTCTCCATAACAAAGATCATCTATTTTTTCTCCTCAAGATCATGATTATAATTGAAAATATTTCTAATCTTATTCTTGCAAGGTCATCTTTAGGATCATAACCCTTGATTCATACGACTAGACGCTTAAAAGTTTCTTCAGGTTTAGAACAATCCATTAGTTCAAAATTGCTATTTAATATCGCAATCTGTTCCTTTAGTATGTTCGGTTTTAATTTACGTGTTTTTGCATACCTTGATGATGTCACTATATTTCCGAATTTTGATGCTTATTACTGAAAATACGGTAGAAGGAATTAAATCGATTTGAGAGGAAATTGAGAGGAGGAATATTGAGCTGTCAATTCTTGCATGAATCCCATATCCATGTTGTAGGGGAAAATTTAAATTTTCCTTTTTTGCAAAAATTCAGTGGGCAAAGTTGAGAGATCCTTGAGGGATAAGATGTTTAAAAATTCATTATTTCAAGATTTTGAGTTTTAGACACTTTCGTCGACATTTTTTATTTGTTTGAAATATTGAAAAAATGAAAAGTCATGATAAAGATAGGAAAGTCAAAAACGACAAAAGCAGAAGAGACAGTGAAGATAGAATAAAATATGATTTCAAAAAGCGGTCACTGAAAGCGGAAAAACAGAAGTCTAAATGCAGCTACTAAGTACTTTATAAATATCTTTGTTGGCTATCTAAAACCTAATCTTTATTTGAAACATGTTCATTATTATTTTTGATAAGTTGATAGGTACAAAATGAATAACATTATTAGATTGACTTATCACGACTTAAGGTGGGAAAATTCTACGTTCCATGCTACTTGAACCAAAGAGAAGCGGATAACGTGGACATCTTAAACCAGCAATACAGTTTCCTTTTATTATGAGAATCAACATTTGTATGACTTGTCTTTATACCCTTATTCACATGACCAATCGACACCTAATCTTTGATTTGATCATTTTTTGAATTTATGTTGTAAGATTGAAGATGAAATCTGTCCATTTGTATCTTAAATAGACAGATCTAGTTTTGATAGAAATGAAGGTTAATGACAATACGAACTCGAAGACCTAAGAGTAGAAATGAATGATTTCATTTTATAAAGGAAAAATATACATTGTCAAAAAGGCTGCTAAGTTCAAATCTGTAGCCAAAGAAGAAAAATGTTGGAAAGATGTGGTGGGTGATGAAATATAAATTGATGTTAACCATCTTTAATAATACTTTAAATAACATCAAGAAGATGAAAATTTTAACCAATGGATCATTCTTGGTCTTCATAAGCCAAAAATCTGGATGCGGACACCTCGACTGAGGAGATGCCTCTAAATGGGCCATTGTTAGCCATGTTTTTATATTAGTGATGACTATATCTGATTTTCATTTCCTTATGTCAATATGTCATCAGAAAACCACTCCTAAACTTTCCTTCTACCTTTGATTCGCCCATGTCCCGATCAGCTCTCTCCACAATCTATCTTGACTGTATTGACTTATCGACTTCAAAAACAAATCCCTTGTCTGTTTCAAAAATCTCCCTACTATGTTTAGAAGTGTTACGTTTACATGGTTATTCTGCCCAGCAATCATCTAAAAAGCCAAAAAGCCTCCCCGTACAAAGAACTGCCATAGTACAGTCTACTTTACAAATGAAATTAACGAAGCAGCCTAAGTCCGCCCACTCCATCCCTAACGAATCCTGACAACACACCAAGAAAACCAACCGCCTCCAAAGTGACCCTTCGGTTTTTCTGATGTTTGGATAAAGCGAGGAAATACTATTTCATCTCATGGAGTAAATGTGTGAGTTCGTTTGAGGCAAGTACCTTCTAAATGTAAACACAGGCACCTTTGAATATATGCAAAAACTTCGGCTTCTCATCTACGGACTTTCTGATACTGGAAGCATGAAAATCTGGAAAAAGGTCACCACCCAATACTCACGACAAGCTGGTAGAATTTTCATTTGACTCTTCTTGTAGGAAAGTTAGGCGCCTCCCGCTAATCGCATAAGCAGTATGAGCTAAGTATCGGCTAGAGGAACAAAAGGTCAAGTTTTGGCTTTATTATTGAAGCGGTGAAATAATATCTCAGGTTTCTGGAACATTGTAGTCTGCCACGAGAATATAATGAAATATAAACTCAAAGAGAAGTACATGTGATAAAGGCTCCATCTCAAACTTAATCATACTGAATTGATGAAATGAAAGGCATATAATTGTTAAAAATTCCAAAACATAAAGTACCTGTCTATCCCTGAATCCGACCGGCAGAGATGACCCAATACCATTTCACAGGCCAAAGGAAAACGCCGTTTCAAAAAACACCCGACCTTCGCATAAATTACAAAGTTATTTATGTATCAATGCCAGAGATAGATAAATAAATACTCTAATGCCGCCAGGCCGGTCGCAGGGAGAGCCGATATTACTCACAACTAGGTTTCTTAAACTGTGTGCCTAAATGGTGATGCCAACAGCCAATTATTGTTCAAATGATTTACTTACCACCGCATTGAAGAAAACATTAATGTCAAACATAATTAAAGCGCCCGGACACCTTACCTGATGAAAACCTCTCATGCAGAGTAGAGGCTAAACCATGCAATTCTGCATTTGCGTTAGTTGAAATACAATGGAAGGGATCAGAGAAATTCTGAATAAAAATCATTGCAGGTAAGTATTGTTTATGACTACAAGGCATTATTCCCTTAACAAAAGCTATCATCCAGGCCCATCTGGTAGAAGGAAATATTACAAGATATGTATGATATTGATACCAAAGGCGTTGCTAGAAATGGATTAAAGCATTTCACTATCACGCAGAAACCTAAAGAGAATCTTTTGGTAAGCGGTGAAAACAGTGGCAATAGCCATCAAAAGCCTTGCCAGTCCCAAAGAGAGCTTGTAGAATCACACAAGAGCGTAAATATCAAACACTTTGAAACCACTAGACATCTCATCATGCGAATAGCGATGCAACCAAGGTACTCCGATGCCCCATAAATTGGACAAGGAGGTTTGATAAAAAATTCTCCAGGTTAAAGACTTGGAACAAATGCATTTCCTCATTTCAAAAAGCCGATTACATCATGGGTATGCCTATAGCGGAAATCATTTTGGAAAAGGCTTTTTGAAATTGAAACATAACCAAAAATTCAAGGATTATATACGGTAAACTTGATATGGTATTGTATTCAAAAGTTTGGAGAAGCTGTCAAAGGCAAACTGTAAAATGATTTCCATGCTTGACCTTGCTCCTTCAAAGAAAAAGCGGTATCGGCCTAGAGTCCAGAATTATTGTTAGAGGTCTACATATGCAAAAACAATGACCAGTTTACGTTTAGAAAAACAAAGCGATTTCAAAAACCCCATTTACATTTCCCAACAAAGTCGCCATTGGCAAAGGTTGCAATGAAGCACAAAAGGATAAAGTGTAGAGTACTATGAATGTCATTTCAAGAAGTAGAAGACATTTGCTCCTATCACCAAAAGAAATAGTTACAAGATTAACAAATGAAATTCTGCAAATCACAAGAGCGTTTGCAGCGTACTGGAGTTTTAGTATGTGTTACAAGTAGGAAAATTACAATTTGCTGTGTGGCAATGATACTACCTATACGTTGGCAACGTCACTATCCACAAACCACTTAGAACCACGTTTCGAACCCGACGACAAAGCTTTTCTATAACATGAGTTTCTCCAAAGGTTGCATAGGTGTTGGAAACTTAGATTTTCAGTTTCCCTCGAGAAGTTTCTCCTCAAAAAATTCAAAGGTACTTTACCTCTATAGAAAGTCTCAAGAAAATCAGTCTAAAACCTGGGTAGTAGTTTTGGAAACATACCTTGGATAAAGAAGCTGACCATTTTGAAAAGGCCATCCTCCACCAGTCCCTATGGCTTGCCAACGCGGTGCATTTCATTCTTATATTCTGTTGTGAATTTGTGCAGAGAATTTCCCAAGGTAAACTGAAAGCACATTAAAGGCGAATTTGTTGATGAAGTTAAAAGCATTAGGAAATACAGTATAGAGGGTATTGGTGAGACTTTTTAAACTACAAGAAGTGTATTCTCTAAACCTTCTGACGCACTAATTTTTCACAAACTAAATGCCTTCTTCAACGCAACAACCTTTATCATGAAGATTTGTTGACAGTTCAAGTTGAAATAAGGCCATTTCTAGAAAACCAGTTGTTGATGATCAGTTTGCTGTTGAAAACCGATACAGGTGATGAATTGATCCTTTAACTTTACAAAGAAAAGTATATACCGACACTGTGTATTGTTGTTCATATAACCTAGTGCCTCTTTTCACCATATTATCATATTAAAAAGCTGATTGTCAAGAAGAGACTCTAAAGGATGAGCAGGCCTGTAGGGAGCATGGTCCGTTGATGGAATTCTAACTTTGGAAATGAGAGAATTTCAAAGTATTGTACCATTATTAAACTTTCACAATGAAAAGGGCAACAAAAAAGGCGGGGATTCTTGATGATTACCATTTAATATTAGGCAGTGGATGTTATGTTGATCTCTTAAAATCTAGTAGAAATCTAAAAACCTTTACAGTGGTTATCTTTCCCGATTGCCTTCTAGAAACCATGACCTTATCATATTTGAAGATTTGTGCAGAAGTTTTCTGAGAGGTGACAGGCCACTCTAAAGGCCGAGTTGTTGATGGTTGGAAACTTTGTATTGAAGCCAGAGGCCACAGGTGGTGAATTGATTTCTCAAATTACAAGTGAAGGTATTTTCTAAAACCTGGAGGTCTATTTCCCTAGCAAGGGTCTCTTCTTTCCACTGTATGGTCTCCTCTGAAATGCGAATTGTGAAGTGTACCAGGTAGAGATGACACAAAAATGAGTTTTGAAGACTGTGAAGTTTGGTTTGAAGACACAATTGACCATTTGTACTCTAACAAAATTCTAAAGAGGTGATTGTTAAAGGCGCTGAGGAAATTCCAACCGCAATTTGTCTCATCACATAGAATTACTATATTAAAAGTTTACTTTGGTAGAGTACATCAGAATTGAAATTTGTTTTTCTAGAGTGGAGAGGTTATTCAAAGAAAATTTGGTGCATTTCTATTGACAAGTCATCCATATACATTCAACGGTCTAGAGTGGCGGTTTCAATCCCGAAGCGAGCATTTCTTGTTAGGCGTTTCCTCTTCCAAAACATTTCCGATGAGTATAAGCAGGATACAAAAATTACGGACTACATAGAGATATGACTATCTCCATAGAGAAATCCAATGCTCACATGGTACTTTTCAATTTCATAGAAGTAGAATATGTAGTTTATCAGGAGGATAAGAAGAAGTCAAGAGTTTTTAATACTTACACATTTATGCTGAGATTCTAAGTGTACTTCCAGTTAAGGTCTTGAAACTGGAAATCCCAAGGTATGTATCCAAGGCTACAAGATCTACGCTCCAATGAAAATTGTTGGTTCAACAACATCTTGATAAGAGTTCTCAAGCCTTTCATCAAAAACTTGAACATAGAAACCATCATGCTATTTTCCCCTTCTCTACTCTCTTTTTGGGAGTTATACTACGCTGATAAATACAACTGGTCACTTCACTTGCAGGAGGTTTGTAAATTTTTCTCATGTTGGCTTTTTGTTACATTTTTGAAATGACCATTAAACTTCCATACTTTTTGTATACAGCGCAGAAAATGGCATTCTGCATCAGGCTCCACCTGACAATCCCTTCTACTGTCAATGCCGTCGGAATTATCGCCACCCACGTTGGGAGAAGAGAAGTTGTAGGATTCATTCATTAGCCATCTGAGACACGGCCACTATCCTCTGTTCCGTAATGTCTCCTACCGGCACGTCATCGCCCGGTGCCTTTGTCCGTAGGCTACACCTAAAAATAAATGAAGCCACTGACCAAGTGTGAGAATACGGGAAAGAGGACAACGGCCAGAATTTTGAGGTTCCAAGCGTTGGAGATTAAGTGAAACAGCGGCCGACAGGAGTTTGAAAGATGAAGCGGTTGGGGGGTTGATGGCATGGAGAAGATACAGGGAAGAGGAACCGGCAGCAGATTTTGAGGGACCCTGCGGCAGCTAGAGAGCGGTGGACAACGTAGGGCAAGAGAGGCAATGCGGTGTCTGTGGTTAGAGCGGCGGGTCAGGCCAGAACAGTAGAAGCGCCTTTGAGGCCACAAAGCTGGAAGCTGAGAATGTGAGGAGGCCGTGGCCTCCCTTGTGGTGACAAAAGCTGTTCCTAAAGGAAATTGACCAAAAAGGACAAACTCACAAAGCTTTTAAGGAGAAAAGCGCGAGACCAGCCTTCCAAAGGAAAAAGTGGAGTTGAAGAACCTGCTGGCAACATGGGGTAAAGTAGAACGTATCCATCGCCAGGCCAACGGTGATAACGAAGAACCATAACGAAACCTCTATATTCCTAAAGAGAGGAAAGTGAGAATATTTAAGTGCTTCAAGGGAAATTCCTTATTCTAGCAGAGTTGAAAATGACAAATGAAGTATCATGCAGCTATTTCATGAAAGACAAGGGCAATCAGTATAAAGAGGAAATGAGAAAAGCAAATGAAGATGAAGAGCTTATTGAGTTTGACGTGAAGAGGAGGAGAAGACCCTTCTGTAGGCGAAGAGGCCTAGGACGCCAAGACTTCGAAGAACGGAAAAGCGAGCCAGTAAGCGAAGCCTTTCTCTCTTTGCACCTACTGAAGGCGAGAATACGAGAAAAACCAGGAAGCGCAGAAAGCAGAAGGCTAACCAACATTTTGGAAACAAAGCTTGAGAAGGAAAATAGGATCTTATTTCAGAGAAGATGAAATACTGCTGAAACTAAATGGAGTTTGCGGCCGAAAATTGAAGACAGCACCAATGAAATTGAAGAAGTTAAGGAGAAACTTCATATGGGAGAAGCAAAAGCATATTGCCAGTGTTTGGCAAGCCGGAGCATGTTTCTATGGACCCTTGAGGTCATGCATGCCAATTTTGACTTTGTTGAAACTTTATTTTTTTTGGCATTTTTGAGTTTTTGGCCAAAACTCATATCGCCATTTTAGGTTTGTCGTCGTCAGGAGCATGGTGATACCGATGGATACATAATTTTGGCGGCTTTCCATTTTAGAGGGCATTTTAGATGTTAGCCCCTCAATTGGCAGAAAAACGACCTCATTTTGCACATTACCATACATATAAATGACACCTTTATTTTAGGTTTGCATATATAGGTTTGAAGGGCACAAAGTCAGATTGAGATGATTCCCTTGTACGTGGAAAGCGTTTAGGCTTCCAACAGCCATCACGACCTCATTTCAACATGAGGAGAGAAATTTGCAGCATCAATACGTCTGGGGACCTTTTGAACTCAATGCCGTGTTTTTTTGATTACGAACTCCAAAATACTTTCCCAAATGTGCGTTCATTATTTTTATAATTTAGAATAATATAAAGTCAATATGTTGTTTTAGCAGTTTTAAGATATTTTGTCGGATATTTTGTGCATAGGAAAGCAAATCCTGAGGACAAGTTAAGATATTTTGACTTGAAATGACGGATGTAGTTGCTCCATGAGTTTTCCCTTCTCAAACCTATTTATTCCTTGGTTTTCATTTATCATCCAATTTACAGACTTGAAAGTGTATTGGTCATCATGAGCTTTGATACATGATTCTGATTTTTGTTTGCCTCTTGGGTCTTTTGAAGAATGATAAAGGTGTTGTTGGATTCACTTGGCGTATTGGTAAAATTGTTATGATGCTTGTATGTTTGTCTTCTAGTTTTGCTCACTAGTTATATTTCTTAGCTTACTGCTAGATGGTAAGATTGATTTGGATATACCTGTTTTATCGTCTGAATCTTCATAGCTTGATATTTTCTTCTCCCTTGATTCTCTCGCAATTCTTGTTTGCTCTTTGTAGAAAAAAACTTTACCTGGAGTATTGTTTTAAAGTTTTATTCATAGGTTAATGTATTTGAGTAGGATGTATGTTCCACACCTACTATAAATTTTCCATAGTTAGTCCATCAAAACTTTCTACTGACTGGTTGTTGATACATTTTAGAACCCAGAGGGGCCTAGTCCGATCTGTTACTACTTTCAACTACTTAGCTTGTTTGTCAAATTTTAATGACTTAAGACCATGTTTGACGTTCATTTGTGGTTATGAGTTGTTAGTTGTCTCATATGTTTTCCCAATTAGTGTATTTCAGAGTTAGGGGTCTTACTTTACCTATGTATGGTAGAATGTTTGGTTGCTATTTGCCGATTGGCTTATGGTATTCTAGCATGATTAATGGCTTGCTATTATGTTTATATGCCTATTTTAGTTTGCAATTGAAATCCCTTGTCTTTCCTGCTTCTTGTTGTTGATCCATTTTTACCCAGAGATCCCTTCTATTGCAGATCAAATCGGCCCTACGACGGCTTTACATCCATCACCTCATAAGCTGTATTTGACATTTACAGCCCAATTTATCTACATCATGTTATCAGTTTGTATTTGATCGGTTTTCATTCCTCACAAACTTAAAAACCAAGAAACAAAAACATACTTCTTAATAGCCTAATATGGAAATTAGCACCAAGTAAACACATAGACATCTTTTACATATATAGAGAGCCCTCTCTGAGTCGAGGAAGGCTAGGTCATAAGAACCAGCTTGGACTGATGTTACATCGTCATTTTGGCCTTCGTAGTAAAATCAAGGACCTAACATAATGGCGATCACGGTGGGACTTTAAGTTTGACTGTCTAAGACACCTTGTTCTGGTATAGTACAAAATACCACCTTTAGCCACCTCGCCATACTCCTTATATGTCAGCGTCCAGGTGGGACCTGGGACTGTGACAAATCCTAAGGTTACCTTAGAACTCATAAAGTCTATATTTTCAAGATACTGCCTTTACATACCTCATCGCCCACACTATCATAATCGCCGATCACGGTGGAAGACCCATTGATTTTAATGATCTAAGGACACATGAACTACAGAATCCCTTATTTTCAAGAATACCGCCTTTAGCCACCTCACCCTTTTAACATAGTAGAGTCTGGTGGAACTTGGGGTCGACAATCAAGGATACCTTAGAGACTCTAGAGATCCCTTATTTTAAGAATATATCAGTGGATATAAAAACACTCCCCACTAACACGAGTGACGCTCGCAGTGGACCTTCGGTTGGTAACGTCAAGTACAACCAAAATAACCTAAATTAGATACAAGCTTAAGTAAACTTGAGATTCATGCATTAGAAATAGCTCTTTCACCATCTTAGCAAAATGATGATCCGATTGGAAACTCTTCCAAACTATGACTGCAAAAACAAAACCCCAAAAACACTCCTACGTTAACGACATTCTTACGTGGATTACTTTGCAGTATATCTCTAAACTGTAGATTTCCCGCGCTCCACTAACTTCTACAATGACACATATTTCACCGGCCCCTACAGGCTACCTATCATTAGACCCTTCCATCCTCCCTAACATAGCGGGAGATGGTAAGGAATTGATACACACCAGCAGATAAAATGACTCTGCCGATACTGATGCAGGTACCATAACAACAAGCAGTCCGCAATTGTTAGAATAAACTCTTTTGTTCTCATCGGCCCACAGCAAAGTGTGAAACAAGTCTGATTAACAATATGACTCGCACATAAAATAGAAAATACAAAAAACATTCGCAAGATTGATTCTTGGTGGTGGACCCTTAGCTAAGCTTCCTATGACCATTTTCCACAGCGACTCACTAAATGTCCCTTTTATTTTATTATCTCCGTATAGTAGAACCTTAAGAAAGAATACTTTATCAAAACATTCACTAATATCATTCCTCTCAAACCTTTTGGATCTAAAAATGAAACTGCGAAGAATCAATACAGAACCATCGGACCCAAATCCCTATCATAGTAGGCCGTGAAAAGGTGTAGCCTTGGCTCCAAGAGTGGGTGTTGATCATCTAGCTTGGTAGCTACGCCCGTGTTCAAGATCTTTTGAAAACCTGCTTTTCTCTGCAATTCACCCTTTTAGGATTAGAGTCATCAGCTCTACAGAGGCCGTCATATGGCAAGATAAGCCCAAGCTGGGCCTGACCACGCAGGTCCTATTGAAGCTGCCCTTATACTCCACAGTTTCGGCTTTAACGCCGGTTTGGCTCTTATCATCCGGTCAGCAAGCCGGATGCTAGTCCAAGTTCATCCATACGCATTGATACCAACTGATTTCGGCAGCCATTTTGATACGGTCCTCATCTTTCATCACCAACAAGTCCGCTTGTGGCTGATGCCTGCGGTGTACACACCAGCTCCTCCCAAACCGACTCTCAAGACCAGATCCACGCTGGAGAGGCTTACCTCAGCGGCTGTCGGTGAGGCCGTGATGCTTGCTATTCTAAGAAGATTTCAAGGCCGGTATGGAGATGAAGTCTTGCCCAAGTCTTTGGTGGTAGGGCCAAAAACATCGTTCAAAGCGAAACCAAAGATCTGATATCCAGACTGTCGATTTTGAAACGGTGAGAATCGGAAGGCTTCCCGAACCTGATCTGTCCAGATATGACAGTAAAGCGGGAGATGGGGAAATCCAAACTCTGCTAAGTTTCACAGCGTTATATAACTCCCTCCCCTCATTTAAACCTCACTTGGTTCTTTTGTAAATTTCCTGGGGTTTGAATCAGGACCTTGACATATCTTCTAAAGGCCAGGTCCCCTACCTTGGAAAATAAATGATAACATAAGCAGATACCAACAGAAAAGAGCTAGAACTAGATGGAAAGAAGAATCACCACTATAAGATGAGGTCTCCATATGTACTACAAGTCAGGAATAGGCTTGGTCAAATCCATGGCCAAATGTGGGGAAAAGATAAATGAAAAAGCTCTGTGGAAAACCCCTACGACCAGCCCTCCAATGGTGACAAACTTTGGAGGAGCAAACTAAAAACAGGCAAGGGAAAATGACCCATGAGATTCAAGGCCTTGCATTCAATGGCTTATGGAAGAGGATGATAGGAATAAAGACATATGATGAAAGTCTATCTAAACCTCACTAACGGATACGTCGCGAAATTGAAATTATGCAGAAGAGAACAAACCGCCTTCTTTTTGCCCAATCAAGATGAAACAATTATGAAGATCTTGTGGCGACAAAAGAAAGCATTGTAAACGCGAAGACAAGATACCATTATAAAACTCAGGAAATATGAAATAGAAGTAAAGAAACCAAGATATTCTCCAAGAAGATAACTGAATCTTTACTAAGTACCTAATACCATCCTCAAGTAGACAGCAACATAAAGTTGAAAATTGCATTGAAACAAACTAAAATTACCCCCCCCCCAAACTATGATCTCTACCGGACTCCACGATACTTCCCTTACAAGGTCTGCGGCAAAAACATCAGCAAACAAATCCTAAACAAGATCAACAAGCCTGAACATGAACAAGGTCTTATTTGAAAAAGCTGAAACAAACATATCTAAACTTCAGTACTTTAGCTTTGAAGGCGAAATCAATAGATCAAATCACCATGCCTCTTACTATGTCATTTGCCCAAAACTCTTATAAATCCCAATTACTAAGGTCTTAAATCCCAGAATGATACAAACAGTTAATCTCACGTGGCAATTCTTAAGTATTGTTTGGTCCAAAGATGAGGAAAGTTCAAGAGGCTACGCTGTCTACATTATTTCAAAACATCCCACGACCAAGATCCTCTACGTCTATCAGCGGACTCCGACACCAACGCAATCCATGTACGAGGAGTAGTAATGGAAGATTAAAGAGCAAGTAGGGCTGCTAAGACTTGTATTCAATTTGATTCAATGAGGAGTCCAGTACTGGTTGATCAGGCCCTTTGCTTTAATTGGCCCAAATACCGCGAAACATCAGCTCATGGATATAGTAAGTGAGTCTTCTCCCAATGGGACCTTCTCAGGATCTTGAGGTAAAACCTAAGGGAATATCCTTCAGACATGTCCTCTCTTACCATTCTGTGTTTGATGATTGGGGATATATGAATCACATGATACATGATTAGCGGTCAGATAAACCGGATAATGTATTTAATGCCCTTTCACTGCGTTCCGGCAAACTCTTTCATTAGCACATAAGATGTAAACATGGAGGAAAGTGGAAAGCCGATATAGACAGATCCACCACATGGTTGTCCCATTGTTACCTTCTGATGTTGGACACTCAAAACTACCATGATCATGACTAATTTGTGTGTGAAATAAATTTCCCCTCCCAAGTAGGGATTGACAGAAGCACAAACCTCTTTACCTATCAGAAAATTTACTCGCTTTAATTAAACATATGTACTTATTAATTTCTTTTAAAGGTAAGCTTTTAATTCACATCACAAACCTATTTGGAACTTGGAGAAAGAAGTTTAAATAACTGCATACCTCAAAGATTACCATCATGCAGTACCTACCTTTTGCACCAAATAAAACTTTTGACCTGCTGGTAGCTCAATCTTGAAAATGCGGATAGACCACGATGAGCAAGGACAGCAGATTATAATCGCGACATACGAACTACTGAAATTTGAAACCATATTTTGTCCTTTCATAGAAGAACTGAAATGCTAAAAATCAGGAATCTCATGCCGAATACTATTTCTGAAAAAACAGGAAAGCATTTATCACTACTTTCATAGACAACAACAAAAACAGAAAAACACAGCAAAAGTAGGAGACCAAAAGCTAAAATGATCAAGGAGAAAACTGTGTACGATACTTTGTTTAGAAATATCTTGCATCTCCATAGCAAGATGTATTTTTCTCAAGATCATGATTCTGTTGAAATATTTCTAATCATGTATTCTTGCGATCATCTTTGGATACCTTGATTCTTTGCAAATGTGGTAAACTAAGATTTCTTCGAGTTCATAGAATTGTTCATCACTAGAGTTTCCTAGAAGTTATGTAGAAGTATACAGGAATATACAAACCAATCTTTTAGATCGCAGAATCATGTCACATCCCCAGGCTCTCTCTTTATGATTTATCTTTGTTCTTGCAGAGGTTTTAAAACCAGTTATGATTAAGTTTGTTTTGGAAAATAGTGGAATCCACAGCCAAAGACAAGTTGAGGCTTTGGAGTCCATTGGGCTATGGAATCTAGGATGAAACTGGATTTCTTTTCTCAAACACAAGATGAGGTATTCAGAGCCAAAGATAAGCAAAATGAGAGAACAATCGCAAGGCTAAAGTGGATGGATAATTGAAGGGATGAAGGCGGCTAGAATCACTACTATATTCAAGAGAAGAAAGAGAAATGGCTTACAGCAAAAGAGCAATGAAAGTTCTTTTTTACTGGTAATCAACAATGTTTCATCCCAGTAACTATGACAATTAAGAATTCGCCAACATAACTATTAGAAGAAAACATCAAGAATAATCATTTGAAAGCGAGTACAGTCAACAAATTATTAATCTTTATGTAAACTATTAGAAGCGGACTATGATGAAAACAAACCTATTATAAAATTTAAACACAAAGGGTTAGAAAACTTATTAGAGCTGGTCAACATGAATCCGCAGCAAGTCCGGTGTTTAAGCGTCATCGATGTCACAATGGTGTGCGCTTTTTATTAGAAAGCCTCAATGTTCGTGATAATAGAATCACCTTCAAAATATTTGAAGGCTTATTTATAAAAATAATCTTAACAATCTTACTCTATCCTAGCAAAAATTGACTTAAAGGCATTTACAACAAGCAAAGACATGGTCACCGAAAATGCGATAATGATACTGTTGATGTATGTTTGTTCCTTTCTTCATGGGCGGTACTAAGGATAAATTAACTCTAATAGGGCTTTGTATTTGCTCTTTTAGTATTCCTTTGACTTATTGAATACTTTACTTCCGCAGATTCCTCTTTACTCACCTTCATGCCTCTTTCACATCCATTCTCTTTTTTTACCATTTACTTGATAGTAAAATACAAACTTTTGTCGACATGTATTTTGTCTACATCATTTTCCAACCTACCACTTTGGTCAATACTGTCATTGTTCTTGACTTCCTTGAAGTTTTGTAGAAGCCCGATTGATTCGCAAAAGTGAAAACAATTGAGGCTTCATCAGTACTTTTAATATGTTCCAGACGTCCTTGAATTTCTCCCTTTTTCCATGTCTCTTCCAGTTGTATACGTTCTGATGACTGTGGGCTCTACTAGTGAGCTACATTATATGTTTAGCATGACACGTTCTTTTCTCTCAAGTTTCCAGTCTATTTGATCACTAGGTAGAACGCCTTGGAACGGCAAATCCATATCCGTGAGAGCTTACAATTTTCTGGCGTTGGTGTGTTTTTCAATATATTACTTTCTTTCTAGATTTTGCCTTGAAAGTTCTTTCATAAAAATTCTCATCACCTCCAAAAACTACTGTTGTCATCAATTTCTAGCAGCCTTGTTGTTTGTTTTGTTCTTGAATTCAAAAAATGAATGGCTGTAGGCCTTGGCTGCAACTACCTCTTCGTTCCATGTCTAAGTTTTGTTGTTTGCCATAAGGGCTATCTTCTTGATAACTCATTCCCATTTAAAAATGACTTGAATGGAAGATAAGCCTTATCTTTATTAGTCAACTGATGTTGTCCAAAGGCATCCATTTTGGCGCTTTTCATTCGAGCTTTTCGAGTGTAAGATCTTTTTGCAAAAGCCTCAATAAATTTTTATTTTTATTCTGCAGGTTGCTATTCTTTATCTTTTTGGATGTGTCCTCTTTTCCCTCCATTTGTGGTGCCATTTACTTCTTGGAGTTAAACCTTTGTACAAACTCTCCATTTGTTCAAATCGGCTCATCGAGTCAAGTCAAATAATCACAGGGATATTTACATTCTGTGTCACTGTAGTACACTCTTCTTTGAAGCACATTTGAAATTTCTTTGTTCTGCAGTACCTTTTCTGACTCTTCTGGGTTTCTCATTTCGTCGCTCTGTCTGGTTTAAAACAACTCATCATTCCTTCTTGGCAATTTCCTTTTAGCTATTTCTTTGTGAAAATGTCTGAGGCCACTTGCCAGAAATTTTATTAATTTTCATGTTTTCTGGTCGGCTATATCATCCTCTTTCTTTTATCTAGAGCCTCAATACCTTTAGTGTCTTTGGGGATTGTGTCCCAAATAATATTGATCTCTTCCCAGAGACTTTCTATTGTCCTTGCTTTGTAGAGGAAGCCTTTCAATTTTCAATGTTGTGTGATGTGTCAAAGTGTCTCTTGTAGTGTTGTAAAGCACTTGTCGGCTTTGTTGGTGAAATTGGAATAATGCTTTCCTGTTTTTCTAAACTCACTGCGTTAAAGGATGGATATCCTTCTTCTTGCTAGAGTGATTGCGATGTAATGTTGCTGAAGTTAGCTTTGCTTTTCCAGCTTCCAGTAACTCCATTTGGCTTACCTTGTGAAGAATCCGTCGACATCAACCTTTTCTTGGTTGTGAGGTATCTTCACCTCTTTGATCACTGTAATTTATTTTTAATGGTTCATTCCTGTTTAGTATCAATAAGTTTCTTTATATCTCAATTTTGTCTTAGTGATGAAGAATGCCAGTCTTTCAGTTGTGCCATCGCAGCTTATATTTAGCTGCTGTACTGTTGGCAGCAGCAGCAATACCCCCCCCAGGCACCACAGTAAAACTGCAGAATCAATAATTATCTGGAAGTGACCTCTTTTTTCCCTATTTCACATTGGTGGAGTTTACATCTCTGGAGCTTAGGACAATTTCTGCAGTGCTTTTGAGAAGCTTTGGTCGTCCCCGTGTTTGGAACTCTGTGATTTCTGCCATGACAGAGTTTCAATGACCTGAACTATAGGTTCTTTTCCTTTACCTTTAAAGAGCTCTAGCTGTTAGTCAGGTACAGCTCTTCTGCTGCTTATTTGTAGAGTCAAGAACATTTGAAGATGTACCAAATCTAGCGAGTACACACGATCACTTGTTTCTAAGGTCAAATTTCTTCCGGCCTCTTTACCGTTTATTCAATTTATGGCTCCTTCCCTCTTCAATAGCGTATTCCTTTAACCATTAAATGCGGTTGCATCATACATTCTATGTAGGAATTCGAGTGTATATAAAGGGTATTTATTTTTTAACTCCTTTTCTAAATGAAACCAAAGTTACTAAAGAGGACCCAACGGAAAGATGTGGAATTTTCTCTCTAATATAAGTTACTGCACTCTAAACTCTAGAATTGCAAATGAAAGGACTCGCGCTTTTGATCATAATGCTGCTTCTTTGTTAGGAAATGGATTACATATGCAGTTATTCATCACAATAAATATTAAAAAAAATTCTCATTGGTACATATACAGGTACGACTTGAATGGATGTAATTCACATCGCAAAATCACAATCTTGTATGGTTTGGTACATTTAATCCCAACATAACTTTTGACAATTCTGCGAGGTTTTCTTATCTGAGTACTAAGCTTTTTTTTCTTGTTAACAAGGTTGTAGCGGGGATGTACAAATTGGTGATAGATTCTGAATAAAGGCAAGATGAGAGGACAAATGAATGATGGGGCTAAAAATAACAGACTGATTTACCTTTAGCATCAAAGTTTGACAGGGAAAGGGGCCAGCCAGTGATAGAAAATTATAGGTGATAATCGCCAAGAATTGCCAGACACTTTTCATATCTAGCGCCATTGATATGGGTTGTAGCTAATGAAGGAAACATAGTCATACTTAATCTGAGGCTGTCAGGGGGTGAAGATAGATAGCAAAGCGGTATCTAGTCAACATACTCACCCATTATGGAATCCTAGGCCAAAGGTATTGTTAGTAAAAGCGCTGAATTCGTTGAAAAATGCAGCAGAAGTCCTTTTGGCTAGTCTGAACAACATGAAATCTTGTTACATTGCTTTCATTTCTACAAAGGATGCGTGCAGTTTCTCAATTCTTACTCCCTTGAATCGAGAGATTTTATTCACCATTTAAATAAATTTAACACCATTTGATACTGAGGTATTGCAGGTAAATACTTTGTTAGAATAATGGCTCTTTGTATGGGATCTATAATTTACTGACAATGGATTTGAAAAGCGTAGTATGGAATGAAATACATGATTAGTTCAACTACAAGATCTGCCCCTTTAAATTTGTCTCTGAAAATGAAACTCATGAGGACTTTCTCATCAGTCTTTTATTTGAAATCTTCTTATGAAATAAATGATCTAGATCACGGTGAGGAAAATTCAAAGATGGCGTTTAGAAGTAGGGGCCTCCATTTTGGTTCTTGTGATTCCAAAATGGAAGTTTGTTTTTCTTGTAGACGGATAGGGATATGGAAAAAAGAAGAATTAGGACAAATTATGAGGTTGGGAAATAATTCCCTTGATTTTAACTCTTCAATGAGACTGAGATTTTTAACCTACTTTTTAGAGGAAAAACACAAAAACAACTTAACTTGATCAAGGTGTAGATGATAATCACATTTTTGTGAAAGCGGTTCACTATGAGTAATGGATAATGTGAGATGTTATACTTCGCTTTCCGCGAGCGCGTGAGATTTCACGAGTAATCTGGTGTATTTGCTGATGCGATTGCATTCGCAATGGAGCTTAGTCGCACAATCGCTACAAAAGCGAAAAATGGCTTAGAAGAGAGTCGAAAGGTTTTATGATTTTAGAAAGGCGTCGTCGTCGATGCAGATGGCGTAAAGGTAAGGCCGGCGAGTGAGTAAAGCGTGGCGGTGAGCCCTTTAACATGGAGAAGCCGGTAAAAATGCCAATGGCGATTCTGTTACTTGCCGCGTGGAATCTTTGATAAAGTCAAACCCGCTCATTCCCATTGGCTAAAAAACTCACATCATTGACGTAGGATTAGTCGGGGCGGTCAATCAATGGAGATATGTCCGACTGTTTGGAGAAAGAAACTTATGCGTTTGGAAAGTGGGCCGAGTAGAGTTTTAAACAGCTTAGCGTGTCATTTAATCACGGGGAGAAACTAATGGGGAATGATTTTATTATTAGTCCAAATGACTAATTAACCCCGTGGGTATAAAATGATTTTAGTAGGGATTTGGCAAATGGAATACGCATTGAATCTGCTTGAATATAGTAGCAAGTTAGTCGTAATCTTTTCTTTGTTTTTGGTATTAAACACATATATTATATTATTTGTTTTTCTTCTTCTTTATTATCCGATGATGCTCTTAACTGTTGAATAAATTAATATAATTAATTCATCATAGGCAGATATATATAAGGTTAGAGTTTTTACAAGGTTTTATAAGCGGGGTATTTAACATGGGACATACTATGCTTGGTAAAAAACATTATCAGAAGGTTTTGGGGATATTTGTAGAAAGGGAGGTATATACATAGGAAAAGGGTTTACTGGGGATTTTAATACAGAGTTTGGGTGTTAGCATGAAAAGGACAGGAAAATCATCTCTTTATGACCTTATCTAGAAAGTGAAAACTTATAGGGAAATAATTACATTTTATCACAACACTTAAACTTAAGATAACAAAGTTAGCAAATTTTATGGAATGTTGCATCGGTTCCTAAGTAAAATAGGATTTTGCAGGAAAATTAAATGACTGTCAATGATGGATTATTTCAAGTGCCAGGTCTTTTAGTCTGACCAGGCAGGGAATCGGTCCCTCAGGAAGTCAGGAAATGCCTTGAGAGCCCCACAGTCTCTCAAGTACATATGACCTTTTAGGAAATTAAGTAAAACAGGGGAAAAATGATGAGGGGAGTTCTGTGGGCTGACTTTGCTCTTGTGATTTTCAGATGTCAACTCTTGCTTCATTACTTATGATGAAATAAATGAATTAACTATGAGATGCTGACACCATTCATGGGGTCTTTACTTTAACATCTACTATCTATACTTACCCATTTGTCTTCTTTATTGGGGTGCATTTAAGACTTTTCATGCACTACAATCTTTTTCTTTTTACATGATGAATCTATCTATTTCTACCCTTATTACGTAAAAGATGATTAAGCTGATAGGCACCTTTTATTCCCTTTCTACCTAGCTACTTTCTGGAATTATTGTTTAGCTAGATATTTATTCTCTAATCTAAAAGCAATTGAAATATGACTAAAGCCAAGTTTTAAGCGGTTCCCGACTTATTCTGAATTTAACAGCAAAGTTACAAAACACTTTTAATTATTTTATTATAACAGATGAAAAAGTAGTGGCATTTGGGCTGCACACTTTCCTTGGTCTATTTTTGCTTGGGGTTCATTTCTCTTTTTAGCCATTTTATTCTTTTACTGTGATTTTCTTTTAGGGTATACCCTCTTACATTTTTAAATTTTTGATTTTTGGTTTTTCAAAATTATGAACCACCTTGAAATAGAAGGTTTGAACATATTCACACTATCAAGACAATCATGAAAGATGAAACCTAATGATATAAGAATACTTTCTTGGCTCCTTGGGGATGGCTTTCCTTCGTGGAAAGTCAGAAACCGTCGATCAGTCAGATATATTTCGTAGAAATATGAAATCTTCCCTCTGCAGTAACCTTTACTGTTATGATATTAAAACTTTTTGGAACTTGAGACCTTCCACTTGGGCTTCAATTCAAAGTCACATAGATATCAAAGCTACATTGTAACAAAAATGTAAACAAACAATATTATATGCAAGTTAGATATCTCTAAAACATTCTATCAAAATTGGATCAAAATAAATACTTAGCATTATTGTGGCCAGTCCTTCTTCCTTCTGAATTGTCCAGTCCTTCAAAAATAGAAAAACCTTGACACACCAAGGCATGGATGATATACTTTTCCACAGAAATGAAACTTCCCATGTTTCCCTTTTTCTTCTCTTCTAGTCCATCGCCAAACCTTGTCCTAGTGAAAATCTGCTTTGTCCTTTTTATCGACATTTTCTTTGCTTTCTGTAAGACTTGTAGTCTTTGGCCCTTTCTTCCTGTTGTTGTAGGTGGATTTGGCCGGTGTTCTTCTTTTACGTATCCATTTGGCTCTTGACCTATGAAATCATTCCTTGAAGTTCTATGATGATGATCTTGCCTCCAACCATCAACCAATTCGTTAAATTGTAGTTTCTTGGTTACCAAATACATGCACCTGTGCAGTGGTTTCTTATACGTTCTTTTATTCTCCTCCAACAATTTCTTAACAGTAGTAGTCAGCTCTTATGGAGGATTCCTTACTGATCCAATGCAACAGAATTAATGAGGCATTGGAATGGCCTAAAGTGACTATGATATTTATAGCGAAATTTATATTTCTTTGATTTTAATCGGCGGCATTGTATTTGGAAATCTTTGACCAAGATCTTTGAAAGTATATTGGTTTCAAAACCTAACAATTAGAATCGTGGGCCTCTACATGGGGATAGCTTCAAGTATTTGGTAAAACCGTCTATGCGTTAAAATCCATCTATATTTATGCAGAAGAAGAGGTGAATCTCTCAATAAAATCAAACCCCATTGTTAGAAGATCTCTAAATGAAGCCCAGTTTTAAAAATGAGGTAACAACTTTCTTTTACCCTCAAATATCGGCATTTGTAATGACTTATTTCAATTCCTTTTATCAGAAAATAATGTGTGATAAAAACCGGCCTTTGAATTTTGTCTACTTTGATAGATTTGATAAAAAGTATATACAATCCTATGGAAATTCATTAAAGTACTTATCAAATATCTCTTTAAAGACAATTCAATAAAATTCCTTAGTGTGATTCACCAAAATAGGTGCCATAAATGCAATATTTCGAATGTCATCACTAAAAAATCTTTCTTAGTTACGATTTATTACTAGGAGACTGCAGTTTAGAGAACATGAATTATATCGGTATAGGTGAGATCCAAGAAAGCAGTAGTCGAGGTAGCACTCTCTTTTCGTTATCCAGTTCATTGATAAGGCTTGGCAATTGGTTTGTCATAATAAAGTTGCTAGGCTTTTAGCCTTTTATGGCCCTTTCAATGTCATATTCCAAAGAATGGTAAACTCTCCCGCTTACACCGTTTACCTTCAATGCCATCTTTAAGATCAAATATCTTTGCCTCTTACGTGACACCATATACACTATCACGCGTGAGAATATAACATATAAACTCTAAAATCTTTTGTTCACTTTACCAATACAAAACTTCTTTTAATATTACTTTTGAGTCTCTCTGGTCACTTTACTAAAAAATACCATGGCTTTTCACGCCAAGTCATCTTTTTGAGTAAGCATTTCGCCGGTATTCAGGAAACAAATGAAAAAAATAATAAAAGTCTCTATCAAATTTGGTACGTCAAAGCTGAAGTGTTATTAAAAATAATACCATTTCTCGATAGTGTTGTTTGAAACTCTCTGATCCGGTCATTGCTGAATCTTTTCTCAACATGTTAGTTAGTAATCTAAGTAACCTCGCTAGACTAAATAAATCTTCTCAAAGAGTTGGTTACTTTCTATAAATGCACACGAATTCTTTTACATGTTTAGGTGAGTATTTGCAAATTATTGTTCTTTAGGATCAATCCTAATATATCTTTTCAAAATGATATATATAAACACTTCTTCCGACCAGAGCAATGGCACTTTTAGGGTTTAATTCATATTTTACCTTTATAAATACTGCACTTGGTGACTACAATATTTCTTGATACATTTAGAAAAACGTCAAATCATCTAAGTAAATAGCAATCATGTATCTACTTTAGCAAAAGCAATGTCACTTCAGCTCTTTTAGAAGACGCTCACATTGCCATCCAAATGGCATTTTGACATATTCGCCTTATAATTGTAGTAATCTTTGTTTATCTGATATGGATAGACAAATCTAGGTGTACCACTGAAAATCCATCAAATTGTGATATTCCTCGAAGATCCCACCTACTACTGAGAATGTGATCCATTTGGTAGAGGATAGTTGTCTTTTAAAGAAACTTTATTCAATTCGCCAAATCTTCTGATCAAGTTTCTCGCAAATACTTTTTTAGTTGTACTAGTTAGAAACCCATTAGTAGGAGATATATTCTACTTCAAACATTTCTTTTGATTTCCTTTTCATTAGGGTAATAAGCGAGGATTGAATTCTCTAACTTTGTTTAAAGGTTTACAGTGTGATTTCAAGTATAGTATGTTAGATAGTGGATGTATCATAAAGTTGGGGATCTTCACCGCTCAAAATAGGCCGTCTGGAAAAAGATTCTTTAATAGTTCAACATATTTTACCTTGATCTTTTGAAGATTTATTTTTAGATAACTTAACAATTTGGATGTTCTAGATGTTCCTAGATTGCATTCCTCCATATATTTTAACGAGTTCTATATTTTGATCTGATGGAATATCCATTGGAATCAAATAGATCTTCCAAATTATTCCAAATCTTCAAGGTAATTGATTATCTTTAAATTGATGATTCTGATTTCATCTCGAACCTCATCAAATTCCATTTGTTTCACAAATTTTATGGCTCTTTTTGGTGAATGCGGTTGGATGCGGCACTGAATTGCATTTTCTCTTGAAATTTTCCATTTTTGTTCCTTTTCTAGATAATTTGCTGTGATCATATGTATCATATTACCAGTTGAAAACATTACAGTGTCAAAAACTATGATTTGATGGTTAGCTACGAAATACTTTCAATTCAAAACATTGTAATGGGAATTATTACTGAGACTGTCTTATCTACGGGTAGAAAGCCCATTGATTGGATAAAGCAACTTACATGTACTAGCAAACGGCTACTAGCTGAAACGCCTTCTGATTTTGTTTTCAAGGAATCTTAACGGGCCAGGCTTGTAGAAATGGTAGAGATATAACTTGTACTCTCCGGTATTGTTTGATCCTCATGTCCCTTTCGACACTTTCTCCTTTAATTTGTTGGATGATAGTTAGATACGCTATGATTGATACCTAATGCCTCTAACTTCTTGACATTTAAGCCCCAATAAAAGAGCTTACCATCCTCATATGTTGTTGGTATTTAAATTTATTTTACAAACGACCTACCTTGATTGTTCTCTACAGTATGCCAACAAATTCCCGACTCGCACCTACAAATACATTTCTGACCATCAAACTCAAGTACCGAATTTGTATTTCGTAATCTTCATCAGGCCATTTCAATATATTTTAGAACAAAGAGCTAGTTGTTTTGATTTATTTGGGTTTTCTTGATCATCTAGAATTGTTTGCTTTGTTTTGAATATTTCTTCCAATTTTGTGATGGTTTGTTACATGATTTACCTTTAGAACTCTATTTCGATGGAAGATGCGGCTAGGCATGTAAAATAAAAGGTAATCCATATAGAGTATAGGAATAAAACGGAAGTTTAGACTTCTCACTTGGCTACTCACTAAGTACTTCATCCGTTTCTCTACTGCAATCTTGAAATTTGACCAGTAAATGGGTGCTGGAGCATATCCCATTATGAATGAGTCTAAGTTTAGCACTGAGACCTGAGCCAATGCTGTACATATTTGGGTGGAATCACCATGACTACTACATCGTCATGAGACTTGGGAATGTGGACCAAGTGACACAAGATCTTATTAAGCCTAGCCTTTGCATTTGGGATCGATGAAACAAAATCTTTGTATAGGTCTAATATCTGATTCAATCTTATTCTTGCTTTTGCTCAATTGAATGCTCGAATCAGCATTGCATTGCCTTAGAATCTTGTCCTGAATATTCAGGAGCACATGAGAATGGGAGTTCCCCCCTTCCAGTTTGCCCATTAGCTTTGGGGCCGGGGTTGGTTGATCATCAGAACTATTCCAAGTCTATCAATCCGTTAATAGCTGTTTAGAGCTTGAAATCCCGTTCCTATAGATATAAATATTTTGGCCAATTCGATAAAGGCGATATCTTGAGGTTGCCTATTCAGAGCTTCTAGATTCTGAAGAGGATTTTCTGGCTGAGCTTTAGTTTGCTGGAGTTGGATTTTCTCAGTTCTTTGGATCTTCAATGTTTTCTCTTTTCCATGAATGAGAGTTTGCTTTGAGATCTTTAGGATACTTGCTGTTTCTTCAGTTCCTTGGTCTATTAGATTCTTCTGTTGTCAATTAGTTGGTTATAGGAGACATCTTCAATTGTGGATTTGGCTGAGTTATCCTGAGCCAAGTTATTGCTGCTGGGAATATTTTGCAGAGTATTTTATCCTGAGGAGATATTTTGTTTTCTTGCTTGGCTGTTTTGTGGGTTGTTTTCTCAGTACATCTATCAATCTACTTCTCAGGTTATCTTGTATAGACCTAGTAGATTCTTCCGTGTCATATCCTTCTTTGAAATCAAAGTCTCACTGAGATAGACGTGGAACTTGTGGTCTGAATTCTCTTGATCATCCTACGAGATGGAAGATTTGTTCATGCTGGCTATATTGACATTACAACATTTCTACATCTTGGCTGATCCCTTAAAGGTGACCTTCTTCCGTTTTCTTGAAGGTGAGTCTAATGTTTTGACAGGATATTCTTTCCAATATTTTTGGATTGAGATTCCTCTAAAGTTGGTTCTTGCAACATTACGGTTACTCGGTAAGACTTTCATGCTCATGGTTTACTCATCCTCACCACCAACACCTTTATTGTTATCCAACCTTTTCCAAAAATTTGAAGGTTCTTCCTTCATAGGCATTCTTCTCTCGCTTTCTACGGCTCGTTTTTCTCAGTTGCTACAAGCTCCACTACTATGCTCTGCATTTCCTCTACAATGTTTGTGGAGCTCTTTCCCTAAGAGAATAAAGCTATTTTGAGTCAAAACCGTCACGGAATTTAGACCTTCCGTTAACAGGTGGGGTCTTGGTCGGAAGAACGCATTCTGGATTCATTAAATCTAATGATGTAATCAGAAGTAGGTTCAAACCCCGGTCTTCTTCTTGAATTTTTCTAGACCGGTAAGATCCGGAGATCTTTCTTTCTCCCATCTGACAAAATCCCCACCATACAAAGCTTCTAGGTAGAACAATCTTGGTGAGGTGAGAGCCTAAAGAGCCAAGTTCAACTTCTCGATGCGTTTGTACAAAGTACTCCTCTGGGACATCATCTTCAGTCTATCAATCCTATAAACTCAAAATGTCTATATCCTTTTGGTGTATTTGTAGAAACTGTGTAGAATTTTGATCTCCGTGAAGATTGTGATCTTACTGAAATTGTCAGGTAAAAATGGAGGGTTGGTAATATTAAAGGGGCATATCGATTGGCCATTGGAAGATAAATTAGGTAAGGTAGCAGGAGCTAGTAGGAGATGATGCAGCGGTGGTGATCCCAGCAGGTGTTTGAAAAGTGGTAGAGTTGGAGATACTTAGGTTATTCTGAAATGTTTGACTTTCTTGAAGGCGCGATTGAATGGAGTTATGAAAATTCTGTCAAGATTGATGCAGAAACAAATCTATATTACAATTCTTCAATGAACCAAGGATGGAATCAACCTAGATAATTGATCTAGGAAAAATTTACAAATATGAGTGTTTAAATCTAGAAGTCAAAAGGAAAAATTGTCAATATAAATATTTTGGGGGCCAAGTCTTGATCCCAAGTGAAGTCTAGACTACATGCTTTCGGCTTCCTCTTTAGAACAACCCGCTGTATACTAGAATCTAGGATAGATTTGGATTTTCAAAATTGAGTGGTGGGTCCAAGATTGAGTTGAAACCTAGTATGTAATCCTTTACAAACGTTTCTTAGATATATGAATTTTCCAAGACTGGTTTGCAGAAAAATGGTAACTGTTCTTTAAAATCATTAATAATGGTCATTCCTCAAAATTACATTTTAAACTAGAGATTGGATGAAAAATTTGAAACCAGATTCATTTATATTCATCAGAGATAGGCTGGCAACATTGTACACACAATTGCATAGCAAAACAATTTCAAAACTTCTTCATTTGATTTTGGAACTACAATACATGATTATAATCAAACAATAATTTCTATCAATAAAATGAATTAGGTCCCCTGATATGAGTATTACTATTTATCACTGAGTTTCCTAGAGGATTGTAGAAGGAAATTATACCAGAAATGCTTATAAACCAATCTTTTTGAATCCAGAATCTGTAATCACATCGAGAGGGCTCTCTCTTTATGATTTATCTTGTTCTTGGAAGGTTTAGGCTACGTTATAGGTTAAAGTTTGTTTGGGGAAAATGGTAGAATCCACAAACTAAAGACAGGTTGAGAGGCTTTAGGTCATTTGGGCTATGAAGTCTAAGGATGGCTTTTCGTTCTCTAAACTTCCAAGGTATTATTCACAGACAAGATAGCTGAAATGAGAGAACAATCCTTAAAATTTAAAATGGATGGATAGTCTTGAAGGGATGAAAGTGACTAGAATCTTTTCACATAACCCGAAGAAGAAGCTACAAGCAAGAGCAATGAAGATTCTTTATTCACATGGCTCAATAATATTTAAAATGACAACATGGCAATTAGAATTCAACAACACCAATAATCGGAAAAGGCATCAAGAATAATCAGCATTTTAGCAGACTACAATTAAAGCAAATTACATCTCAATCTTTATATAAACTATTAGAAAACGGATATGATGATAGCATAAACTAATATAAAATTTAAACACAAGGGTTTGAAAACTTATTGAACTGAAGTCCAACACATGAATCCTGCAACAAGTCCAGTGCTTCAAAACGTCATCCAGTAAGCCACAAGTAAATTTGTCCAAAAGCTTTTTATTCCGAAAACCTCAATGTTACAGCAGAGTAATAGAATCCACCCTTCAAAACTCTGTTTGAAGGCTTATTTATACAAAAATAATCTTAACAATCTTACTCTATCCTAGCCAATAATTCAGGCTGACTTAAAGCGTATTTACAACAAACAAGAGACACATGGTCTCGAAAATAGAATAATGAGTAACGGCTGATGTGCTGTTCCTTTCTTCATGGACGTGCTAAGGATAAGTGCTCTAAATAGGGCTTTGTGTTGTCCTTTGCGTATTCCTTTGACTTGTTGAATACTTTTACTTCTCACGGATACTCTTTACTCTTTCATCTGATACTCTTTCATCTGATACTCTTTTTTTTACCATTTACTTAATAGTAAAGATAAACTTTTGTCCTGACAACATTTTTACAAAATTTCCATCATTTCCTTCCACCACTGATCATCTGGTATCATTGTTCTTCTGAGCTTCCTTAAAGTTTCATCGGCTTCAGTTAGTTTATAAAAAGTGGGCTCGTTCGGAAATAGATACTTTAACTCATGTTCCAGATAAAACAGATTCCTCACTTTTTCATAAATACTCTTCCCAGTTGGTACTGTAGGTTCTGATGAGCTAGTAGAACCTATACTAGTAGAACTTACAGCTATATGTTTAGCATGAGCTTTGATTCTTTTCTCATAAGTTTCCAAGTCTACTATTTGATCCTCGGTGAACATGGGACTTGGCAAATCACTGTCCAGCAGAGCTTGAAATTTTTCTCTGAAAACGTTGATGTCGACCAAAATATCATTACACTTTCTTTCTAGATTTTGCATGAAAGTTATTTTTGTAAAAATTCTCTTTGCCTCCAAAACTACACCTGTTCTGTCATCAATTCCTAGCAATGCTAGCTGTTGTTTTGTTCTTGAATTCAAAAACTGAATGAGCTGCTGGGCTAGCTCTGGCTTGCCTCTTAATTCATGTCTAGTTTTGTTTATTTCCTCCTGGGCTATCTTGACTAACTCATTCTGTTCAAAAATAGCTTGAATGGAAGGCTAAATATCTCTTATTAAATTAATGATGTTGTCCCAAAGAATATCATTTATTTCATTCAGAGGCTTTTCCAGTGTAAGATCTTTTTGCAAAGCCTCAACCAATTTTTCCAACCTTTTTATTTCTCTGAGGTTGTCAGCTACTGTCTTTTTGGATGTGTCATATTTTCCCTCCAATTTTGTTAACTGTAATTTTACTTCTTGGAGTTCTGTGACCTTTAGCTGCAAACTCTCCATTTGTTTAATTAAATCATCGTAATCTGCTCCAAGAGAATATTCATACCCGAGATGATTGCTCTTGCACTCAGATAATTGGTCATTAGTTTTCCTGCTGAGAATTTGCTCTCGCAATGCTTTTTTCCAGCTCCTTCGCTTAATAGCTCTTCCGTCAAGTTTAAGAGCAATCCATCATTTTTCAGAATTTCCTTTATTATTTCCCCCGTGTCTCCTGTGTCTCGGGGTGCCTTGAGGCTGGTATTTTCAACTGTTTTCTCAGTGCAGCTATATCATCCTCTTTCTTTTTTATCAGTGCCTCAATACCTTTAGTGTCTTTGGGATTGTGACCCAAACCAATAATAATCTCTTCTAGAGACTTTATTCTATTGTCCTTGGCCTGTGAGGAGGCCCTTTCAATTTTCAATGTTGCAGCAGTATTATTCAAGGAATCTTGTAGTGTTAAAGCTGCCATGACTTTGTTGGTGAGAGTGGAATAAACCATTTCCCCTGTTTGCCTATGAAGCTCTATCTGATCCAAGGGATGGATATCCTTTGCTAACACTTCAAAATTGGTTCTGATGTAATATGTTGCTGAAGTTGGCTTTGGCACTTTAGCTTTGAAGTGGCTCATTTGCATTTTACCTTGTGAAAGATCAAATGCTGACATCAACCTTTGCTGATTGTGAGGAGCCATCTTCATATACTGTTCATAGACCTTCATTTTTAATGGTTCATTCCTTGTTTTGATATCAATGAAGGTTTTCTTTATGTCTCCAGTACCTGTCTTGGGCGGTCTGAAAGAAGATACTTCAGTGCTCAGTTGCTTTTGTATCCCTTTCTGGCTTATATTTGTTTCACTTGCTGTACCTGTTTGCTGACTATCTTCCCCGCCATCATCAAATATTTCATCTATGATCTCTACATCTGGAGGTAGATCAGATTTATGTTTTTTAGCTTGATAGACTTGTGGGGCTCCTTTTGAAGGTGTGGTATCTGGAGCTGACCTCTTTTTCCCTATTTCCACATTCAGTGGAGTTTGCATCTCTGGAGCTTGGATTTGCTTTGCCGGTGTTTGAGAAGCTTTAGATTGTTCTGGTGTTTTGGAACTCTGTGATTTTTCTGCCATGACCAGGGTTTCAATGACCTGAACTATAGGTTCTTTTCCTTTACCTTTAGGCTCTGCTGTTACTGATGGGCTGTCTTCCTGTATAGCTTGTTGTAGAGTGGCTGTTGAAGATGTGCCAATATAGGGTACCTGCATTTGATCATATATTTCTAGGTCAAATTTCTTCTCAGCATCTTTCATAAGTTTATTCAATTTGTCAGCTCCACTTCCCTCTTCAACAAGTGTTCCTTTAACCCATTCATCTTGATTTGCATACTGTTCTATGTCAGGAATTCTGTGAGGTATATAAGGAGATGACTTATTTTTTAACCTTCTTTCACAAATGAAACCAAAGGGGTCATAAGGGACCCAACGGAAAGATGTCTGGAATTTTCTCTCTAATATAAGCTCTGGATCTCTCTCAGCTTCTCTAGAATTGCAAATGAAAGGACCTAACTGGCTTTTGATCCTTAACTGTGCTTTCTTCTTTACATTGCAGAAATGGATTACATCTGAGTTATTCATCTGTCTAAAGTATTCCAAAGCAAAAATTCTCATTGGTACATATCTGGGTAACTTGAATGGGTGTAATTCACATCCATAAATCCTGATAACTGTATGGTTTTGGTACAAGTACCAATCCCCAACTTTGTAACTTTTTGACAATTGCAGGGTCTTTCTTATCTCAGTACTAAGCCTGGGGGGAGAAACTCCTGTTAACAAGGTTGTAGCAAGATGTACAAATTGATCAATGAATTCTGAATAAGAGTAGGGAGAATCAGAGGACAAATGAATGATGGGGGACCAAAAAATAACAGACCTGGGATTACCTTTAGCATCAAGTTTCTGAACAGGGAAAGGGAATTTGTCTGAGTGATAGATAACTGAGGAGTACTTGAACACTTTTTCATCATCTAGCCTTAAAAATTGATCATGGATTTTGTTGGCAATGAAGGAAGCATAGTCATACTTAATCTCAGGAGGCTGTCCAGGGGTGAAGATAGATAGCAAAGCCAGATTTATCTCGTCAACATACTCACTGGTATTGAATCCTAAGACAAAGGATATTACATTCACAATAAGCCTTCCCAAATGATTGAAAAAACAAAAACCATAGGGGGGAGTCCCTTTTGGCTGATGCTCAGGTAACATGAAGTACTGACACATTTCTTTCAATTTTTCTGGAGTTAACAGTCTGGTTTTCTCAATTAGCCCTTCCATGGATAGAGGTACTAATTCTTGTTCTGGCTCAAATTGTAACATAGCATTGATAGCCCCATAAAGTAGGAACAAAACACTTGATCAAAGAGCCACTAGCTCTTTGTATGGATCACACTTGTATGACAACAATGAATGATTTCGTGAAAACGTGGACTCGTAGGAATGAACACATTAGAGATTGGATTCCCACAACCCTATAAGATCTTGCCCCTTTGAGTATTCGTCTCTGCAGCGACAGAAACTCAAACGGGGACTTTCATCGAAATGCGGGTCTTTTATTTGGAAATCTTCATCTATGAGAGGCAAGTAGTCTAGGTCTCGGTGAGGAGCATTCAAAGGAGTGACGTTTAGAGCAGTAGGGGCCTCCATTTTGGTTCTTGTGGATTCAAAATGGAGGTTTCATTTTTTTTTTTGCAGACCGGACGGGATATCGGACAAAAGAAGAAATTGGGACAAATTGCAGGTTTGGGAAGTAAATTCACAGGTTTTAACTCTTCAATGAGGACTCAGAGAGGATTTTTAACCACTTTTTCAGAGAAAAACACAAGAAAATAAGCTTAACTTGTAGTCGGGGTGCGGAATGATAAATACCTGTTTTTTAATGAAAACTGGTTCTTCAACAGGTAATGGATAATGGCAGGAACGTTCTTCAACACGGGCGCAGCTGAATTTCTGAGTAATTTGGTGTATTTGCAGTGAATTTTGAAATTTGCAGCGGGAGCTTAGTCTCTTTCGAAAACCAAAATAACTAAAAAAACGCGAAAAATGGCTAAAAAACAAGTCAAAAGGGTTTTTGTCGTTTTCGAGGTGATGACGTCATTCGACGTACGGGGTGACGTAAGGGAGTGGGACCGGCGGTATTCGATAAGCGGTAAGCGGTGAGCCCGCACCGCTTATGGAGGAAGGCGGTAAAAATCGCAATGGCAGCGATTCCACAGGCTGCTTGCCACGTGGAATGCTGAATAGTCAAACCCGCTCATTCCCCGCTGGCTAAAAAAATCACATGCGATGGGCAGCGGGATTGATCGGGACCGTTAATCAATGGAGGAATGATCTGACGGCTGGAAGAAAAGGAAACTTGTGCGGTTTGGAAAGTGGGCCCGTCGAGGTTTAAACAAGCTTTGACGTGTAATTTAATCACCCCGGGGAGAAGCTAATAGGCGGGAATGGTTGTTAATTAGTCCAAATGACTAATTAACCCCGTGAATTTTATAAAATGAATTGCGGCGGGGTTTGGCCATGTGGAATGCCACGTGGAATGCTGAGTATGGTGGCGCAGGATTCCGTCGTAGTCTTTTCTTGTTTTTGGTGTTAAACACATATGTTATGTGTTTAACGCTTTTCTTCATATATTTTATTATACGATGAATAAATTAATATAATAAATTCATCATAGGGGCGGAATGTATATATAAGGTTAGAGTTTTACCAAAGGGCTTTATAAAGCGGGGTATTTAAATGTGCGGGACTATATATACTTTGGTAAAACATTATAATAAGAGGGTTTTGGGGATATTTATTAGAAAAGGGAGTTATATACATAGGAAAAGGGATTTCACTAGGGATTTAATATAATAGAGTTAGGTGTTAGCATGAAAAAGGACAAGGAAAATCAAAACATCTTTGTATATCTAAGAAAGTGAAAACTTATGAAGTAAATTGCACATTTTTATCTTCAACACTTAAACTTAGAATAAAAAGTTGTTTTGAGGAATTTTATGGAATGTTGCATCAGTTTCCTAAGTAAAATAGGATTTTACTTAGGAAAAGTTAAAAATGGAAGATAATCAATGATGGATTATTTCAAGTGTTTAGGTCTTTTGATCATTAGGCCGAGGGTCCG
Organism: Pinus albicaulis; assembly: GCA_034641835.2. Classification (NCBI taxonomy): domain Eukaryota; kingdom Viridiplantae; phylum Streptophyta; class Pinopsida; order Pinales; family Pinaceae; genus Pinus; species Pinus albicaulis. The sequence goes on along the minus strand of CM076575.1, from coordinate 1,574,304,326 downwards.
GTCCCTCCAGAAGTCAAGGAAATGCCTTGAGCCCCTTTGATCTCAAATTACCTTAGTACTTTTGGGGAAATTAGTAAAACTCTTGAGGGGGAAAATGATGAGGGAGGTTAATGAATTTGACTTTGCTTGCTGTGATTTTCTAGTGTATTTCCTGCTTTAGTACTTGTGATGAAAGTAAATGATTAACCAACATGTAGCAGCACCATTCATCAGATAACACTTTTGTAGCACCATCTACCTACCCTATCTACTTAGCACTACCATTTTGTCTTCTTTATTAGGGTGCATTTAGACTTGCAAACCCTTTTCAATCTTTTTCTTTTACATGATGAATCTATCTATTTCTACCCTTATTACATCCAAGGGCTCAGATTAAACTGTTGAGCACCTTTTATTCACTCTACCTAGCTACTTATCTGCCAAGATTAAACTGTTTGGCTAGATATTTATTCTCTAATCTTAAACATGAAATTGAAATATGACTAAGCCAAGTTTAAACAGTTTGACTTATTCATGAATTGTGGCAAAAGTTTCACAAGCTGCACACAATTATTTTATTACAATAGATGAAAAAAGTAGTGGCATTTAGACTTGCACACTTTCCTTGGTCTATTTTTTTCTTGGGGTTCATTTCTTTCTCTTTTTGACCATTTTTATTCTTTTTACCCTTTGATTTTTCTTTTAGGGTATACCCTCTTTACATTTTTTAAATTTTTTGATTTTTTGGTTTTTTCAAGAATATGGAACACCTTTGCTCAAGTAAGAAGGTTTGAACATATTCCACACTTCCATCAAGACAATCATGAAAGATGAAACCTATTGATATAGGAGTCTAACACTGGCTCCACTTGGGGATGGCTTTTCCTTGTGGAAAGTCAAGAACAGTAGATCAGATGCCTCAGAATGTCTTCAAACTGAAAGTAAGGAATTTTCCTTCCTCTGGTAGCTTTATTTACATATGATAGTAAAACTTTTTTGGAACTTAGGGCCTTCACTTCGGGCTTCAATTCCAAGAAGTCACCATCCAATCCAAACTGCAGTAACAAAAATATAACAAGCAAAAAATATATTATGTACAAGTTAGGAACATTTAAACATTCTAGTAAATTGGATCAAAATAATGCTTAAGCATTCGACCATTGACTGGTCCTTCTTCAACTTCTGAATTGTCCAAGTCCTTCAAAAAATAAGTATTGTTTCCCTGCAAGGCATGGATGATATAAGGCCCTTTCCACAAGAAATCAAACTTCCCATGTTTCCATTTTTCTTCTCTTCTAGAATCCCATCTTAGGACCTTGTCTCCTAATTGAAAATCCTCTGCTTTAGTCCTTTTATCAAACATTTTCTTTAGCTTTTCCTGTAAGACTTGTGATCTTTGGTATACCTCTTCTCTCGTTTGTTGTAGGTGGATTGTCTGATTAATTCTTCTTTGCATGTCATTTGGCTCCACTTGAGCCTCTTGAAGTAATTTCATCACAGGGATTCCTAACGATGATGGGAATCTTGCCTCCAAGCCATAAACTAATTCATAAGGACTAGTCCCAATGGATTTCTTGGTTGTAAGTCTGTCTGCCCATAATGCATAGGTCAGTTTCTTATGCCAGTTCTTTTTATTCTCCTCCAACAATTTCTTAATGATATTGATCAAACTCTTATTGGAGGATTCTGCTACTCCATTACCTTGGGGGTAATAGGCTGTTGAATGGCCTAGAGTAATATGATATTTATGGCAGAAATTTATCATTTTCTTTTATTTAAATGCAGCAGCATTGTCTGTTATAATCTTTTCTGGATATCCGAATCTTGAAAGTATGTTGGTTTCAAGAAACCCTATGATTACAGAATCATTGGACTGTCTACATGGGATGGCTTCAATCCATTTGGTGAAATAGTCTGTAGCAGTTAAAATCCATCTATGTTGTCCTGAAGAAGGGGGGTGAATCTCTCCAATAAAATCTAAACCCCATTGTTGAAAGGGTCTTCCTGTGGAAACTGGTTTTAAAGGCAGAGGTAACAACTTTCTTTTACCCTCAAATATCTGACATTTGTGACAGCTTGTTACAAATTTCTTTACATCAGAAAATAATGTTGGCCAGTAAAAACCAGCCCTTAAGATTTTGTTTGCAGTAGATTTCCAGTAAAGATGTCCTCCACAATCCCCTGCATGAAATTCATTAAGCACTTTATCAGCTTCATCTTTTAAGAGACAATTCAATAAAATTCCTTCGTGATTCTTCCAAAATAAAGTGCTATCTAAAATACAATATTTCGAAGATGTCATCTTTAAAAATCTTTGCTTAGTTCTGGACAACCCTGGAGGAGCTTGCAGGTTTAAAAGAACATGAATTATATCAGTATACCAGGGTGAATCTAAGAAAGCTCGACTGATCTGGGGAGTCGCCATCTCCTGCTCGTTATCCAGTTCATTGATATCTAAGGCTTGGCAATTGGTTTCTGTCATAAGTTGTGCTAGGCCTTGGCCTTTTGTCAGTTTGGTTGGCTTGATTTCAATATCATATTCCAAAATGGTAGCTATCCACTTACCTCGTTTACCTTCAATGCCATCTTGAGTCAAAATATCTTTAACTTCTGCATTAGGCACATATGCTATCACATGAGAATATAATATGTAAACTCTGAAATCTTTGATTGCTTTTACCAATGCAAAAGCCTGTTTTTCCATAATATTGTACTTTAGAGGTGCATCCCTCAGTGCTTTACTAAAAAATGTTATTGGCTTTTCACACCCTTGGTCATCTTTTTGAAGTAAAACAGCTGCAACAGTATGTTCAGAAGCAAATGAAAAAATAATAAAGTCTCTATCAAATTTAGGACTGGTCAGAACTGGTGTCCTTGTTAAAGCCATCTTAATTTCCTCGAATGATTGCTTGGCTTCTACAGTCCAGTCAATGCTTGAATCTTTTCTCAACATGTTAGTTAGTAATCTAAGTAACTCTGCTAGACTAGAAATAAATCTTCTCAAGAAGTTGATTTTTCCTATAAATGCTTGCAATTCTTTTATGTTTCTGGGTGGGGTATTTGCAAAATTGCTTGAATTCTTTCAGGATCAATCCTAATGCCATCTTTAGAAATGATATGTCCTAAAAGCTTTCCTTCTTCCAAACCAAACAATGACTTTTTAGGGTTTAAAGAAATTCCATATTTTCTGCACTTTATAAATACTTGCCTTAGGTGACCTAAATGTTCTTGATCCGTTTTAGAGAAAACGGTCAAATCATCTAAGTAAATAACCAGAAAATCATGTATCTCTTTAGCAAAAGCAATGTCCATCGCTCTTTGAAAGGTAGCTCCTGCATTCTTAAGTCCAAATGGCATTTTGACATATTTAAACGTACCCCATGGTGTGGTAAATGCTGTTTTATCCTGATCATCAGGATGAACCAGAATCTGGTTGTACCCTGAAAATCCATCCAGTAGTGATATTCTAGAAGATCCCACTACCCTTTGCAGAATGTGATCCATTTTAGGTAGAGGATAGTTGTCTTTTAAAGAAACTTTATTCAAATTCCTTAAATCAACACACAGTCTGATTTCTCCTGTCTTTTTTCTGGTTGGTACTAGGTTAGAAACCCATTCTGAAAATCTGATAGGAGATATAATCCCTGCTTTAAACATTCTTTTGATTTCCTTTTCAATTGAGGGTAATAAAACAGGATTAATTCTCCTAAGCTTTTGTTTAAAAGGTTTCTGGTCTGGTTTCAAAGGTATAGTATGTTGAATGATGGATGTATCATAAGATTTGAGGTCTTCATAACTCCAAGCAAAGACGCCCTGGAATTCTTTTAATAGTTCAACATATTTTACCTTCTGATCTTTTGGAAGAGATTTAGACAACTTAACAATTTTTGGATGTTCTGGTGTTCCTAAGTTGCATTCCTCCATATCGGCTTTAACAGGTTCCATTTTAGGTCTGAATTGAATATCATTTGAGTCAAATAGATCTTCCAAAGGTGTTAATCCTTTGGGTAATTGATTATCTTTTAAATTGATGATTTCTGTTTCATCTACGACCTCATCAAATTCCATTTGTTTCAAATTTTGCATGTCTTTTTCAGTGAATGCGGTTGGATACAGCATATGAATTGCATTTTCTCTTGAAATTTCCATTTTTTGTTCTTTTTCTAGATCAATTTTATCAGCAGTCATGTCTTCATCTATATTACAGTTAGAAAACTCATTCTGAAGTGTCAAAAAACTATTGATTTGATGGTTATTCACAAATACTTGCCAATTCAAAACATTGTCGGGTATTGCAGGCCTGTGTCTTATCTCAGCTGAAAACTGATGATTAGGATCAAAAGGCAACTTACATGTACGAGCAAACATTGCTAAACTGTGAGCATGCAAGTTTTGTTTCCTGGGAATCTTGGCAAGTTGGGCTTGTAGAAATGTGTTGAGAATCTCAACAACTGTCTCTCGGTATTGTTTCAGTCTCATGTCCTTTGTTGCACATTCTCCTTTAATTTGTTGGATAATTAGTTCAGAGTCGCCTATGATTGATACCCTAATGCCTCCTAACTTTTTGACATGTTTAAGCCCCAATAAAAGAGCTTCATACTCTGCCATGTTGTTAGTGCATTTGAAATTTAACCTATAAGCATGACCCTCTGCACGATTGTTCTCTACATTGTGTAACCAAATTCCAGCTCCTGCACCTAGTCTGTTTACTGAGCCATCAAACTCTAAATGCCATAGAATTTCATGTTCATAATCTTCATCAATTGTTTTAATAGATTTTCTGACAAGAGCTAGTTGTTTAGTTGTTTCAGTTTTTTCTTGGTCATCTGGTGTTTCTTTGTTTTCAGATATTTCTTCAATTTTGACAGTGGTTTTGTTTATGATTTCCTTTTCAGGAGCTCCTATTTCAGTAGGAAGATCTGACTCAGCATTGTATAAAATAAAAGAATCCATGTCGGAATGTACAGAATAAACAGGGAAGTTTTCAGGCTTCTCATGGCTACTCACTAAGTACTTCATCAAAGTTTCTCTATATAATCTTTTAGGCTGACCAAATACTGAAATAGTTGCATAAGACATATCTAATTGAATAGATCCTCCAAGTTTAGCGCCCCAAGACCTAGACAATAACATACCATATTTGGGTGGAATATCAGCGACTACTATGTCCATTAAAACAGACTTAGCAGGGTATTGGACCAAAGTGACACAGAGATCTTTAATTAAACCTAAACATTTTACCTGACTGGAATCAAATGAAAACAAATCTTTGTATGGTCTAGTAATATCCAGATTCAATCTTTCCATTACCGCTTTTGGCATCAAATTGTGAGATGCTCCAGAATCAAGCATTGCATTATGGAGTATCTTGTCATGAACATTCAGGCTTACATAAAATGGAGGAGTTCCCCCACTTTCTGGTTTGCCATTAACCTCAGGGCCAAAAAGAAGTTTGGGTTGATCATCAAGAATATTTATTGAATCATCCAATCCAGTAATGTTAATGTTTAAAGACTTGGAAATCTGATTCCTATAGACATCATGTTTAGCCAATTCTGATAAAGGAACATCTATCTTGAGTTTGCCTATTTCAGCTTCTAGATTAAAGGGTTTTTCTGTTTGAGTTTTAACGTTTTGCACAGTTGGATTTTCTCGGTTTACTGGATCTTCAATGTTTTTCTCTTTTTCATGAATGAAGTTTTGCTTTGAAGATGTTTCAGGACTAACTTCTACTGTTTCTTCTACAGTTCCTACATGAGGAGATGTATTGGATTGCTGTTTGTCGATTGGTTGGTTGTCAGAGACATCTTCAATTATTTGATTTGAAAAACTAGGAGTTATCCTAGGCAAAATTTGTATTTGGGGAATGTTTTGTACAGGGGAAGTATTTTGTACAGGGGGAATGTTTTGTTTTCCTTTGACATTTTGTTTTGTGGTTTTCTGTTTATTTTTCTCTGGTACATCTCTCCGTCTACTTCTCAAGTTGTACTGCTTATGAACCTCGTAGATTGCTGTGTCATAGCCTTCTTTGAAATCAAAAGTCTCACCTGAATGAGTGTGGAATGTTTCAAGGATATGATTCTCTTGATCATCCCGAGATAGGAAGATTTCTGATTCATCTTTGTCCTCATTGACATTGTTTATTTCTACATCTTCTGTAGGTCCTTCTGAGGTCGAACCTTCAACAAAGTTTTCTTGGAAAGGTGGTCTAATGTTTTGATCAGGGATATTCTTTCCAATGTTTTGGTTCAGATTCCTCCTAAAGTTCGGGTTTCTTGCAACATTCTGGTTATCAGTAGCAGACTTTCTTTCAATGGTTTCCACTCTATCACCTAACCTTTCCATACCTTTAATGATTACATCCAGCTTCTTTTCAAAAGCTGAAGGTTCTTCCTTCATAGGCATTCTTCTCTCTGCTCTTTCTCTGGCTAGTTTTTCTATCAGATTTGCTTCTACGCTCACCACTATGCTCTGCATTTCCTCTAGTGTTTGTGGAGCTCTTTCCCTAAGAGAATAAGCTATTTCAGAGTCAAAACCGTCTGGGAATTTGACCAACACGTTAATAGGTGGGGGTCTTAGATTCAGAGGAACTGCATGATATGATTCATTAAATCTAATGATGTAATCTGGTACGGTTTCATTTGGTCTTCTTCTTAATTTTTCAAATTCTGATAAGATCTGGAGAGGATCTTTCTTTTTCTCCCATCTGTTCAAAAATTCCCTATACAAAGCTTCTAGGTCAGCAATACTGTTCGGGGTGAGAGCCCTAAACCAAGTTCTAACTTCTCCAGTAAGACTTTGTACAAAAATTCTCATACGGATATCATCAGTATCAATCTCATAAAACTCAAAGTAATCTGTCATCCTTTTGGTGTGTTGTTGAGCTGTGTAGGTACCTGATCCGTCAAAAGGTGTGATCTTACTTTGGTAGTCTGGTGGTAAAGCTGGAGGGTTGGCCGGTAATATTAAAGGGGCATATCGATTGGCCATTGGAAGATAAAGTGGAGTAACAGGAGTAGCCGGTCTAGTAGGAGGAGAAGGTGGTCTAAAGGGAGGAGATGGAGGTCTGACAGGTGTTTGAAAAGTGGCTGAGCTCGGAGATGCTTCAGTTATTACAGAAATGTTTGAGCTTTCTTCAAAGGCTTGCTCAGATTGAATGGAGTTATGAAATTCTCTGTCAAGATGATGCGAAGCAAATCTATATTGCAATTCTTCAATGAACCAAGGATCTGGAATCAACCTAGATAATTCAGTCTCAGAAAAATTTACAAACAAAGATGTTTCAAATCTCACGTCAAAAGGAACGTCGTCAATATAAATAATTTTCACAGGACAAGATGCAGATCTAGAGAGTGGTCTAGAACTACCTGTACTTTCCTGACTTCCTCTTTCAGAACTTTCTTGACTTCCTTGTCTTCTAAGAATCCTAGGGATCAGATTTGGATTTTCAAAAATTGGTGGTGGATTTGGGTCAGGGTTTGACCTAGTATGTCGTATCCTTTCTGAAGCCAGTTTTCTTAGAATATGTGTTTTTGAATTTTGGGTTTTACTTGAAAAATAAATACAACTTCTACAAATTCTTTAAGAAATACTGATATGTGATTAAGATTTCCTCAAAGATCTGTTTAAACTAGAGATTCTGATTGAAAATTTTGAAACTAAGATTCAATTTATAAGCTAAATCAAAGATAGACTGAAACAACATTTATTTACTTTTGCAATTGCATAGCAAAAGCAATTTCAAAGGCTTCCTGGCTGATTTTCAGACTCTGTCTGTAGATTATAAATCAAACAATAGTATCAATAAAATGATTCAGATCCCCAGTGGAGTCGCCACTATGTTATCACTCAGGTTTTCCTAGAAGTTGTGTAAGAGGAAAGTATACCCGAGGTAACCACAAACCAATCTTTTAGATGCAGAATCTAGCCAATTTGCATCTAGAGAGGGCTCTCTCTTTATGATTTATCTTTGTTTTTTTAATGATTTTAGGCTAGTTATAGATGCAAAGTTTGTTTTGGGAAAATGGTGGAATCCACAAACTAAGGGCAAGGTTGAGGGCTTTCAGTCCATTGGGCTATGGAGTCTAAGGATGGCTTTACTGGATTTCTTTTCTCAACACAAGATGGTATTACAGGGCAAGATAGCTAGACAGAGAACAATCCTTAAAATTTAAAGTGGATGGATGGTCTTGAAGGAATGAAAGGCAGCTAAGAATCTTTCACCATATTCAGAACAAGAGAAGAGAAATGATTATAAGCAAAGAGCAATGAAGGATTTTCGTACAAGAATCGTATCAATAATGAATCAGCAAAACATGAGCAATTAAGAATTCATGCTTATAACTAATCCAGAAGAAAACATCGAGAATAATCACATTTGAAAACAGAGTACAATTAAGCAAATTCTGTTTCAATCCTTTATGTAAACTATTCAGAAACGGAGATGATGATAGCATAAACTAATATAAAATTTAAACACAAGGGTTGGAAAACTTATTGAACTGAAGTCCAACACATGAATCCTGCAACAAGTCCAGTGCTTCAAAACGTCATCCAGTAAGCCACAAGTAAATTTGTCCAAAAGCTTTTTATTCCGAAAACCTCAATGTTACAGCAGAGTAATAGAATCCACCCTCAAAACTCTATTTGAAGGCTTATTTATACAAAAATAATCTTAACAATCTTACTCTATCCTAGCCAAGAATTCAGGCTGACTTAAAGAGCATTTACAGCAAACAAGAGACACATGGTCTCGAAAATAGAATAATGAGTAACGGCTGATGTGCTGTTCCTTTCTTCATGGACGTGCTAAGGATAAGTGCTCTAAATAGGGCTCTGTGATGTCCTTTGCGTATTCCTTTGACTTGTTGAATACTTTTACTTCTCACGGATACTCTTTACTCTTTCATCTGATACTCTTTCATCTGATACTCTTTCATCTGCATTTCTGTTTTTACCATTTACTTAATAGTAAAGATAAACTTTTGTCCTGACAACATTTTTTACAAAATTTCCAGCATTTCCTTCCACCACTGATCATCTGGTATCATTGTTCTTCTGAGCTTCCTTAAAGTTTCATCGGCTTCAGTAAGTTTATAAAAAGTGGGCTCGTTCGGAAATAGATACTTTAACTCATGTTCCAGATAAAACAGATTTCTCACTTTTTCATAAATACTCTTCCCAGTTGGTACTGTAGGTTCTGATGAGCTAGTAGAACCTATACTAGTAGAACTTACAACTATATGTTTAGCATGAGCTTTGATTCTTTTCTCATAAGTTTCCAAGTCTACTATTTGATCCTCGGTGAGCATGGGACTTGGCAAATCACTGTCCAGCAGAGCTTGAAATTTTTCTCTGAAAACGTTGATGTCGACCAAAATATCATTACACTTTCTTTCCAGATTTTGCATGAAAGTTCTTTTTGTAAAAATTCTCTTTGCCTCCAAAACTACACCTGTTCTGTCATCAATTCCTAGCACTGCTAGCTGTTGTTTTGTTCTTGAATTCAAAAACTGAATGAGCTGCTGGGCTAGTTCTGGCTTGCCTCTTAATTCATGTCTAGTTTTGTTTATTTCCTCCTGGGCTATCTTGACTAACTCATTCTGTTCAAAAATAGCTTGAATGGAAGGCCAAATATCTCTTATTAAATTAATGATGTTGTCCCAAAGAATATCATTTATTTCATTCAGAGGCTTTTCCAGTGTAAGATATTTTTGCAAAGCCTCAACCAATTTTTCCAACCTTTTTATTTCTCTGAGGTTGTCAGCTACTGTCTTTTTTGATGTGTCATATTTTCCCTCCAATTTTGTTAATTGTAATTTTACTTCTTGGAGTTCTGTGACCTTTAGCTGCAAACTCTCCATTTGTTTAATCAAATCATCAGAATTCAAATTAGAAATATTCACCCGAGATGATTGTTCCTGTTGTCCTGTAGTACCTGCTGCTGAAGCCTGTTTGAGAATTTCCTGTTCCTGCAATGCCTTTTCCAGCTCCTTCTCGGTTTCATTTAGTCGCTCCGTCAAGTTTAAGAGCAACTCCATCATTTCTTCTTGTGAATTTCCTTTTATTATTTCCTGTGTCTGGGGGTGCCTTGAGGCTGGTATTTTCAACTGTTTTCTCAGTACAGCTATATCATCCTCTTTCTTTTTTATCAGTGCCTCAATACCTTTAGTGTCTTTGGGATTGTGTCCCAAACCAATAATGATCTCTTCCAGAGACTTTATTCTATTGTCCTTGGCCTGTGAGGAGGCCCTTTCAATTTTCAATGTTGTAGCAGTATTATTCAAGGAATCTTGTAGTGTTAAAGCTGCCATGGCTTTGTTGGTGAGAGTAGAATAAACCATTTCCCCTGTTTGCCTATGAAGCTCTATCTGATCCAAGGGATGGATATCTTTTGCTAAAACTTCAAAATTTGTTCTGATGTAATCTGCTGCTGAAGTTGGCTTTGGCACCTTTGCTTTGAAGTGGCTCATTAGCATTTTACCTTGTGAAAGATCAAATGCAGACATCAGCCTTTGCTGATTATGAGGAGCCATCTTCATATACTGATCGTATACCTTCATTTTCAATGGATCATTCTTTGTTTTGATATCAATGAAGGTTCTTTTAATGTCTCCAGTATCTGTCTTTGGCGGTCTGAAAGAAGATACTTCAGTGCTTAATTGCTTTTGTATCCCTTTCTGGCTTATGTTTGTTTCACTTGCTGTACCTGTTTGCTGACTATCTTCCCTACCATCATCAAATATTTCATCTATAATCTCTACATCTGGAGGTGGATCAGACTTGTGTTTTTTAGCTTGATAAACTTGTGGGGCTCCTTTTGAAGGTGTGGTATCTGGAGCTGGCCTCTTTTTCCCTATTTCCACATTCAGTGGAGTTTGCATCTCTGGAGCTTGGATTTGCTTTGCTGGTGTTTGAGAAGCTTTAGATTGTTCTGGTGTTTTGGAACTCTGTGATTTTTCTGCCATGACCAGGGTTTCAATGACCTGAACTATAGGTTCCTTTCCTTTACCTTTAGGCTCTGCTGTTACTGATGGGCTGTCTTCCTGTATAGCTTGTTGTAGAGTGGCTGTTGAAGATGTGCCAATATAGGGTACCTGCATTTGATCATATGTTTCTAGGTCAAATTTCTTCTCAACATCTTTCATAAGTTTATTCAATTTGTCAGCTCCACTTCCCTCTTCAATAAGTGTTCCTTTAACCCATTCATCTTGATTTGCATACTGTTCTATGTCAGGAATTCTGTGATGTATATAAGGAGATGACTTATTTTTTAACCTTCTTTCACAAATGAAACCAAAGGGGTCATAAGGTACCCAACGGAAAGATGTCTGGAATTTTTTCTCTAATATAAGTTCAGCATCTCTTTCAGCTTCCCTAGAATTGCAAATGAAAGGACCTAACTGGCTTTTGATCCTTAACTGTGCTTTCTTCTTTACATTGCAGAAATGGATTACATCTGAGTTGTTCATCTATCTAAAGTATTCCAAAGCAAAAATTCTCATTGGTACATATCTGGGTAACTTGAATGGATGTAATTCACATCCATAAATCCTGATGACTGTATGGTTTTGGTATAAGTACCAATCCCCAACTTTGCACTTTTTTGATAATGGTATCTTCATTCTAAGATGAAGTCTGGGAGAAACTTCTGCTAACAAGGCTGTAGTGCAAAGATGTACAAATTGATCAATGAATTCTGAGTAGGAGTAGGGAGAATCAGAGGAAAAATGAATGATGGGGGACCAAAAAATGACTGATCTGGGATTCTTCTTGGCATCAAGTTTTTGTACAGGGAAAGGGAACCTTTCTGACTGATAGAAGATCATGAGATGATAGATAATTGAGGAGTACTTAAAAACTTTTTCAGTATCTAGCCTTAAGAATTGATCATGGATCTTGATAGCTATGAAGGAAGCATAGTCATATTTGATCTCAGGAGGTTGCCCAGGGGTGAAGATAGATAGCAAAGCCAGAGTTATCTCGTCAACATACTCACTGGTATTGAATCCTAAGACAAAGGATATTGCATTCACAATAAGCCTTCCCAAATGATTGAAAAAACAAAAACCATAGGGGGGAGTCCCTTTTGGCTGATGCTCAGGTAACATGAAGTACTGACACATTGCTTTCAATTTTTCTGGAGTTAACAGTCTGGTTTTCTCAATTAGCCCTTCCATGGATAGAGGTGCTAATTCATGTTCTGGCTCAAATTGTAACATAGCATTGATAGCCTGAGGTGTTATAGGGAACAAAACACTTTGATCAGGAGCTAATACAGCTCTTTGTATGGGATCATAATTTGCATGACAATAATGAATGATTTCAGGGAAAACGTGAACTGTAGGAATGAAATACCTTGGGAGATTGGATTCCCACAACCCTATAAGATCTTGCCCCTTTGAGTATTCGTCTCTGCAGCGACAAAAACTCAAACGGGGACTTTCATCGAAATGCAGGTCTTTTATTTGGAAATCTTCATCTATGAGAGGCAAGTAGTCTAGATCTCGGTGAGGAGCATTCAAAGGAGTAACGTTTAGAGCAGTAGGGGCCTCCATTTTGGTTCTTGTGGATTCAAAATGGAGGTTTCAGTTTTTCTTGCAGACCGGACGGGATATCGGATAAAAGAAGAAATTGGGACAAATTGCAGGTTTGGGAAGTAAATTCACAGGTTTTAACTCTTCGATGAGGACTCAGAGAGGATTTTTAACCACTTTTTCAGAGAAAAACACAAGAAACTAAGCTTAACTTGCAGTCGGGGTGCGGAATGATAAATACCTGTTTTTAATGAAAACTGGTTCTTCAACAGGTAATGGACAATGGCAGGAACGTTCTTCAACACGGGCGCAGCGGAATTTCTGAGTAATTTGGTGTATTTGCAGTGAATTTTGAAATTTGCAGCGGGAGCTTAGTCTCTTTTGAAAACCAAAATAACTCCATTTTGGTTCTTGTGGATTCAAAATGGAGGTTTCAGTTTTTCTTGCAGACCGGACGAGATATCGGACAAAAGAAGAAATTGGGACAAATTGCAGGTTTAGGTAAATTCAGGTTTGGAGCCTTCAATGAGGACTTCGAAGCTGCATAACACTGACTTCATTAACCAACTTGTAATCGAATATGAAGGTAAAATACATTTGTTTTTAATAGCGGGTTCTTAACGAGTAATGGATAATAAGCTGAGCGTTCTTCAACCAGTATTGTCGTTCAGTAATTTAGTGTATTTGTGATGAATTTGAAATTCTGTGAACAATCTCTGTAAATAACTAAAGCGAAAAATGACAAAACAAGTGAGGTTTTATGCGTTTTAAAACGATGGCGTCATCAAATGCAGGTGGCAATAGGGATAGTGGGACCAGCGGTATTTGATAAGCGGTAAGCGTGAGCATACTATACTTGAAGGAAAGTGGTAAAAATAGCAATGGCGGCGATTCCAGTTGCTTACGTGGAATCTTTGAATAGTCAAACAGCTCATTCCCATTGGTAAAAACTTCATCGCGATAGGCGAAGCGGGATTGTCGGGGCCAGATTAATCAATGGAGGAATGATCTGACGGCTGGAGGAAAGGGAAACTTGTGCGGTTTGGAAAGTGGGCCCGTCGAGGTTTAAACAAGTTTTGACGTGTAATTTAATCACCCCGGGGAGAAGCTAATAGGCGGGAATGGTTGTTAATTAGTCCAAATGACTAATTAACCCCGTGAATTTATAAAATGAATTGCGGCGGGGTTTGGCCATGTGGAATGCCACGTGGAATGCTGAGTATGGTGGCGCAGGATTCCGTCGTAGTCTTTTCTTGTTTTTGGTGTTAAACACATATGTTATGTATTTAACGCTTTTCTTCATACATTTTATTATACGATGAATAAATTAATATAATTAATTCATCATAGGGGCGGAATGTATATATAAGGTTAGAGTTTTACCAAAGGGCTTTATAAAGCGGGGTATTTAAATGTGCGGGACTATATATGCTTTGGTAAAACATTATAATAAGAGGGTTTTGGGGATATTTATTAGAAAAGGGAGTTATATACATAGGAAAAAAGGATTTCACTAGGGATTTAATACAATAGAGTTAGGTGTTAGCATGAAAAAGGACAAGGAAAATCAAAACATCTTTGTATATCTAAGAAAGTGAGAACTTATGAAGTAAATTGCACATTTTTATCTTCAACACTTAAACTTAGAATAACAAGTTGTTTTGAGGAATTTTATGGAATGTTGCATCAGTTTCCTAAGTAAAATAGGATTTTACTTAGGAAAAGTTAAAAATGGAAGATAATCAATGATGGATTATTTCAGGTGCTTAGGTCTTTTGATCATTAGGCCGAGGGTCCGGTCCCTCCAGAAGTCAAGGAAATGCCTTGAGCCCCTTTGATCTCAAATTACCTTAGTACTTTTGGGGAAATTAGTAAAACTCTTGAGGGGAAAAAATGATGAGGGAGGTTAATGAATTTGACTTTGCTTGCTGTGATTTTCCAGTGTATTTCCTGCTTTAGTACTTGGGATGAAAGTAAATGATTAACCAACATGTAGCAGCACCATTCATCAGATAACACTTTGCAGTACCATCTACCTACCCTATCTACTTAACACTACCATTTTGTCTTCTTTATTAGGGTGCATTTAGACTTGCAAACCCTGATCAATCTTTTCTTTTTACATGATAGATCTATCTATTTCTACCCTTATTACATCCAAGGGCTCAGATTAAACTGTTGAGCACCTCTTATTCACTCTACCTAGCTACTTATCTGCCAAGATTAAACTGTTTGGCTAGATATTTATTCTCTAATCTAAAACATGAAATTGAAATATGACTAAGCCAAGTTTAAACAGTTTGACTTATTCTTGAATTGTGGCAAAAGTTTCACAAGCTGCACACAATTATTTTATTACAACAGATGAAAAAAGTAGTGGCATTTTACGCACTTTTCCTTGAGTCTATTTTTTTGTAGGGTTCATTTCTTTCTCTTTTTATTATTTTATTCTTTTTGCCTTTGATTTTTCTTTAGAACACCTCTTTACATTTTTTAAATTTTTTTGATTTTTGGTTTTGAATATGGAACCTTTGCTCCATGTAAGAAGGTTTGAACGCATTACGCCCATCAAGAGATTAATCATGAAGATAAACCTATTGATATAGATAGCAATTAATGCAGACTCAAGAGAGCATTGTCTTGGCTGAAGCAAGCACCTCGTTCTTGGTACACCAGGATCGACATCTATTTAATTGGGTTGGGCTTCACAAAGAGTGAGGTGGATGCGAACCTATAACATATTGTTGTTGATGGTAAGCTTTTGATTATTTTACTTTATGTTGATGATCTTATACTGACAAGTGATGAGCAGCTCATAACTTCTTGCAAGGAGGATATTGCAAGAGAGTTTAAGATGAAGGACATGGGGCTCTTGCACTATTTCCTTAGCTTAGAAATATGGAAAAGAAATGGGGAGGTATTTGTATCTTAGGGTAAGTATGCCAAGGAGATTCTAAGGAAGTTCCACATGGAGAGCATCAAACCCATGGAGACTTATCTTGCAGGAAACTGGAGGAAGGAGGATGCTACTTCAGGTGAGGTAGTGGATGCTACTTTTTACAGGCAACTTGTGGGTTCGCTTATGTATTTGGTGAATATGCAACCATACATATGCTACGCAGTTAACAAACCTACTCAAGTTATGGTTAAGCCTACCAAGCTCTTTTGCAAGGCATGGAAGCATGTTTTGACATATCGTAGGGCACTATAGAGTATGGATTATCATATAGACGGATAAAGGGAGTGAAGCTTCAAGGCTTCACCAATGCAGATTGGGCAGGTAGTCCATCAAACAGGAAGAGCACATAAGGGGGCATCTTCAGCTTAGGATCAGCAATATTTTCTTGCTATAGTAGGAAGCAGATATCAGTTGCATTCAATTCATCCGAGGCAGAGTACATGGCAGATAGTCAAGATGTATGCTAGGCCATCTCTATGAGGAAGATACTTGTTGATTTGTTTGGTCATCAGATGGATCGGACAGTGATACATTGTGATAACCAGAGTTGCATAAATTTATCGGTTAATCCAGTATTCCATGATAGGTCCAAGCATATTAACATCTGGTACCACCATCTCAGAGATTGTTTTCAGAGGCACATTATGTTGTTGCAGTACATTCTCGCAGAGGATCAAGATGTAGATATCTTGATGAAGGTGCTTGCAAAGAGAAAATTTGAATACCAAAGAGGTAGGATCGGGGTAGCTGATAAACCCTTTCTTGTTGAGAGGGAGTGTTTAAAATCAACAAGAAAATGTGTGTCTAATTTATTTTTCCCTTAAATAAATTAGACGATAAATTGTAATCTTATCTCATAACAACTTGTATTAGTTAACTAAGTGAGAAAGACTTAGTTAGCTCAAGAATTTTGAGTTGAGGGTCAAAGATGAGGCATGTAGATTGATTCGATTATTTTTGGGTTCCAATTACAGTTAATGCATTAGTGTAGTGTGAGTTTAATTAGTTAACCCAAATTAATTGAGTTAAAATCAGTTTAACTAGTTCTAACTGAGTGATGAGCTAGTGAGAGGTCAAGTGAATTAAATTAGATTTAATTCACAAGTAGTGATCTATCAAGTAACTGATAATTTTCTAATATTAGTTGCATGTCAAATCTGATGAAGAACCAGTTGAGACAAAGGTTAAAGGGAAGATAACTATCAATTGTATTATTAGTGAACTACCTAGGTGCAATTATAAAGCCACAGGATGCCCATGAAGGATTGTGCATTCAAGGAAGGTTGGAATTCCTATTTAATATGGATTTAATTGCCTATGGATTGCGTGAGCAACGCATGTTGAAGGTGGGCAAGAAATTGGCTATGTCTTTGTCCATTTTTTCCTAGATCAGTGTGAGACGATTTGTACAGTGTATGAGGTTATTGTGAGTACACATGCATTGTATTGTTTCATGATTCCTTGGCTTATTATACAATATAGATAGAGGATTTTTTATCAGTTTCTTTCCCCAGGAAAATCTTGAGTTGTGCAATTGATTTACTTCTTTCTCTTACTTTCATGTGATTGAGTAATCGTGATTTATATTCCACAAATATTGTATAAGGATTCAGTATCTTGTTTTAGTACATTGCATGATTGGATTGAATCCATTGGTGTAATTTCTACATATTGGTTCCCTCCAAAACTCCTAAATAGTGGATCTATTACCTTAGTTTACTCGTAGCCACAGGGAGGTAGTAACTGCTCATGAGCCAGTTGAGTTTTGATTAGTCTCTAATGTGATCTTCACAATAAATCCTCAATATCTTGGAAAATTAATATATTAGGCCACAAGATATAGCAAATATCTCCTAACCTTCCTAAGAATGCATTATAGCTTGAAAAATGCATTATCAAAATAATAAGGATAGTTTCAAACATGTTAAGGGATTGTCAAATGGGCCTACCTATTTGGGAGGCCCATCTTACCCCCTTATTGAAAATGTTTCTCATCCTTTGAAAAACCTAGCCATCTAGTCGATCCTCCTTCATTTCCTTGGTTTCTTCCCATATCTTAGAATGGGTGGCCTCTTCTAGGTAAAATATTTCATTCTATTCAATCTAATCCCCTTCCATGTTTTCCTTTGTTTGGCCCTTATTCCCCTATAGTCCCAATAATAAATGCGGGTTGAAATTGATTCTAATCTAGTTGACTCCCATTATCTAGATTATTATTTTATATACATGTGTTCTATCCAATGAATTCCTCAACCTATATGGTGAATGATATTACTTTATTCTTAAATTGTGTGGAAATATATTCCACCTTATTTGGCATCCTTTTAGGATATAATCTCGCAATAATATGAAGGTTTCTTCAAAATGAATGATTTCTTGTTATTTTTTTCTGTATAATCAGTTGTCATCTTTGGATCTCCTGTTATAAGCTTGTGGTTAGTAGTGATGAGAAAACGGCCTTATAGTTATGCCCTAATACACAAATGCTTCATAATCTCTTTGGCCATGATTATTTTGATTTCTTATACCCTAGTATCTTCATGGGTTAGCCAGTAGGCTAAAGCCATTAGTTGCACATCACCTAGTTGAGAGTTAGGTTCCCATACATTCATATTAGGCAATATTAAATTATGCATATAAAAATATGCATATTAGTCATATATTCAATTCAACTACATTTTATGTCCCTCTAATACTAGTGTAGCCCCCATATTGTTATTGATGTGCCACACTGAAGCCCACTATTGTTAATGTTATGCCCTTAAATTATTATTGTTATGTATGCCCTAATTATATTGTGACCCCTTAGAATCCTATATATACCAAGGAGGTATTGTCATTTGAATCATCCAAGAATTTTTCATTTATGTCATGTAAAAGTAAGTTTCCCCTTCAAAGAGGCTTATTTTCGAGTCATTGATCTATCATTTGTTCTACTTTTGTGATCTGGTTACATAACATTTGGTATCAAAGATTTGGATCCTAGGGATTTGTTGCTTCAAACAAGTCATCTTGGTAATTTCGCTATAACACTTTCCTATGAGGCTTCAGAAGATGAAAATCTACCACGTTGAGTCTAAATATTAGTGAACTTCGTGTAAAAATTTCAAACCTTGGTTCGCTATATTTTTGGAGATATGGTCCAAGGAATCTAGGGTTTCTACATGCTCCAGAATTTAGTCTCAAATAGGTGACCTAGGGAAGATCATCATCATTTTCTCTTCGAGAATCAGATCTGAATTCTATAAAAAGTGACTAAATTGCATAGATTGTAGCTTCTAGGGAATGAATCTTAGGGCCAAAGTTCAAACAGTGACACATGGAAGTCTGTACAAATTTACTATATTTAACCAGACCATAATCAGGTTATCGTGGGAGATTTGTTATAAATTTAACTTGAATAATTCAAAGTTCGGTCTAAATTGTAGGGTTGCAAAGAAGACAAAGAAAGATACCTTATAATGAATTTTTAGACTTTCAGAGGCTGGAATTATAGAGATACACCAGTTTCAAGATTGAGCTCCTAAAATAAATAAAAAGGTATGTATTTTTTTCTTAATTTGCATAACTTAAAAAAAAAAACAATTTGAAGTGATTCAAAGGGCATAGTGAAGCATAGATATCCTTATTTGGTTCCAAAATTCCTAGAAACAAAAAATGGATACACCCAATAAGCCAACAGAAAGCTCTACCATGATGCAAGAAGAAGAGGAAGAAATGAAAAGTGATGTATCAAAATTACGAGACCAAGTGCAACAAATTTTTCTCTCACAAAGAGTAACCAAAAATGAATTGGAAGTCATGATGAGTGTTAACATGGATGATTTAGAAGAAAAAATAAAAAGGGACATGGAAGGTTTAAAGGATGGTTTAAAATCATAAATTGAAGGTTTGACAAAGTTGCTACAAGAAATTCTTCTTAATGGTCTCAAGATATTTCATGAAACTCATGATGAGAACAAAAGGAACGTGAATCATGATTTTAGAGACTCTAACTTTGGATTCAAGACCAGCCACATTCTAAAGATCGATATGAGGAATTTTTATGGCAAGGATCCTATAACATGGATAATACAAATGGAGTAGCTCTTTGATCTACATGATGTGAAACACACACAAAAGGTATGCACTTCATATTTATATTTAGATCACAGTCATTTTGTATAGTACATATGGTTTTTTTCTTGTAAAGCACTAGTCACTTTGAAAAAATTTATGGAGGAATCAATAGCACATTAGGAGGATACAAAGAGTAATACCTTCTTTAGTCAAATGATAAATCTCAAACAAAAGGGTTCAGTTAGGGAGCACATTGAGGACTTCCAAAGATTGAATATCAAGGTAACTGATATTCCAGAGGAGCATTTAATTAATGTCTTCATAGGGATTTTAAAGGATAACATCCAATATGAGGTTTTCCTATGGGAATCTAAGTCATTGGAGAATGCATTCAGGGTGTCAAGAAAATTTGAAAGCAAAATTTTTGCAACCAGGAGGTATAACACTCACAACTATAAAGATGGAAGTGTTGCCACTCCTAACTTCCCACAACATACAAGGTTAAAACCCCAAAAACTAGAGGAAAAAGAGAAAAATGACTTTGTTACAGTTGCAATAGAAAATACACTAAAGTTCATAATTGTACTGAGAAGAAATAATTTTACATATATTGTGAAGAGGAGGAAGAAAAGGAACAAGAAACATCAAAAGAAGAAGATATACACCAGGAACCAAACCTAGGGGATGAAAAAATAAGAAATGAATCTGACCATATATTGTAATGCATTGGATGGAATTACCACTCATAAACTCTCAAAATAGAAGGATATATCAATAATGAAAATCTAATAGTGTTGATTGATTCAGGTAGTACTCATTATTTTATTCATTGTAAGATAGCCAAGGATTTGAATTGCTTTATATATCTAGCAGCAAAATGTCATGTGATGGTTGCAAATGGAGGAACTATAAATTGCTCAAGGAATTGCCCTAATATTAATCTAACCATGTGGAAATATGTGTTGAATAGTCCAATTCTTTCCATTCCAATGGGTGGCGTGGATGTTGTATTAAGAGTCCAAAGGTTACAATGTTTGGGGATGATCGCTTTTAATTTTTGACAACTTTTCCTGAATTTTTTATCAGAAGGAAAGGAAATTGAATTAAAGGGTATTGCAGGGAAACCTAGGAAGATAATCAACTCTAATGGCATGATAAATATTTTGAAGAAGTAACAAGAAGGGCTAATTGCACAATTATGTTCACTAGATGTTAAAACATCTAAGTTATCCATTTCTTCAGATCTCCAAGAGTCCTTGAAAATCATTCTAAGGTATTTGAGACTCCCAAATTTCTCCCACCTATTCATGATAATGATCATGCTATTCACTTGATTTCAATAAGTGTTCCTCCAAACATTATACCTTACAGATATCCTTATGCCCGGGATAATGAAATTGAACGTATGGTTGCATAAATGCTAGAGGTAGGTATAATTCAACCTAGCCAAAGTTATTTCTCTTTTCCATTATTATTTTTGCACAAGAACGATGGATTATGGTTTATGTGTCCGGATTATAGATAGCTCAACAGACTCACTATTAGAGATAAGTTTCCCATCCTCATAATTGATGGATTTTTGGATGAACTACATGGAGCAATTTACTTCATGAAGTTAGATATTTGTTTAGGATATCATCAAATTAGAATGAAAACAGAATAAATTCTAAAAATGGAATTTGGAACTCATGAAGGTCATTATGAATTTTTGGTCATGCCTTTTTTCCTTTTTTGGTCATGTCTTTAATGAATTCCACTTGCAAACCCTTCCTTAGAAAATTTGTGTTCGCATTTTTTGATGATATACTAATCTATAGCAAGTATTGGAAATATCATGTTCAATGTGTTGATAGGTTGCTCAAACAATTGGAGGAGAAACAATTGTATGCAAAATCCTCTAAATGTTTCTTTGGGGTATAGGAAGTGGAGTATTTTGGTCATACTATATCCCATGCGAGTGTTAAGGAAGACCTTAACAAAATTAAATCTATCAAGGAATGGAAAATCCCCACAACCTTAAGGCATATTTGAGGATTTCTCACAATGAAAATGTATTTTCACAAGTTTGTTAAGAATTATGGGAAGATATCATCACCTATATCAACATTATTGAAGAAAGATGCATTTTTTTGGACTCCAAAAGAAACTAAGGAATTTGAACATATTAAAGCGGTAATTGTCCAAGGTCTGGTATTAGCTACACCAGAATTCACAAAAACATTTATAGTTGAATGTGAGACTTTCCACCGTTAACTAATATCTCGCTCAAGGCTGCTTTGCAAATCATTTATGAAGAATATCCAAAATCAGTGTTTCTCGAACTTAAAGATCTTTGCATAGTGACTAGAAGGATAATGAGAATTATGGAGGCAAGGAATACCTTTCTCCTATTGCTCATATAAGTGTAGATAGATTATATTGACTTCTTAAAGATATCATATTAATTATATTCTAATGGAACAAAAAGGTAATTTTGTACATAGGAGTAAGATCAATTACTTAGTTAGGTGTTAGAACAAGGAAGGTTTTATTAAATTAATTAATGAAGCAATGAAATATACAAAATATTGCGGAAACACAAATAAACAAATGCATAACACAAGAGATACACAGATATGTGTGGTTCACCCAATTTGGGTTACGTCCATGGAGAAACATCTAGTCCTTCCTTTAATAGTATCCAGCAAAATGAAGAGATACAACCTACATCAAATCCAATGTAATTTCCTTTTCGCTCTCACACAGTCTCCTCTCTCTTTCACTCAGAATAATAATACACATCCAAAATACAATTCTCTCATATAAATAGAGGGTTTCCTTATAGGGCATAAAAACCTAAATTAACATAACTTCTACCATCAGATAATCTTCCTAATGAAAGAACTAGATTGACTACAAAATTACAATATTTTACAAGCAATTTTTCATATATTTTTAGCTAAAGGGGCACTGTTGTTGGGTCATAAAGGTGACTGTTTAAAGGTAACCTTAATGTTTTTCATTAATTATCAACCCAGGGCACGTCTTGTTTCAAGAGTGTAAGAAAAATATATGCAAGTGACATCAGAGGTTAACTACTCTACATTGTCATAAGGAAGATTGTCTAATTCTTGAAGTTCAATCAAACCAACTTGGAAGTGAATTATGAAATGTTTCTGACTATTCAAGGGAGCTAACTCTGTTCTAAGCCTATGCAAAAATAACTACTCAAGACTGAAAAGAATAAATTGCAATTGAACAGCACGCTTTGATGAATTGAACAACAACCTTAATGAATTGAATAGCAATTCTAATAAATTGAACAGCAATCAATTATTCTAGATTTTGCAATGGAATTATCTTTTAATCAACTAATAACATCCTTCTGAATTAAACATCAACCAAACGCTCACAATGATGATGAAAATATCCAAACGTTAACTATATGCATAATTTAACAGCAATCATGTTGAAACTAATCTAACAATTGTAAAAGTATTGATTTCAGATAAGAGGACATGAATGGTAAACTAGTCTATTAAAAACGAAGCTATAACATCTCACGCTCAAAATTAACCAATTAAACGATATATTATGAAACGCAATGGATAACTAGAAATGAAAATTATATAAATAAACGTATAACATAGAAGTAGCAGAAGAACCCCCAGGCTCACATGCGCGTAAAGACTTTCCTTGGCCCAGGGGACCCGCGCGAGCACTTGTTCGCTTGGATGGAGAAATGGTGCGAACAAAATATGAAAGAATGGGTTCACCTATTTATTCATGCCTCGGGGCCAATCCCCACTGCATGGTATTTAGATGTAGAGCTACACCAGTGCACCCGCCACTAGGAAACAATGAAGAATAAGTTTATAGGGACATTTGCATTGGTAGGTGGAATAGAGGCGCTTGACGAAGCTCTGCAGGATATAGATGCCTTAGTATTTGATGAATCACGCCCTTACGTAGCACTTGGGGCACCAACATGGGAAACGCAAATGAAATATATTGTCAACTGCCGCAATTTAGCAATAGAAGAGTGCAATGAATATTCACGAAATGTTTCTATCCCAAAGTCAGAGGGAGAGTGCGTAGTTGCTGGACCTCCACTGCAAATTGTCGATGTTACTAAGACCTTGAAGATGCAAGAAGTCAACATTGGAATGAAAGAGTAACCTAAGTTGGCTAAAATTGAGGACTACTGGGATGATGATATGGTAGGAAAAGTCGCAGAGCTACTCATGGAATACCAGGAATTATTCCCGACAAAGTTCTTGGAACTTAAAGGGATTACAGGGGACCTAGGGGTCATGCACATCACTTTAAAACCAGATGCGCACCCTCTGAAGTAGCATCCTTATCGGCTGAACCCTATGTATAAGCAAAATTTTAAGGAAGAGATCGACAAAATGCTCACTGCAGGTATCATCGAACCGGTCAAACAGTCAGACTGGGTAAGCCCGATGGTGGTTTAGGAGAAAAATACTAAGGGAGAGATATGAATCTACGTTGACTTGCACAAGTTGAATGATGCCTGCGTACATGATCCCTTCCCTACGCCATTCTCAGATGAAATCCTGGATAGTGTGGGAGGGCATGCTGCATACTCATTTACAGACGGGTTCTTAGGCTACCATGAGATTAGGATCGCACCTGAATATTGCATGAATGGGGATCCTTTCAATATACTGTCATGCCATTTGGGCTCAAGAATTCCCCTTCCATATTTTTTAGGGTGGTAGTCGCAGTATTCAAAGAGTTCATCCACAATTTTTTGGAGGTATATTTTGATGACTAGACTATCTTCGGATTGGTGAAGAAGCGCGTCTCGAACCTGCACATGATGTTGGATGCCTGTAGAAAGCACCATATTTCCCTGAATATCAAGAAGTGCATATTCTGCTTACCCTTCAGAATATTTCTCGGGCACACATTTTGTCGACAAGGACTGATGGTTGATCCTGCCAAAGTCACAGTTATCATAAACCTAGTAGTACCTACAACTGAGAAACAATTGTGCTTGATCCTCGGACACACAGGTTACTACAGGAAGTTCATTCAAGGGTACGCGCTGATCACATCGCCTATAGAAAAATTGCTTAAGAAGGATGTTTTGTTTTTTTGGGATGACGAGTGTCAGAAGAGCTTCGAGCTACTCAAGGAGAAGATGGTCTCTACGCCTATTCTCATCTTTCCTGATTGGGAGAAGGTATTCCATGTTCACGTAGATGCGTTGGGGATCACCCTAGGAGCTATCCTTACGCAGCCTGGAGACAGAGACATTGATCATCCGGTTTCATTCGCTAGTAGGAAACTCTCTGGTGCAGAGCGCAACTAATCCACTATAGAGCGGGAGGGATTGGCCATGGTCTATGCATTGCAGAAGTATCGGCATTTTCTGTTAGGTGGGCACTTCAAAATGTTTACGGATCACTCGGATTTGAAGTACTTGGTGAATAAGCCTACGTTGGGGGGGGGGGGGGAATATGCCGATGGCTACTACTGTTTCAAGAGTATGATTTTGAGATCATTGTCAAGCTGGGGAAGTTGAATGTTGGGCCGAACCACTTTTCCCAAATCGAAAGTGGCGAAGAACCGACCAACCTGGAAGAGGGATTGCCTAACATGCAGTTGTTTACTTTTAAGGTAGTTGATGCACACTTCATCGTCATCATTCAATTCTTGAATACGGGGATGGCACCTGTGGAATATTCAGTACAACAAAAGAAAGAGTTGGTAACCTGCGCAGCAAATTTTACCATCATCACAAGTTATCTGTATAAGTTGGGAGCTGACGAAGTGCTGTGAAGATATGTTTTGGAGCATGAAAGGCACACTATCTTAGTAGAAACTCACGAGGGTGTAGCAAGAGGTCACTACACAGGGAAGGAAACGAAGCAAAAGATCTTGAGAGATGGACTATGGTGGCCTACCCTGCATAGTGACTCTCACGATTATTGCAAAGCCAACGATACATGCCAACGAATAGGAAGGCCATCATGCAGAGATTAAATTCCCCTGAAACCACAAATGGCCTTGCAAGCATTTGACAAGTGGGCCATCGATTTTGTGGGGCTTATCAACCCACTAGGAAAGAAGACAAGTGTGCGCTACATTATAACTACCACCGATTATGTAACCATATGGGCTGAAGCACAAGATATGAGGGATTGTACTGCAGATACCACTGCGCACTTCATTTTTGAGTAGATTCTGACTAGGTTTGGATGTTCGAAGATCTTAATGAGCGACAGAGGTATGCACTTTGTTAACTAAATGATACAGGCCTTGACGAAAGAATTTTGGATCCATCATGAGAAAAGCACTCTATATCATCCACAGGTGAATGGAGCTGTAGAAGCCTTCAATAAAATCTTGGAGTAGGCACTGACTAAGGTCTGCAATGCAGATCACAACGACTGGGACGTGCGTATCCCATTAGTCCTTTGGGCCTATCACACCACATGCTAGAAACTGATAGGAAAAACATTGTTCCGGATGGTCCATGGAAAGGAGGCCATCATGCCAATGGAGTATATTGTTCCTAGCTTGTGTATCAAAACCTTGACTAATATGGTAGAGCCGGATATCATGGAAGAGCATTTAGCGTAATTGGTGGCTTTGTAGGAAGATCGTTTCATTGCTAATTTCCATCAGCAAATTTAGAAGGCCCAAATAAAAGCATTCCATGACAGACATATCCAGAAAAAGATGTTCTCAGAGGAAGAATTGTTCCTCCTTTATTATAGCCAGTTTGTAAAGCTCCCAGGAAGTTCTGTCAGCACTGGCTAGGCCCCTATGTGGTCAAAGAAATCACTGATGGCGGAGCTGTCAGGTTAGCTACCTTGCGAGGAGATATGGTACCAAGATATGTCAATGGAAGGCGGCTCAAGTCATATTGGATCAAATGACTATATGGTCGGAGTAGCTGTATGGGGTGGAATAAGAGCACAAAGGAAGGCCATGGTGGGCAGGACCAAGGCATGCGTAGATCACAGATTTGGGGCCCCAGGGAGGTGTGCTGGGAGTGCATGGGTGTGTCTAGAGTGCAGAAGGTGTACAAGGAGTGTAGGGGTGCGCTGAGAGCATAGAAGGTATGCTGGGAGTGCAGAGGTGCGCTGTGCGCACAAGAGGTGCAAAAAATAGCCGTTGGAACAGTAAAATTGGGTAAAAAGCAAAAGTTATCATTGAAAGGAGCGGGTGGCCGGCATTTAATGTGGCGATTTCTGAAGATTTTTTGTTGTTTCCTTGATGGTAAGTTTCTGATGAGCCTTGTCCACACATTGATTGATCCCCACGACTATAAAAGCAGAAGAATCGATCAGACATGGGTTCCATATCTCTTGAATAGTTTGTACTTTGCAAGTTTGTCCTTGGAAATTTTGTGCTTTAAGATTTTTTGTGCCTATTGCATTTCGTTCATGTCTGAGCATCCTACACCCTCTGACAGTAGAAATATTGAGTTCATTTTCTGCGCCAGAATGAAGGCCACCAATCCCGTTGAAACCTTAAAACCTGTAATGTTGACATAACAAGAATCCGAGGAAGTACTGGAAGTCCACCCCGAAGTGGAGGAGGTCGTGTCCAAGGAAAAGCAAAAGGGGAAGGAAAAAGCGTAAGGATCAGGGAAACCCACGAAATGGGCTGGGATGAAGTCCCGCACCTCTCCCAAAATGTGAAGTCCCCGTGGGCGGCGGGCCAGGAAGGCTCCCCAGAGAGACCTCTGTCTGCTCAGGAAAAGGCCCAGATGGTTGAACCAATCAATTGGCTACCACCCTTTGTTTGGCCTCGCCTGCCCTTAACGCACACACCAAAGAATCTCGATGGCTTGGGCACCTATCTGCAGATGCCTCTGACTCTGAGTGAGGTCCCCGTCATTGGCAAACCCTTTAGAAAGCTCCATGAGGTAAAATTCGACGACCATGACCTGGCCAATTTGGAGGCCTTCCCCGAGCTCATTGTTACACCATTTTTTGGTCATCTAACCTATTATCATTAGATGGACCCAAGTACACCATGTAAGACCAATTTTTCCCTAAGTAAAATTGCTTTCACTATGTTAAAACAAGAAACCCCAAAAGGAAAGATTAAACAAACCTATATTTGTTTGATTTTCCTCATGGAATAATTAATTAAACCACAATTTAATTATTATTCCCAGTCGTGTTTAACCCAAAATCAAAGAAATTAATTAGATAAACCTTTATTTATCTTATTAATTTCTAGGAATAATTATTTAAATCTTATTTAGATAATATTCCTTGTTAAATATGACCAAATCACCCACAAGTAATTAAATAAATCATTATTTATTTGATTATCTTCCAACCACTTCCTTAAAAAGATAAATAAATCATTTATTTATTTATTTTTGACTAATCAAGGGATTTGACCCAAGTCAAAGACCCTTTCCCTCCAACAAATATAATAAAATATTCAATAAAAGGTGGATCTAGATTTGGTTAACATTATTTTAATCATGCACCAAGATCTAGAATGACCCAATATTTTGTTATAAATAGGAGGGTTTTCCCCATCATTCTTCACCTTTTGTTGCCTACTAGATCACTCTGGATCTATACACTTGGTCTCATTTTTCCATCATTTTCTCCCATTGAGCTTCATTTTTGCATTGGGTTTTCTACACCTACAAGAGAGAGAAAGCTTAGATCTGAAGTGCTGAGGACTACAAAGAACCCATCCCATTGAGGAGAGCCGGATACACCTTCTTGTTTTCCTCCCAGGTGCCCTGTAATATAAAAATTCTTTCAAAAAATTGTGTTCTTGTCTTGTCTGTTGGATGCATGGAGCAAACCCTTTACTTTACTGCTTAATGTCTTTCCATTTATAGATCTGTTTGTTGCAGCATTTTAATTACTAATCGCAGATCTGAAGATGTTTGGCAGCCTCTATTTTTGTTAGGGCTATTAGTTATGCGTAGCTAAAGTGGTTCTTTTTCGTACACTTCGACGAAGAATTGATACTAACACTCATACCTGAGCTATAACTTGAAAGGATATTGGAAGACGACGGGATAAAGATCGTCCCCATGCGCTAGGTGCATGGGTTGGCTGGTTCCGGGCTATTGAAACTTCTGAGGATGTCGCATTTTGGCCATTACAATATTACAGACCGAATTGTGTGTCGAATGCTTGCCTTGGTCCATGATGGCAGCTTGTGGTTCCAGGATCGCATCCCTATTGATGTTGCGCTTATTCACTGGATTACTAGCCTCCCCATGGAGGTACTAGACCCTATGCTATGCGTGGGCAAGAAGTACGAGCAGAAGTTCATTAACAAAGTGTGTGCAGATTACCATGTGCTACGGAACACTTGGGGGTTCATGATCAACACCATCAATGACCCTGCTACACATATGGGTACCTTTTTGTTGGAGTACAAGCTGATTCGCAAATGTCAGGTTGCCACCATTCCTACGTACGTAATTCAGCTGGTGGGCCGATGTGAAAAGGGGGTGTGCTTCAATTGGGCTCAGTACCTATGCAATGAATTCCTAGCAAATGTTCACAAAGCCTAGGATCAGGGGCGTGCACTTTGCTACTCCTGGTTACTGGTTCTCATTGCGTTGGT
This sequence comes from Pinus albicaulis, assembly GCA_034641835.2. Lineage (NCBI taxonomy): Eukaryota > Viridiplantae > Streptophyta > Pinopsida > Pinales > Pinaceae > Pinus > Pinus albicaulis. Next base: position 1,574,275,220 of record CM076575.1, on the reverse strand, counting down.
TGCATGGGAAGCCCTAAAAGATTCAACCCTCCCTAAGCTCACGCCTGATATGTGTGAAGGGGCGCACTACACAAATTTGTGGGACTCTAAGGATGCACAACATATTGAAGACAACCAATTCTTCTGGGTATTCTTTAAGAGTGGATTGGGAGATGCAATCAATTCCCAACCGTGCTTGTCACCCGCCATGTACGAAAAATACAAGAGCATCACAACGTTTTAGGTAAGTATGCATAGCGTCCAAGTCAGAGGCCGCAAGGACCCAGCATGGGTCTCACTCCCATACATGGTTGTGGATGAGGACATTGAGCGCTTAATCGCGACCTGGCCTCCACAAAAGAAGATTGGGTTCAAATCAGGTGTGAAGGGCACCGCAAGGACAAGTGCTAGAAAGGTCACCCTGCTCGACACCACCAAAGCAACCGGAGGGCAGGGCCAGGGTACGGGGAAGGAAACAGAACCAGCAACGCAGGAGGATTAGCAGCAGGGAAAAAGTATGGGGAAGGAAATGGAACCAGCACCACAGAAGGGTTTTCAGTAGGGAAAAAGTAATGGTAAGGGCATGGAACTTGCCTCGCGGAAGGACTCGTAGCAGGATTTGGACACAAAAGGTCTGGATGCATGTAATGTTCCAAATCTGAAACTCTGCAATGAATAAGCTATATAACGGTCCTGTTATGATGAATAAGCTTTAAATATGCATAATAGATACATATACATCATTTTTAGCTACAATAGAAACTGGTACTGCGTTTCATGATCTGGAAAGTGGGGAAAAAGGATGTTTTGTGCCCTAAAAAGGTTTTTTTCAGAAATGAGCGTAAAAATAAGCGGGGGAAATGGATGATATGATATATTAGGTCATGATGGATCTATGCTCCAAGTTTCAGCACAAAATAATGCTTCTAGCTATATTAAACAACTCCTCCTTTCCCGACTAGGCTAGAAAACACTGATTTCCCATGAATTTACTAAACAGAAATTTCTGAATACAGTGAGAGCGTAATTATCATGAGGGTTTCTACAAAAAATGATAAAATAATACTGATATTCAACTTATATTGATCAAACAATAGAGAAATGGAGATTTACAAGCTTATACAGTAAAACAAGACACCCGACAAAGGTTTCCGACAAAATGCATGAATAACAAGCATCACTACAGAAATAACGTAGTTACTACATATTTGTATTATAAATGGCTGAATATTACATGAAATAGCTGAATAATACAGAAATATGGCCAAAGGCCTCTCTAACAAATTCCCGGAGGGGAATGAGCACCTCCTCCTCAACGTCTAGCACAATATCAAAGGATGCAACACTGCTGCTGCTGCCTCCGCATCAAGGACGTAGTTTTTTGAAAGAGACTATGTTGTGGCTAAGTATGGATGAATGGCCCTAGGCCAATTTCTAAAATGAAGCTCAAATCACTCCGCTTTGATTCCTTAAGCAAGGTGATCTCAAGAGAGGATGGAATTCCCGCACAGGAATTCCTTGCACTAAGCAGTGCAGTAACTCCAGCTAAACAGCTGAAGTATGCAATTGGTATCTAGAAAAAAATAGATGAATACATGAATTATTCTCCTTTGATGCTATGCCTTCCTTTTATATTTGGTGAGCCTCCTCACCCTAAACCCCACACAATGTTGAGGTGACTTCTTCATGAAGCTTCCTCTTTCAAAACCATGCTGCCCTAGCTAGCTTCCCTCCTCTTTGTGACAGTGCTGTTGACTTGGTCAACTGGAGCCAATCCACCTGCAATGCCTCTTTTCACACCAAGGGATCTTCAATTCGGTTCTCATATGTGTGTCTAGGTTGCTCCTTGTTCACATTGAGCTAGTTTACTTGAGAGTTTCCTTCCTCCTCAAGAATGCATGTTGACTTAGTCAAACTTGACTATGTCCCCATCGAATTTGTCCTTGTTCACACTTGGAAGTGTAAAACCAGCTCCTAAGGTGATCTCCTTCCTTACTAAGGTTGAATTTGTTCATAATTTTATTTTTCATGGGCCTCCTTACCCATTTATTCCTCTCCTAGGTGAAAGTAGCAAAATCTAATGTTCCAAATTGCTATGTGCAAATTTTGGAACATTACAATGCAAGAGGGTTGACTCCCCTCGGGGTACCAAATGAACTGGTGACCCTGTTAAGGGACCACGAAAGAAGCAACGATCCATCTGGCTAGAACAAGGCACAAGAGTTACGCTGACAGAAGATGACCTAGAGCAGATCGCAGATGAGGTCACCTTGGTCGCAGAAGAAAAATGGCTGGCTTTGGAAGAGGGGCAGAAAGCCATGGTCGCTACACTCCAGGCTGAGCTTCGGGCTCTGCAGCTCAAAACAGATACCTTTCAAACCAGCATGATCTAGGCACGGTCGACCACAAAAACAAGCAGTGTAGTAATCAATACGCCAAAAATCTGCCTCTGCCCTCTCCCAGGTGCAGCCTTCATACTAAGTCCACCCGATTTAGGAGTGCAAGTCCAGGCCTGTGCAGAGGTGCAGTTGGATCTAGCCTGCTTGCCGCATGAACCATTGCAGGTCCTTCACGCATCTATGTTTGAAGAGATTCAACATCGAGACCGACAAGTGCACCATCAAATCAGTGCAACTGAGCAAATAATTGAGGAGAAAACTGTTGAGGCACCCCAGGCACAAGCTGCCTATACCCTTATCGTCGTGCAATAGACAGAGCTGGAACACTTAATCAGTAGGCTCTGTGTGGACATTACTGAAGATATCTCGGCTACTGCCACCCCCCAGGCCAAGATTGAGGGATTGGTTGCAGCATTAAAGGCCTAAAGGACCGAGATCCAGGCGGTCAAAATGCAGATGGAACAACAAATTCAGATTTGCAGGTCAAGTTGCAGCCAGAAACATCGCCAGAGGTAAGGGCCCAACGAGCCGCGTTGGTTACAAAGGCTACAAATGTTATTACATGATAGATCGGTCAAGGTGCAGAATTATTGGAAACAACTATGCAGTTGTGGACAAAGGTGCAGCGTGACCCCCTCTTGCGAGAAATCAACCAGGCGTTGTGCCAGAAAGAAGAAGAGTTTGACCAACTAGAGGCTACATTGACCACTCTAGTCCCTGCTCAGTGATTGGCCCGACTGCGCACCAACCATGCGATTAGAGACGACATGGAGGCTCTCCGACAGAGGAAGAAGATGTTGAGAAATCACCTCAAGCCATGGGCGGATGAGGCCCTCATGTTGTCCCAGGATGTTGATATCGTAGTAAAGCAACTGAACCAAACTCTAGAGAGCATCATCACTGCTGCGGAAGGCCCAACTTCACAAGAGTTGGTGGAGATAGCCTAGAATGCTGCTGCGCAAAGTGAAGGAGTGCTGCCCCCACTGGTGGATGCAATCAAGAAGCTACAGGAAAATATGGAGAACCCACGACCGCAGTGACTCGGGATGAGTCACAAGATTGTGTTGGGGGACTGTTGGGACATGGTCTCCTAAAGCTGCAGATTTGTACAATTTTGCATATTTTGGTATTAATTAGTCTAACTTAGGGGTTTTGGGGTGGGTAAAAGCCCCAAACGCATTGTAATGGGTCAAGGGTAGATATAGAGTCCGCAAACCATGGTTGCTGACCACAGGATAGCGTAGGCTACATTGATATAAATAGATGAATAATTAGAGTTTAAAGGTAGGCATGAATATGAATTAAGGCTACGTGCGAACTTCTAGATCTATTTTGGGTTGGTTTTGGGTAAGGACTCCTACTGGCTGTGTGCATGGAGATCCTCAGTCCTGTTGTGCGCGGACCCTGCTGGCTGTGTGCACAGGCGGTACTTTGGGTTGTAAGTGGGTTTTTGATACTAATATATGCGGAGTATTGTTGAAGTATCTTGTGTGTTTTTACCATTGATACAAATTTGTGATATCTGCTTAAGCTACGTATGCATTTATGTTATCGATTCGGGCTACGAAAGTATCTGTGTTATTGCTTAAAGCTGCGACAATATTTGTATGAGCTATCTATGATTTTTTACAGCTGTGTTTATGATATTCTGTGCTGGTAACTACTGATACACACGTGGATGCGAAGGTACTGAGTGAGTCAGATAGTTGTGTTATTGTTATATGCTAAATATTCGGTTAGAAACCTGTGAATAAGCCTAACTCTGTGTAGATATGATAATTGCAACCATTGACCTGCCCTCATTACCTACTCTCTCCCAGGGTGCAGAAGCTTGGTTCCAGCTGTTGTGGTTCCTATGTTTTGGCCAGATTGGCAAGACCAAAAGATAAGACAACATCAAACAACTTTGAGATCCTAGGATCTAGAGGTTTTAAAGATGTATAAGATGGAATTCACTCAGATAGTCCCCAGTGGAGTCGCCATTATGATGTTGTCTTATCTTTTGGTCTTGCCAATCTAGCCAAAACATAGGAACAACAACACCAACACCCACCCATGCTACTTCGAGTGAGACCTTGGCCTAGAAACGCATGTCATTGTCGAAAGGGCCAGTAGTATAGGGGTTTGTTGGCAAACCTTAACCTCCGAACTTGGGTCAGGGCCCCTCAGGCCAACACATCACGAGCCAACCTACCATGATCATGAGGGTTTAACAGGTGACATTCCCACAATGGCCAACACACCAGGGTAGTGACCTTCTCGAAAACTCAAACTGCTTGAAGGACAGGAGGTCTCATCACGAGCTGGCCTGATCACTCTGTTACAATACCAGTGAATCGAACTTTGACTATCTGGCCACCACACCAGCACAATGATATCTCCATAAAATAAGCAAGATGTCAACATTTAAATAGAGGATTCTGGCTCATTTTCGGGTAAAATAGCAACCCTGTCAAGGCTATGAACGCCTGCTGGAAGCGGTGGCTCTGCTTGTGGTATGGAAGTATTTTTCTAACAATAGCCAATTACTTTTATACGCTCTATTTCCTATTAATCCATTTCCGAGATAATTGCACTACTTGAGTAAGTGTTATCACTACCTACCCGCAGAATTAACTATGAATGAATTATCTTTTCATGTTTGAATTAAGGGATGGCAGCAACGATCATAATCCGTCACTTGTCATGCTTTCGTCATGCTACACCGTCAAAATAGGACATCTTGTCATAATAATTGCTATTATGATTTTCTCCCCTTCTTCAGTCATTTCCACTTGATGTACAGTTGTGATGATTAACGATTTCTGACCTTTTCCTCGTATGCATTCATGATTGTTGCAATATTTCCTCTCTTCTTGAGCTCCAAGGCCATGGACGCCATTCTCTCGTATAGTTGTGATGATTACCGATTGCTGACCTTTGCCTCGTATGCATTCATGATTGTTGCAATATTTCCTCTTCTCTTGAGCTTAAGTCCATGGACGCTCTTCTCCCGTTGGAGGGGGTACAAATATACATAATGAATAAGCATGTGAATTACCCATGCAACTCCCTTTGGATACGCTGATGGGACTAAAATATCATTGCATTTACGATATGAGGTTGCATTTTTTTATAATATATGTTTAAAAAAAACACATGCAGTATTTTGTTTTAACCAACAAGGCCGAAAGAAACACAGACAGAAGAAGAAACCAGTTCAGATAAAACATTAGCCATGGGGGGGAATTCTCTCTGCAATGAACCCACAACCTCCCAAGTCTTAGAATCAACTTGCACCATTCTCCATCAAGTTGGATGGATTCCATATCTACACAGACTACAATGGTTTAACACAGAGATAATAGTTGAATTCCCGCAAAACCCGTGTGAAGGGCATACCATAGTCAGAGGAAGAATTATACCGGTCGCTGAGGTCTCTGGACTACCAACAGAAGGAGAGAGATGGAATGAAAAACATGTTATTCTACAAGAATAAATCTCAGTGTACCAGGACCCAGGTGAACCATTAGAACGAAAAGGGAAGGGTATTAACCCTGTGTCCTGTTGTCCTCTACAATAACCCCCCATTTCATATAATTTTTATTCACAACACTATAATAATGGGTCCCTTTTATTTTTAATTGGTATCAATTTTTTATTATTCAAAAAAGGTCCAAACATGAAATAAAGAACATTACAAAAAACCTTTTTGACAATCCAATAATGGCCTTGGGATATAAATAATTAAATCTTTTTTCATTGCGATAAAGCGATCGCAAGATCGCATATCGCAATGACAAAGGAGACATAACTTAAGGAACCATTGGTTTGCTCCGATGCGATAACACGCAATAAGCGATCAGCGATATATTATGCATGCTTTTAAATGAGCCCCAATTAAATGCTCCCGATGCGATGCGATATCGCTATCGGCGAACGAGGATTCCATGAGATGCCAATATAAGAGAAGCGCCTTTTCGCCCCGATGCGATGCGATAAAGCCAAAAACACGAACTTCAAAAAAGTTGTTAAAACGGGGATATTACGATTAATTTGTATTAAAAGCCTTATCTTTCTAATAGAGATTCACCTGCGCTCAACCGCCAAAACGGCCAAGGCACGCTTAAACAAATCATTTCACCAATAAACGACGTGATGGACATTTAAATGATTGACAGGTTTTGCGGCCATTTAATGAAATAGTAAGTCTAAATCTTTTCACGGATTGGATCCACGGCAACATTAAGTTAATTCTTCATCATGCATTAATCAATATATTTCGCCCATATTTGGTTTTCACTGCCAATTCTCTGTGTTACGCTTATTTTTACTCCTGTGCAGAATTCTTCCAAGCTAATAGATACAAGCAAAATGGGAAAGAAGTCCAAGAAAACTGCAAACGCTTCCGCCTCGCCAGCCATGGGACAAGCCATCACTGATCCAGGAAATAAAAAGAAAGGGTTGATATCTGATACTACATGTTCAGGTCTCGGCAAAACTTCTTGGCAAAGTACCTATAATTTGATAGAAGCTGAAGAACCTGAAGTGACAACAGAAGAAGCCACAGTAGATACGACTCAAAAATCTGAAGGTACTTTAAAAGACTTAGCCAACTCTTTCCTTCATCGGATAGCAGCTCGGGAACAAATTCTCCCATATACGGATGTAGTAAGGTGGGCAATTGAGGAACTCCCAATTACAGACAGAACCTTCTGCACCAGAGATGGGAGAATATTCGGTTCATTCCAAGCTAATGATTTGAGGCAAATGTATCATTTGCCTGAGCCAGAGAAGAAGTACAACAAGGCATTTCTGGAGAAATTCCGAAATGAGAACGAAACTGAATCCGAACCCATTCGGAATTGGAGGCAGAATCCGGAAAAACACAAGCATAAATCTTCCGGTATGTATTCTGTTGATTCTCTATGTTCTCCTTATTGTTATGCTGGGATCATGATGTGTAGATTATGGGGTTTGCACGACTCCTCTAATTTTACTATAGAAATGGTTCCTTTGATAGAGGCAGCGTGTAATAGTGAAATTATGGATTGGGCAACTATACTGTCTGATAAGTTAGCCACCGCAGTTATTAATTTCAGAGGCCAAACCCGCATTACTGAAAGGCTTATTCCCCCATTTTACTACAGCGCTTATATCCTGGACACCCTGTGTTTTAATTCTGAATTTCCCGTGCCTGGCTGGAGGTGGACTCCACAAGACCCCATGCCAATTCACATATACCATCAGAAATTGTGGAAATCCTCCCATAGGCACCATTTATACCAAATTTGCAATGGCTTCATGTTACCCATTCATTACTCTATTTTTGATAAACCTGCTCCCAAGATTTCCTACCAAGCAGGGATTGATTTAACTGGCTTAGGGAGATGGTTTGCAGAGGAAAAATTTACTTATATAAGAATTTTCGGCAGCCAAGCCAAACCCCATGTTCTTCCTTTGTACATACCTGATAAACTGTTGGCAAGGGAGATAGCCTATCAGATTATTTCAGAGGGCGTTACACAAACTCTAAAAAAAAATAAGAAGCAGGTCTGGCCCTCTTTTCCTCTTAGATGTGGTGTCTACACCTTGAATGATCTCAAACATGCAGAGAAAGAAGCTACAAAGATGAAATCATTAACTCTAGCAACTCTCCCTAATAGGAAATTTGATCCCGACAAAGTTGCCTATAATGCCCTTGAACAGGCCAAATTGGCAAAGTTTGATCATAAAGAAGATATGTTTGATGATCAGTTCTCCACAGCCGAGTAAATGTCCCAAGTTAGATCGTTGGCCAGAATGAAATATCAAGATGAAGGGTTAGTTGAATTCAACAGACTTAGAGAACAGAGGTTGCAAACTCTGCCCCTAGATCTGTTAGCAACAAGCCCAGCAGCAGGATCAAGCGAGCCTGAACGGCGACATACTAAGGAACCTCCGGTTATAACAAAAGAACAGGAGAAAGTGCAAGAGGAAACCCAGACGAAAGAGCAGGAACAGAGCACCATAAAGGTAAATCAAGATACTAAAATTGATCCCAAATTGCTCCAGGAATGGCAGCAATTCGATTCAATTATCAACAATCCTGAGGGTTCAAAGGAAGCCCAAACATCAAGAGTAGCAGACACACAGGAGACCATTTCAAAACAAGTTCCAGGTGAAACCAGCGGCCTACCCAATTCTAAAGGAGTAGAGATAATCCCAAAGTATCCCTCCGATCAAATTATTTTGCAGATAGAAGAAATTCCTCCCTTGGATGTCTTCTATAGCCCGAAACACAAAGCTGTGGTAAAACGACAAAGGAAGAGGAGAAGAACTGATCAGCCTTCCCTATTTCCAGAACAAACAGTGACGGGCAATATAGTTTGGAAGGAGGAATTTGACCCCTCCGAAGACCTAACAAAACTATCACAATTTGCTGGAGCCTATTCGGCAGCAACAATAAATAAGGCATCAGAGGTGAGTCTTTTATTAAAAACAAAAGACCAGGAGATTTTCTCATTACAAGAACAATTATCAGAAGCACGGAAGAAGGCAGAGCAGGCAGAACTGAAATTGATAACACAACAGCAAACCAATAATCAATTAACTCAACAATTGCAGGAAGAGAAGCAGAGGATTGATCAGAGTGCAGTCCAGAAGCAGAAAGAGTTGTCAGAGGCATTGGCACAACTCAAGGTGGCCAATGAACAAATGTTGAAGATAAAAGATGAGCAGATTGCTCAACTATCAGCCCAGCTTGAGAAAACAAAGAATCTTCCATAGGTAGATGAATTCAGGGCAGAGGCAGTGCAAATAAACAAAGCATTATTAACACAGATGAAGCTGTTATGTCAGCAAATCGCCCAGGCAGAACCTTTATGTGACTCAACAACATCTCTAAGTGATAAATCGGCTGATACTAGAACAGACTTCGAGCAGGCCGATGATACATTGACCAATTATCTTGAGTGGCAAGGTATTGAGGAGGGACAGTCAGCTAAATTTCCAAAGATCCTAGAATCGCATAAAGAAATATAATTTATGGAATGGCAATCCCAGTTAATGAAAGCAGAGAGGGCAGTTTCCAGATGCAAATTAACCACAAGTAATTTGGTTGAATTGATTAATGACACTCTCTACTTATCTAACATGATTTCTCAATGTACCCCAGGTAAATTGACATCAGCTAAAACATTGGAACAATCATGTTACCCAGAGCTGGAGAAAACTGGCAGATTAATCGCAGGAATTAACAGTTTGACATGGGACACCTATTAGATGTTCTTAGTCAAACCTTACAGCCAGAGAGCCGCCCTCAAGTGCCTCTCAGATGCAATCGGGTGCATCATTCCCGAAATACAGGATGCCACCTATGATGCCCAACTCAATTCTCGCCTTAACCGACCACCAGAAGTGGAGCCGATGCTTGCAATATGCCAGCTCAGGACTAGAGACGAACAACCTAAGTGATGATTCATGCCGCCGACTGCCAGATTGCCGTGAAGGAGATATTCAAGATTGTTTAATACCAATTAAGTAGGATTTTTCAGTTTCATAGATATTTAGATAAATTTAGTATTTATAGACCCTTTCATGTATTTAGAAGGGGTCGTAAGTTTTTGTATATGACTGAAACCTGAAGTTGCACTACTGTACTTCAGGCATATTTTTTTTATGAAAACTGGACCAATTTTTCCAAATTTTGATAACGAAGCTTTTATGTGGATGTGCACTACTGCCTTTATTTAAAAGTATTTCTAAGTCGGAAGAAGGAATTCAAATTGCGATTAACGTTGAGAAAGATTTGCAGCTCATATGGTACTATTATCTATGTCTGAATTCATTCTTTTTATGTAAATTGTTGTTTGATTACTTTTGCTATTATTGAATATTTAAATGTGTTTTAACAACAATCTTTATACTTTCCACTACTGGATGTTTACAGTTTGCTATTCTTTCAATCATTTACGTATCAGTAATATAAATTAAGATAAGTGTAACAATGTTTTATCGATTACTTCATTCAACTAATTGAATGAAGTAATTATTATTTAAATGAATATCTTTGTTTATTGAATAGTGTCATCTATATGCCTATTGACAAACATAGATCATCAAACGTTGCACTTAAGAATAGAAGCTTCCCGGGATAAAATAGTTATTTGCATTTTTGCTTATAGATTAAGTACTCCATTCATTATCATTTATTAAAACAATCATTCATCCACCCCTTTCTATTCTTTATCGGGAAACTGGTCCCATTATATCCAGTCGGAGCCACCATCCCAAACGGAAAAGGAGCTGTTTAAGGTCCGGACCGGGTGGTTATCCCCCAGTGTTGTTGCAGCGATTTTCAAGGCATC